>JAWWEU010000040.1:13900642-13952438 GCA_035583155.1 Acropternis orthonyx
GGGGGGAAGGGGGGAGAGCTTGCCCCCTGGTAAGGATCGCAGCCGCCGTGCCAGGGGGAAACCCATCACCCGCTATACTATATTACTGCAAAGCTAGAATATCATTCTTAGTAGGGTTGACTAAGGAGTCCCTGAGATTCTCTGTGCCAAATTGTCCCTTCTATTCTTTCTCTTCTGCTCCCTGCCATAGTCTAATTCTGCCCATGTTGAAGGCATGGATGAAGATGCTGGGAATGGTCCTTTCCAGTTTGGGAAACAGTCTGAGGCATCAGCAGTGGGGAGACCTGGGCTGCTTTTTAGCAAGTGGTTATTTGAAAAGTTACTATTAATTTTATTGTGGACATTGCTGTTGTGAAATTTCAACCTATGTAAATGTCACAGGAAAAGAAGGCATAAATTCATCTTAAAATGCACTGGTTTGGGTCTTCTAAGGATGGACATTCAGAAGCCAAGCCTGTACTGGGCCTCATGCAGTACCTCAAAAACATAATTAATATTTTTCAGTTCCGAGTTTCTGAATTGATGCTATGGCTCTTCTCAGTTTGACAGACCTCTGTGTCTGCAAAGTTAAAAGTGTGCTCTTCCCAGTTGCTAGCTACTAGCCAGGCTGCAGGTCATGATTCCAGGCTGCATTTAAAATGCTACAGCAGATTGCTTCAAAGAGAGACCTATCCTTGATATCTGCCTATTCTCAGAAAAAAAATGAAAAAATATCAAGCTCCCAAGGATGTTTTCTTGGCCCCTCTTTGCCATCATTTTCAGGAATGCACTCAAGGATGAGCTGCTACCAGATGCTGCCTTTTGCCCCATTTTGTTCCTTCTCAAGAGGCATTCATCGTGCTGGTGCCAAAGAAGCTGCTAGCTCTATGGGAGTTTGCTCTAGAAAATCTGGAAGTGGCTCCAGTTGTGGTCTCTAGATTCGCTGTCCCTCCAGCAGTGCACAATCATGGCTGTGCTTACAGGGATGGGAAAACTTGACTCCTGCAGGTATTGGAGACAAGGGAGCTTTCTCTGAGGCTCTCCATGTGGTTATAGAGAAATACATCCCTCAAGGAAGAAAAGCCTGTTATTCTTACCCAGATGTCTGTGCACACCTGGATGGGGTGATAGGAATTCCTTTATGGAGCACGTACACCAGGTTGTATTGGGAGGATAGTACTTATGTTAGCATTCATCAGAACACTTACCTTTCTATGCAGAGACATTTCCAACCTCACATCAAATCAGCTTTTGCTTTGATAAGGTCCCTTCAACAAAAATGTTCATATTAGTACAGCAAATGGCAAAAGACCAGGCAGTGTTTGGTCTTGGAAGCTGTACTGCAAAGGAGAAGCATACAGGAACATCCAGTGGGAGACCCAGGCCCTGAAGCTCTGGGATTCAGATGCCTGGCTGGTTACTCCACGTGTCACCAGCAATACCTCCACGGGATATTTGCCTGTAAGGCCTTCAGGCCATCCCCTCCTCTGAACAGCAGTCTTCCTGGGTTTCCAGGAGGCTGGGACATAAAGCACTTGCACATAATTGCCTCTGTATCTCTGGATTCTCAATGTTCAGGTGTTGAGGCAATTAGAAAGCAGTGTACAATTTTGGGATGAAACAGACAGTCCATATCTCATGGGGCATGCTTAAGAGCAAGAAACCTTTGTGAAGTTTTCCTATCAGTATTTTATTCCCTTGAAGAAAAATTAAACAGAAAATGGGAGAAGAAACATGGCTTTTCTTTTATACTTTATATTTCTCTTTGTGTAGTTCACTATTCATAAACTGCAAACATGTTACTTATGAGCCTATTTTTCCTCCCGAAGCATTTTGGTAGGTATGTGATATGAGCAGTGTTTGTGTCTGTCAGCCCCTTGTTGGAGGTGGAAATGCCTAGGAAGGCACAAGGAAGCATCTGGATGCATGGTAGTTGTTGGGTCTATGCCTGAGGCTGACAAGGACTAATTGTCACTAATAACTGCCTAACAGAAGCTGAGCAAGGTTAAGAAGCATATAAACTGTAAGTTCAGCAAAGTGCTAGCTCTGAATAGCTGGTGCGAATGCAAACCAGAGAGAGGGTATTTCTCTGTGAAATCACCTTCTTTGAGTGGTTTGACAAAACAAGCTTCAAAGTAGTGAGTTAGAAATTACCTGCTATAAAAGAGATTGAATAACAGGTCATCTTACAAGAGTCCTATGATTTGAAATAGATTCCTCAGCTCTTCTGCAAGAGCCAGATCTCTGCCTTCTGAACACACGGCAAAATCTTCTTTAGGAAGATGGTTTATGTACCATGAAGGTGCTTCTGTTTGTATATCCTGTGCGTAGAGTTCTCTGCTGTCCTAAAGCTTGTTAACAGGGAGCCTTTGCTGAAGTTCTGGCTGGACAGAAGAATAATGCTGGTGACTTCAGTGTAAATGAAATGCTTTGTATATTCAAACAATGAATGTTTTAAACCATTTATTAAGGAAGGTGGAGGAAGAGGAGTGAAGATGGGAAGGTCAGTATCAGCAATAGGTGTAAGTTCTAAGGACTGTTGCTGCCTTTCTTCCAGAAGCCCTCATAGTTCTGCAGTTTGTAAGAAGGTTTTGATGTCCAGCAGGGGAGATGCACTGGGCGTCAGGAGTGTCTCTTCTGCGTCACAGAGAATTCTGATCAGCATTTGGGGAACTGTAAGCTGCTAATTGCTATTTCCATTCTCTTTCTTTCAGTTCATATGATAATTTTAGCAACTGCACAGGAGCGCTGCATTTCACTCAAGTGCTCAACTTCCCTTGTTCCCAGCCTGCCAGTCACAGCAGCTGTACTGAATGAGGTGAAGGCAAATTAAAGTGTGGAAGGGGTCTTCTTTAAGCCAAAGGGCATAGATTACAGGTGTAGTATATCCTTCTCACCCCCAAAGCCAAGCCAAACTTAGAAATAAGCTCTAAGTCTATTGTCTGCCTGCCCTTGGGCACTGTTGTGAGCTGTCACCCTCCCAGCCCCTGGGAGCAGCCCGAGCTCTGTACTGAGCTGCTGTGTTAACAACCAGCCTGCACAGCTAGTTTTGAAGGCTGTCAGTTGTGACGGCAGAGGTTCAAGACTTCAAATCCTAGTGCTGATTCCTAATTTAAAAAATGTTCCCCCTGAATTCAGTTGATTCTTCTTTAGTCTTCTCATTCAAAACAACTGTTTGAAATGAAGTTAAGGACACAAGAGAAAGGTTTACAGTCGAGTGCCTCTTAGTGGGTATGACAATGTGATATTCAATGTCATGAACACACTCTGTTTTTTTAATTGGAAAATCAAACTGCTGGATAGATGCTCAGAAATATCTATTTAGACATGCTTGATCCTCATATTTTTACTACTTTACTTCACAGTTAGATAATATCTTAAAATTGTGTTATAGGTACATACCCATTCACAACTTCTTGGCTATACTGACTCCCAACGTGTTTTCAGTGTCATCTTAAGACAGAAATGTAAGTAGTGGAAAAACATTTATGCATGAAGAAATATATCCATGTGTATCGACTGAAGACCATGATTAAAGCCAGAAGAAATAAGAAGATGTAAAATAAATATTTCAATATGAAATCTAAGAAGTATGATCTCTTCATCTTTGAAGGTGATTGATGATGTTGTATAAATGCTTACATGTGGGAATGGGTAGTGACAAGCTTCTCAGCGTTTTAGACAAAAGCATAATAGCTTGCAGGTGAAGTTTCCAGCTGGAAGCTGCAATCCAGCAGATGAAGATTTCCAGGAGAGGCAAATTTGCTGGCACACCTGCACTGTCTAGGGACTTAAAATAAGATTAGGCAGCTTTCTAAAAATATTACGGTATTCCATCCATTGTAAAAGTCCTTTGACTGCTCTGTGCAAGGAGGCCTGAAATAGCAGAGTTGCCTCTTCTGGCATTTGTCTGTGCATTCTGTAACTAAGAATGCTCAGTTTACCCACCACATTCACGTGCTTCCATAACCATCGATGACGTGAAACTCTTGGGGCTTTGCATTCCAAATTTATTATGTGTAAATAACATTTCAGAATTCCATGGCATTTCTTTTAGCTACTTACTTCACCTGACCCTTTTTCTTCATATATTACAATTTAAAATCAGATCTTGATGCTTTTTCATTCATCCCAGTATCTGGCATACAGTAGGTTAGTTTTTTAAAGTCAAAATTGCCATAAGGCATGGACAGATGTTGATATCAAAATAGCAGCAGTAGCACCACATTCTTATATTGAACCAAGAATGAAAATATTGTTGAGGATTAGTAGCACTTTAGTGTCAACATTATTAGTCAGGAAAAATGTTACCTCTCACAGTCAAAACTTCATAGCAACTTTTCTTCAAATTTTGCAAGGCTTGGATACAATGGATGGTAGCACACAGGATCTATAGCAGTTCACACATGCAAAACCTCTTATGAAACAGTTTCTAGAACTTAGCTAACAAAACTTCTGACACCCTTTGGTGTTTGTTTTAGTAGCCTGGGGTGCTTCAGGATAATAAAGTTTATATTTGGCCTGTAGCATTTTGTTCAGGAAAAGCCAGTCCTAAAAGAGATTGACTTTCATTGAGACATGTTACTGACAGTGCTTGCCTTGCTGTCCCCCTCCAATCCAATCTCCTCTTCCCCAAGGATCTGTTGCTGTAACTTTTCTCCCAGCATAAGTGTAATGCCTTCATTTGCAGTTTTGTTTGGTGAATGCCTATCTTATGAACTAAGTTAATACTTTCCTTTAAAGCAGTATCTTCTTTGGCCCATTATTATACCCAAGTGTATATCTGAACATTTACAAGCTTCATTGAAAAGCTCAGAGCTTTTCCCCTACAGGATAGCAGGTATGAGCAAATCTGAACCTTAAATATTTTTATATATAAATAGAATCCTTTGAAGCCACTGTGACTTCTTCATTGAATTTTTGAAATGGTCAGTCCTCAAGATGACTTTCTGTTGCAGAACACATCTGGTGTGGCAGTAGCACCACTGCTTACAATAGATGGAATCCACTATGCAACTGTTTTACTCTGTTTCAGCAAATATAGACAATTTGGGGACACAATATCCTCACAACTGAATAAAAAGGAATTAATACATCACTCCCCTGGCAGAGGGAAATTTGAGGACCAACTGTTACCATTCCTAGGCATGGCTTATTAATAGAAGATATCTCATGTTGCCTACATGAAGTTGCAGTGTGTTGAGTGGCTTACAAGGAAGTGCAAGATAATGGAAGGCCATAAGCCAAAAATCGGTGCAGACCCACTATTAAATATACAGGGATTCAGCGGTAGCTGGGCTGCCTGTTCAACATGGCTTCATGAATGTGATGTTCTACATTAATGAAACCTCTGTCTGGATGACAAATTAGCCCAAGCAGAGCTCTGTGCTCAGGTGGCAGGGTGTACCCTGCTCTACTTCAGATATATGTGGTACAGCATTTGGCACGGACATACTCTCACTTCTGCAGATGTCAACAACAGTTAGAGCTGTTCAGTGCTGCCCATTGGAAATAAGACATGGTTATAACTTTGTTAGACTGCAGTTTGTCATTTGTCTCAGTCTGGATTTTTCCTGAATATGTCAGCAAATTTTTCCAAAGAGAAAATGCTAGAAGAAATATATTGATCTGACCACATAAGTAACCAAATATCCAATTGTTACAATCTTGGGACAAAGAAGACCAGCTATCTCTTTGCTTTGGACACAGGAGATGATGATTGCTGGGAAGAAAAGAGGACATAAAAACAGCTGTCTGATTTGTGATTTCTAAAAAGAGACAAAACCTTCCACGGGGAAAAATGGTTGAGAAAAAATTATTTTAACAAAGATTCGCGAGAGATTCTCAGCTGCTCAGAAGATGAACCTCGTGTGAGTATGCGCCAGTCACCAAGGTGACCAATTAGAAAATTAGAAAATAAAGCTAGAACAGGTTGTTGGTTCTTAATGTTGCATCAGAAAGGGAGAGGGCACAGAGGTTCCCGGAGAATAGCAGTGTACCCACACAGGCATCTCAGCACCCGGAATCATCACCCAGAAGAGTTCCAGCTGGGTACCCTGTGTAATAGTGGATAGCAGCAGGTCCCATCCCAGGGTACCAGTCACAAACATCTTTCACCCAAGTGGTGATCCTAGGATCATGATCAGAAAAAGGCTGACACTGGCAGCTTTGATGGCCACAGACAAGGTAATACCTGTGAGGAAAGAACATTGCCCCATTAAAACAAATCAGTGGTCTATTTTAAAAGGTTTATTTTCTTTCATTAGCAATTATTTTCCCTGAAGATTTCTTATATCCAGAAGGATCGTCTCATCTCCTCTCTTATCTTTGATATCAGATACTTTCTTTGATCTAGATTTATGAACCCTATTACCCAACCAGTTATGAGAATTTGATGACTAAACATGATTTTTTTTGTCCTTTCATGTAACTCCCAAATAACTGATGCAGAAATTTCAAATTATAGGCACTGATGCATTAGTACTATAGAAAGTTCCAGTGTAATTTGCAATGCTTCAGTGCTTTGCCTTTCTTCCCTGATAATTTTTTTATGAATGAATTTGAGGAATCAGCATGCCTGTTGAAAAAATAATCCATCTCATAGCCTATCTACTTCCCTGGTGGGGAATAAGGAGGACAGTTCAACTAATATGACTGAAAACTCCATTTTTAATATCTCTGTTTTTGTCTAAACTATAAACTTTCAGGGCAGGATCTGTGTTTTAATATTGCTATTTGCTCAACCCCCTAAGTACTTTGAAGCTCTGCTAGCCCCAAAACACAATGTAATATACACAGCAAGATTATTAAGGAAAATGGAAAGATCATTGTGATGCTGAAGTAATATTTTCTGTTCAAACAGAACTTGTCAGCACACCGGTTTGTGTAAAATGTGCTGCTTGGAGGAACAGGGAAATGGCATTGTCAGAGAGGTCATTCCTGTGTGGAGAGCAGCAGACAGCCCAGTCTGCAGGGACCAAATTGCATCTGGCTGGAAGGAAGCAGTAGTTGAGGGAAGGCATTTGTTGTGAGGAGGCTGATCCCTGTAGAGGACTCAGAGCCCAATTCACAGCTGTCTCCATAGGAAACAAGCCCATTCTGGCTTCATTTCTGTGTCCATAGTGAATGACAGTGGTTACAGATACCCAAGCCTTTCCTGCTTTGGTCGTCCCCTAACCTGTCCCAGCAGCAAGAGAGGGCTGGAGAGGGCAGGTAGGGTGCCCGGAATGGAGGGATTTGCTGCATGTGCACAGGCTGCCCATCTGCCATGGGCTCTGAACCTTGCACCCACGTTAAGGGGTGGTGCAAGAGCATGTAAGTCTTTACCCACAGATGGCTGCTGGGATGGTTGATCCACTCCCCTGGGCTCTGCATTGACTCCAGGCAAGAAGGTATGTGGGTGCTGGGCCAGCCTGTATCCTCCAGCAATTGCAGCCTTCAGGCACAGGCTGAATTCTCTGGCAGGGCACTAATAAATGCTTTTCCTGAGGCAAGCTGTTATCTCAGTTGGTGAAGGCTGGTGATGTTTAGAGAAAGAAGGTTCCAAGTAGAAGGGAACCCCAGCCATTCCTCTTGTCCCTGCCACACAGAAAGACAGAATCAGGTACAACTCCAGAGAGCAAACAGCTGTATTGTGCCTTGCAAAGGACACAACTCACATGAAGGTTTGGGACAGATCCTACTCGAAAATCCTATGTAGGCCTGAGTGTAGGGATGATGTTTGGAGGCAGATCTAAAAAACACCCAACTGGACTGTGTCTCCCTGCAAAGAAACCTAGTAAAGGTCTGTCCTATGCTTCAACAGTTGTTTTTCTTAACAAACCTCAGCCTGGAAGCTCTGTGATATACAACTTCACCATCAGATTACAAACAAATAAACAAATGCTGTTGGGCTTTTAAAGAAATGTCAATCCCAACAGCAAGAGGGAGTAGAGGAAGGGATTGTGCCACAAACAATTGCTTATTTACTCCTCTTCTATTTCTTCAAATACCACTGATGTTCAGTACTTTTTGCCTTAAAAGCTTGTTGATTGATTCTCCTGACCTAATGCAACTCAGCTGGAATTTGTGTCTAAAACAGGTTTCCACCTGTTTACTCACCATGTCTTTTTTTATTCCCCTCCATCTCTCTTTTCCATCTTTACTGCTTTAAAGTTTCCAGAAGTCCACAGGCCTATTTATTTTTTTGATTCTGACTCTGAGTTTCCCCTACTATACTTCAATTTGTTTTTTTTTTTCCTGTAATTTTAAACTTATTCTATTTATCTCTTTTTCTTTTATTCTCTCTCACTCTTATATTATGTTACCTACCATAGTGCTATCAATGCAAACTTCTCTAACTGCCAGTTTGGGAGAGCTGAGTGTAAGACAAATTACAATACAAAGATGACACTTCCTCATTTGCCATTTGTCCTGAGCAATAACCACCCCATTTCTCACAGACCTGTGTTTCTGATAACAGTGGTAAATATATTCACCAAACCTTGAAATAGTTCTTGTTCACTTAGAAATGTTCTAGCTGTTTGCTATTAGAAAAACATAGACCAGTTAATTTCTCACTTACTAGGTGTTTCACTCTGAAATCAAAGTTATTATAAGGACTCGCATACAGTTGCAGAATTGCAACAAATCTGTTTAGTAGTCTTCAGTGTTGAGAGCACTCAAACATATTTCAGTGTAACCAAACCTTTTACACTTTTTTAATCTGTTTACAGTCTCATGGTCTTGTGAAGAACACTGTTGTCATTGCACAACTCAAGATGCAGTCCTTCATGTGTTCTGTTGTCTTCCCCAAGTCCTTACACTTACACACCTCCCTGTGAGCTGTTTGGCTGTGTTCCCCTAGGACATATTGAGAATACCTGTATTATTGATTATTACAGGTAGGTACCTGCCATTTCTGTGTTAGCTGCACACTTAGTGTCACCCACACCTGTCACTGCCAGAGGCAGAAGCTCCACATATCCTAAGCTGCATTGCTAATGTGTTAGAGGAGGCTGAATACACACCATCCTTTTACTTCTTACATTTCATATTAACACATTATACATAAAGTGCATATTGCTTTAGTCTCTATTGACAATACCATATGTTGCTTTCCGTAAGCCAAGACCTCACATTTATGTCTGTATTACACATGAAGCTACACCTCTCAGGGACATTGTTTTCTGTAGTAAATGCTTCAGTACAGGCAGCATGCCCAGCCACCTACATCAAGGTGGGTATTCACACCATCTGCTTTAAGCATGTAAGCAGAAGTGCTGAGGCAGGAGCTACAGCTGCCTACGTAGTCAGCAGAGAGGCTCTTGCTCTGCTGAATAAAGCAGTGCTAGTGAGAGAACTTGGGTGCTGATCTGTAAAAGGTAAACATGCAAAATTTTAGATCACTTTCAGCCTCTGTGTTGGAGCAAATCTACAGGACCTGAGACAAAACCTGGGAATGGCTGCGGATGTGTTGCTCCCAGGACCGTTCCCAGAAGGCACTATGAATGTGTCTGCACCAGTTGTGGTTCTCTGTCTCACACAGTCCTCCAGTGTGGTCCCAGCACTACTTGTGCCATGTGCACTCTTGGTGCTGAAAAAACACCACCTGCACAGAGGGCAGAGCTGTCTTCTTATCCAGGGCACCCCTATGCTCCCTCAGATAAATGTCCCAGGAACAGCATGGAACAACCTGTTCCCTGGGGGATCACGCAGTTCCCTCTGTCCCTATTTTTGCCTTTATTTTAAAAATATACATAATATTAACCTTCTTGCAGTCATCAGGGTCTTCTCCGTGCTTGCCATAATCTTCTGTAGGTGATGACAATGATCTTGCCATGACCAGCAATATCAATGCACTCGAGTGACCACCACCTGACTCCATGGGTTTGAATGTATGTGAGATGTTTCAGTGCTCCCCCAGCTGCTGCTCCCCCTTTTCTTCTCAGCCTGTGCTGATATGTGCAAAGGCCAGACAGCACAATTCAAGTGTGACAGCTAGTGCAAAAAAAGCTGCTGATTACTCCAACCTATTCTGTGTTGTCTCTCACTGTGTTGTTTCTCCCATCCACCTGTGGACCCATGTTATACCCATATGTATCTTTTTACCTTACTACCCTTTAGTCCCTCACTAATTTTAGTTCCAGCTGGGCTTTAGCCTCCCTGACTTTACCCCTCAGTGCCTGAGCAGTGCTTTTTGCTCCTGCTTCTGCTTCCTGCGTAGTCCTTGTCAGTATCATAGTTCATCAGGATGGTCCTTGCCTAGCCATATGGGCCGTCAGCTGAAGCTTCCTAAGCTCCTGCACAAGCATATAGTTCATGCCTGAGCTCTCAGTAATTTCTCTTTAAGAACCAATTGGCTCTTCTGGGGACTTTTCCCCTTCACGACTGCTTCCCACAGGCCATTTCCTGAATAAGTCAGTCTGCTCGCCCAGTGGTTCACCTTCCTGGCTCTCTGCTGCAACTGTCACATCATGGCTGCTGCAGCCTGAGCAGTGCTCTGTGACCCCTCTCACCCCCACTTCTTCCCTGCTCCTCAGCAGAAAGCCAAGCCAGCATTAAGCAGCCAGCAAAGACTGCCCGCTCTTGTGTTTGTGTTAGGAAAACATCACCATTGCACTCTAAGAACCTCCTGGATTGCCTGCCCAATCCAGTGCTGTGCTGTTCTTCCATCAGACAACCAGGTGGCTGAAATCCCTAGTGAGGACAAGGAGTCCAAGCAGAAGGTTTCAGCCCCTGCCTGCTCATGGCCTGCAGTCTGTAGCATTCATCTATCACAACATGCTCCTTGACCCAGAAACTCTTAGCAGGCCTGTCTCCCAGTTTGATACTGGGGCACTGCATTGTCACAGAGCTCCTCAACTGAAGCATGGTGCCCCCAGCTCTTCTCCACCTGTCCTTCCTAAATATTGTGTACCAATCCATGGCCCTGTGCCAGTTGTGTGCACCACACACCACAAAGTCTCTGTGTCCCTGCAAGCAGATACTCTGCAACTGTGCCTGGCAGTGCATCTGCTCCTCCTGATTGGCAAGCACTGTGCATCACGGTATAGGCACCTGGGGGAAGCCTCGATGCAAGCAAAACTGGGATGGCTCAAATCTGCCTTATTTATGCATATAATTTGTAGCTGTAGAGGGAAGCAGGTGCAGAAGATTTCCATCATTAGTGAAAGCAGCCTGGTACCTTAGAAAGCCTCTAGAAAGAGACCCTGTGTGTTGAACTCCCATTCTCTCACTCAGAGCACTGTCAGAAGTGTCTACTAGATATATCCAGGGCCATGTGGTAGAGTCAGATTGTAAGCAGAGTCCTCACTGAACTCACAGAGGCTTTTTTAAAATCAGCAGCATTACTTTGTGATGAATATCAGCAAATGTTCAACACTTCCTACTCACGGCATTAACCTTCCCAGGGGATTATCACATACTCATACTAACTGCTTTGAAGGGGTCAGGAATCACTATTAATGCAATTTTCATGAGTGTTTAATGTTATATTTAAAATTTTCACTGTGGCCGGTATGATGCTTGTCAGGGAATTGTTACAATTTCTAGACAGAGTTCCATAAAACATTGCATAGAGGACCTATTTTAAAATGCAGCACCTTTTAATACTCACAGCAGAACAAAATAGATTAAAAAAACCCTTACATCTATATTGGTGAAAATAGGACTTTTGAAGTACAGCTACAGAAAAAAATAAGCAAGGAGGCAAATAAAAATCACAGCTTGCTGCTGCTCCATCCTCTTTCCCAGCCATGGAAAGTGCTTTTTTTTCAACTTTCACATGCCAGGATGATGCCTGGCATGTATCAGTCCACTTTAGGCATTCTCTGCATGTATTTTGCTTTTGCACAGGAAATTCATGTGGTCCCATTTCCTTTTCAAAGTTGCTTATCCCTCATTGTACAGTTCTCTCTGAAAAAATCCCACCAAACAAGTTTTGACGGATTCACTGTCTGTCAGATCCAAACGGTATGACCAAATTAATGAGTCAATCACTGAATTCTTCCTGGTCTGTTTCCAGTTTCGTTTGCAAACTCAGATAAAGCACTTCTGTACAGTGTTCTGCTCAGGGGCAACACAGTGTCAGGGCTGACAGCAAAGCCAGCTTTTAACCTGCTGCTTCCACTTCATGGAACTTTATTTGATGGAAAAATTCTGCACTGATGAAGTAAAAGTTTCTAAAGTAGTGAATTCATGCTGGGTCAGCCGTTACTTTTCTAGGGATGGAGAATAGCTTGTCGTCATACATAAGCCTAAAAGCCTTTCTGATTTATTTTTTGGGTTTATTTCCTTAAATGGTCGACAACTGATGTGCTGGTCTTATATAATCTGCAGAAGGATTTGGTTTAGAAGTACAGTCTACCTTTTAGGGAATGGACTCTCATAAATCAGATTTGTTTACTGAACAGTAGAATTAAGGGGGTTTGAATTGAAAATGATGGTTTTCCTGGTAGTTCTCTTCTTCCTTTTCCATGCATACCAGATGCTAGGTTCTTGTTGGAAGAGACCATTACTCTGATCTCAGGAATGACTGAAGGATGGTCTGTTGTTCTTCTGGCCTTAACTGCAGCACTTGAGGAGATTTCAGTTTGGCAGGCAAGACAAACAGCTCTGTGTTGGCACACTGTGCTGGTTTAAAGGTAAACGAGTAGGAGAAATGAACCCAACTCACAAAGAGATTACAAGTCAGAATTACAATGTAATAAAAAGATTACAATAAAAACAATGATAGAGATAAAAAATTCGTTTTGTCTCACAAAAACAGAAGTATAACCCAGCACCCTGGGGCATGAATCAAATGGAGTTCATCAGCCCCTGTGCTGAGCAACCTGTGGTCCCCCTGAGTACAAAGCAAAAGGAAAGAAAGAAACCAACTTGGTGAGAATGATGGTCACAGTCTGGTCAAGAGTGGCAGTCACAGTCCTGTTGAGGTTCTCATCCTCCTCTGGATCTGACGAGTGATGCCAGAAGTCCCAAAACCCTAAGGTTATATATGCTCAGGTTCAGATGGGAATGTCCAGTACCTCCCCCAGGGTGAGAAGTTTCACAATGAGTGATTTACTGTGTGAGTCATGGCATATTTTTGGAACCCTTGATGGCCCATTAGCAGACATGACCCCTCAGGCTGGGTGTGAAGGTGCTAACGACTCCCTGGAGGGGATTTATCACAGCTGAGTCACTGGTGTGAATACAGGAAACTTTCCTATCTCACAGGGTTCTTTAACACCCAGCTTGTAGCCTGAGGGGTCAGGTGTGCCCTGGGCAGCTGCTGCCAACAATCCATTATCAACAGTTCATGAGAAATTACACAGAGGGTGTAGAACACACAACCTTGGCCACACCCACACAGTGACAAACTGGTCTCGACCACTATAACCAGGACACACGTTTGTTTGAAGATATGGTGTATGAAAAACAGTGTTTCCCTGGTATCTTGCAGGTAGTGTTGTGCCAAATCCTTGATTTTCATGCTGCCAGGCATTTTAACTAAAGTTATTATAACTTTTACAGGGTAGCAATGACTTGATAAGGATAGTAACCTGGCAAAACATCTTTGCAAGTACACAAACGTAAAAAAATCTAAATTGTACAATAATAAAAGTCTGCTTTGCCCCCTTCTTCACCCCCCATTTTGCACTACCACTAGCTTTCGGCAGGTGCTGGGCCTTGTTTTAAAGCAATGCATCTAAATGGGTGGCCAGACTCTCACCCCTGGTGCCTGCACAGAGGTGAGTTCACTGCTCTGTTGCATGACTGCAGACCTGCTCGGGGCACACTGGATTTAGCAGCACGTTCTCACACATGTTGCTGCTGACTCTACCGGAGACTCTGTTTCAGTCAAATCTCATTAGATCTTCCTTTTGACAGCCAAAGGCAGAAAGGAACTGTTCTCCTGCCAAAAATCGAGTCCCTGTTCTAAAGCATGAAAAAGCTGGAGATCTTAAAAGTAGAGAGAAAAATTTAACTTCAAAAAACATATGTTTTCTACAATTGCATCTCCAATGGGTCTGAAGTGGGCTTGCTGGAATTTAGATATTTAGCATGAGAGAGAGTGTAATTATGCAAAATGTGAGCTCAAATAATTACTTTGGTAAAGTTACCTGGGATTAAAACAGCCTGTGATGTGATGTCTTAGGCAACCTTAGTCGTACTGCGCCACCTCTGCCTGTCAGGAAAGGAATGTGTCATCCCACGGCTTGTCAGCTTCTTTCTGCAGTCACTGTTATCCACACCCTTCTCCAGTGCTAAGGCTGTAACTCTCCCTACTTGTCAAGCAATTTATCTCTTAACACTTGACCAGTAGGATTAAAAGCATGGTGCTGGTAGGTTCCTTACTAAATTCTGATGTTACTTTCATTTTGAAAAGATTTTACAAAGGAGATCAATGGTGATGTCCCAGTTTACAGCTTCATATCATCACAGTAGAAGGTAAATAATAAGCTCAAAGTCACATTGCACACCAGTACAGCCTGGAATGAAAGTCCTACGTAACAACACCCAGTCAAGGAGAAATTATGTGTATGAAGGGTGACTTCTCTTGAGGTATTGGAGTAGGGTCTAATCAGGATCTGTACATATAAAGGAGAACTCAAAGCAACACTGGAAGGATTACAAACAGCTAAAACTGTATCGAGAGCTCAGAGATAGGTACATTCAGATGAATGAACAACTCTGTCAAGATAAGAGAAAATGACTGGAGAAGGAATGTTACATGGGGACCAGAAAACTGGAATGTATGTGAAAGTGTCTTCTTTCCAAAGAGACCAAGCAATGTTGCAATAGGATGAACTTACAGTCCCAACCTTATACTACCAATACATATCTACAAACTCAACGAACTGGTGTGATCAAGGGTCAGGGTTTGGGTCTTCTCAGAAGATAGAAAACATTTCATATAAAGTGGTACCCCATCATATTCTTTTACACACTGATAGTGTATAATTCTGTGTAGAGAATAGGTTTCCGAACCTTGAGACCTGCAAGAAAATTTAACTCCTAAGAAAATGTTCTGTCACTACTATCACTCCTTTTTCAAGGTTTCAGCTATTATATAAGTTTCTACTATAAACTGTATTTTATGATCTTTTTTTGCATATTCAGTTTAGGCAATTTCTCTCAGCCCAGCACAGTGGTATTTCTCAACTCACATAGCAACTCTGTGGCAAAATAATTGACTATCAGAGCAGGTTGCTCCTCAGAGTTTAAGGCATCATAACAGTCACAAAAAAGAAATTACTTTAGGAGCCTAAAACCACAAGAGTTTTCACACTGTTCCTAAAAGCCACATGAGGCTAAACCCACAGCACTGACTGAGATGGGAAGAATTCTTGGTTTGGGGTTTTTCTCCTTGTATTGCTCTCCTTTTTTTTAGAGCAACCACAGTTTTATGTGAGGAATATAACAGCACTGACAAGGCTGGACCACCTTCTGCCAGCCACATCCTTTTCTGTCTCGCTGCCTGTCTAGCCCCATGGCTCCTACATTCTTGTCTGCACAGCAACCCAATTTCCGTCTTTTCCCCATTTAACCTACAGTCTTGTTGAGAGGTGAGAAAGAGATTTCAGTTCTCCCGGGCTGATGTAAATCCATGAATTTGGCCTCTCACCAGCTGGGTGAGGCTATCAACCATCAGGCTATCACACAACAGACCTACAGCATCTCTCTGTGCCTCTTGGCTGGTTTGAAGTCCCCAGGAGGTTTCGGCACTCATCCACCCGCTTCTAAGTGCCAACAAAGGCAGGAGCTCACTCCCAGCTATTCAGGTCTGGCAGAGTTCTGGGCACATGTACAAAGTGCTCAGTAGTTTTCTGGAAGACATTTTCTGATGTATGCCACGTATCAACAACATAAAAGCAGTAAAATGCTGTGATTATTCCTGCTTCTGTGAAACACAAAAAATTTGAGTTTCTTAAAGCTGGACTAGCTCTTTGATCTAGTTTGCAACATCACCTGGAAAACAAATGTGCAAACACACCGTAAAGGAGGGAATGGAGCAGTGCTGTGAATCTGAACAGTTTCAATTAAACATTTAATCTCTTGAAAGCAAAACGTCATGCCTAAAATCCACCTAAATCCTTCTTTGGATGTGACCTCCCATCTTAGATTACTAATCATACCTACAGCATTTTGCATTACTGTGAAATTGCTTATAAGTCAGCTCTTACCAAGAAATCCAGTCCTGTGGAAAGATGATCACATGAATGAAAATCTGCAACCAAACAAATCCTCCCTCTTTCTCATGAAGTCAGTCTGCAGTGCATCCCACAGCTGAACTTTTTGTTCTGTTTCTTCACAGAATCCCTATAAGAGATAAGCTTGACAGAATGATCTGATGACAAAATATGTCTGTTTTTGATTGTGTTGGGCCAGCAGTGGAAAAAATAAAAGCTTTTTGTTAGCTCTCTTGAGTCTCTATTAACTGCAACACACAGAATGCCTCGAGCTTCTGAGGTGACTGTTAAAAAGACAGGTTGTTTTTGTGACAGCCAGCTGTTGTGACAATATTCTGTGAAAGCACTCTTTCTAGCTGGCTAGGGATTTGGTGGGAACGCTTTCTGTATAATGCACTGTGTCCCACACTTTTATTTGGGGTTTACAGAAAAAAAACTATTGAGGGTTGTGCTTGTCAGGCAAGTCTGGAGACTTCTGGAAGATTACACCTTTTCTCCTGATGGTGCTGTAGAAATGTAAGCCAGTCTGCTTGTGGAGAACTGTGGACCTGAGGGGACAGTTCCTTGTAGCACAGCATAACTTCATTCCTGATGCTACAACCTGCAATAGTTTCTTGCTGCAGTGCTGGGTTGGCCTCTAACGGTCTTTGCCAGAGAAAGGAATGCCCTGTGCCAATCATACCATGCTACCCAAATCTTGATTAAAAATAACTGAACGTTAAAATGCATTTAATTTTTACCTAGGTCAGGCCTCTCACATGCTCAACCATGGCAGCTGACCTGTTGTATTTAGAAATGCACTGCTACATCTGCCTCTAGCTAGATTAACTACATAGACAACTGTTATCATAGTTCATTTTAGTAACTACAGCTCACTATTTTATTTAGTTGGTATTAACTGAACCACAGTATTAGCACATCACAGCTTGCTTTCAGGCAGAGGAGAACCACCAAAGAGGCTGTGTGCAGCTGGCCACGTTGGACTTTGCTCCCTCATCTGATTTTAATATTCACATGCCTATGACTAGTCCTGCTTGCATAGTGTGGGCTGGGAATAACCGATCCAATTAATTACCAAATTCCTCCAACTACTGGCTGGCCTCATTAAAAGGATCTTTACAGAAGACAGTCGAGTCAGAGGAAAAATGGTGTTTAATTGCATATATGTGCTGAAATACAAATGATAACCTCGTGCTGTGTCTGCTTTTCCCACAAGGTGTGTGTGGCACCTGGAGGGCCCTTCCGTGCGCGGGGTTCCCGCAGAGCATCCCCCGGGGCTCTGCGGGGCTGCATCCCGGTGAGAATACCAGAGATTTTTGGAGATGGAATTACCAAAACGTGGTGCTCTGCTTCAAGTGGAAACATGAGAACAAGCTCCAAGCTCTGCTTCTATAACGTAACAAACCCATTCCTCTCTGAACAACCGCTGGAAATTTGTCCCTTTTTCTTTCTGTCACAGGACTGTTAGGGTCGGAAGGGGCCTCTGGAGACCTAGTCCGACCCGCCTGCCAAGGCAGGGCCGCCGAGCGCAGGTTACACGGCAGCGCGTCCGGGTGGGTTCCCAGTGTCTCCAGAGCGGGAGGCAACGCGGCAACGTCCCCCAGCACCTCAGGACACTGCAAAGGCGGCCGCTGAGCGCCGTGTCCGTTCACACGACCCAGTTAGTAAGTTAACTGCGACCTTTACATGCACCATCCCCCGGACAGCGCTGCCGCGGCGGGCAGGCGGGCGGGGAGCCCCGGCGTGATGGACGGGCTCCAGGGCTTGCCCGCCGCCCGCCCACCCTCCCGGGTCTTCCCTGGGCTCCCGGGTCTCCCTGCCCTCCTTCCCCGCCTCTCCCGCTCCCTCGGAGGACCCGCTCGCTGCGCAGGCGCCCCGGGCCGCGCCTGCCTGTTCCGCACGCGGTGCCGGCGCTCTGGCGGGGGGGCCGAGCCCGCCCCCCGTGGCCGCCGGGCCGCGCTCGCCGCTGTCCCCGCCCGCCCCCGCCCCCGGCCCCGCCCGGGCGCTGCGAGCCGCGGCAACTTCCCCTCAAGTCCGCCCGGCGGCGGGGCCGCGATGCGACCCGTCTGAGCGCGGCCCGAGCGGGGCGGGCGCGCCGAGCACAGGCAGCGCCGGCGGTGCGGTGCGGTGCGAGCAGCCCGGCAGCCGCAGCCCCCACCCCGGCCCGCCCCCATGTCCCGTAAGGCCAGCGACAATGTGGAGTACACGCTGCGGAGCCTGAGCAACCTGATGGGCGAGAAGCGGCGGCGGCAGGCGGAGGGGTCCGCCGGTTCGGGCGCGGCGGCGGCGGGCGAGCGGAGCCTCATCGCCGCCGAGTCCTGCTCCAGCCTCAGCAGCGCCGCGTCGGGCGGCGAGCTGGAGCGGGCGGCGCGCCGCCAGTTCCAGCAAGACGAGACCCCCGGCTTCGTCTACGTGGTGTCGGTGTTCTCCGCCCTGGGGGGCTTCCTCTTCGGCTACGACACCGGCGTGGTGTCGGGCGCGCTGCTCCTCCTCAAGAGGGAGCTCAACCTGGACGCGCTGTGGCAGGAGCTGCTCGTCTCCGGCACGGTGGGCGCCGCCGCCCTGTCCGCGCTGGCCGGCGGCGTCCTGAACGGGCTGTGCGGCCGCCGGCCCTGCATCCTGCTGGCCAGCGGCCTCTTCGCGGCGGGGGCCGGCGTGCTGGCGGCCGCCCGCGACAAGGAGACGCTCCTGGCGGGACGCGTGGTGGTGGGGCTGGGCATCGGTGAGTGCCGCGGGGACCGGCCCCCGCCCCGCCGGGAGAGCAGCCCCGGGGCGGGTCCCGCCGAGGCAGGAACCCGCCCGTCCCTGGCTGCGGGGCAGAACCGACCGCAGGTTCTGCGGGGCTGGGGGGCTGCCCAGGGGAGCGCCGGGCTGAGCGGGGTCCGGAGCGGGCTCCGATGGCCATCGCGGCGGGGTGTGCAAGGGGGCGGTGTGTGTGCCTGCCCTCTTCGATTTTACTTACAGGTGGTGGTGTAGTCATGGCTCTCTTTAGGGAGAGTTGTCTGGTTTCTGTGAGAGGAGAATGGTCTCGCATCCTTTCCGCAATTTCATCTCTAGGGTGGTCTGTCAGTGTCAACTGCGCACACCGCAGGCTTTGCACTTGAGGGGGTTCTGGCAAGTCAGGGGCGAGGGGGAGATCACGCCTGTCTTTCTGAACTGTAGAGACCTCCCTTTCGGGTGTCCTGCACAGCTTTGCTTGGGCACTTGAGCGCTACAGGAATGCTGCTGGGACAAAACGAAGTAGTAATCTCTGTGGTCTAAACGAGATGACGCTTGCTTTGGAAAGCTTTGGATTTCATTAATAGCATCCTGAACATGAACTGCTGCTCTTTGATTGCCTTCCTTTATGCACTGCAAAACTTGCAAGCAATAGGTTAGGGTAAAACTTTTAATAGTTGTCCCAAAGAACTTGGAGTGACGACTGTTTCCTCTAATCCGTGACACTTGTTTCTGTGCTAGCTACGTCCTAAATATCCCCCAAATTTTGGTAGCTCTTCAGCTGCCATCCTGTCAGGCAGTAATCTGAATTATACTCATTTATTTTTGAATCCTCTGGCTTCTTATAGACGTATTTGCTGTGATGCGATTCATGGTTTTATTAAGGAAAAAAAGTTAGTGAGTCATAATGAGGGCTGTCAGAAAATTGACTCCGTATGTGAAAGGGCTCATGCTGGTTTTCTGTACAGTAAGGGACATGTTCAGGTTGCAGTTTTCTTACCACAAGTTGGGTGGGTTTTTTAATTTTTTCAATGCTACCTCTCTGCATTTTCCTTTGTTGAAACAAGACTTCAGACTGCAGAACATTGATAATGTTTGTTACAAAGTTCAGTAGACAAGAAAACTGAATTTGACTATGAGGTGGCATAACAGGAATTTTGATGGTATTCTATAGTACATGTAGATACTAAAAACATCAAATTTGACATCTGTATGTATTTATAAAGTTTCTCATATTCTTTGACCATAACTGGTTACATTGACAGCTTTGTGGGGGCAGAGAAAGGAAAGGGGTGAATGGTTTTCTTGACCCCTGTGTGTGTGTGTGTCTTGTAGAGGAATACATAGGCATGTTGGAATTGTGTTACAGTGATGCAAAATAAATGACACTGGTATTGTTGGAGAGATATGAGACTTAATATAGTTAGTATATAAACCACGGAAATGGAAATTGGGAGGTAGGGGTTGTTCTCTCGTACAGCTGTAGATCTCTTGTGTGATCTGGGGAGAGTGATCTCTCGTTGGCCTCTGTCCACATCAGGGACAGAGGTGATGGTTGTGCTGGGACTCTGGAAAGCTAAAGTAAGAACTGAGACATTTTCTGAGGATTTTGGAGCTCAAAGACACTAATTTATCTTTTAAAAATGTGATGTTCCCTCCTTTTTTTTAATCAAAGATTACTCTTCTTTATGTGGTGGAACTTATGGCCAGAAACAGCTTTGCCTCAAATTGCTGTACTGAAGCATCACAACAGACTCCAGGAATTGCACAGACCAGTCCTAGCACGGTTTATTTTACAAAAGAAAAAAACCGTGGTGGTTCAAAGCTATTCTCGTATACCAAACTGCAACAATCGCTGCATTAAATCCCCCACCAGAGGGAGCCTGGATAATTTCGTGAAGGCATTAGAAATTGGAACTTTTCCTTTCATCTCTTGGAGACTTCTGACTATCATTTTACTGCCCACAGTGAGCCAGAACTTCCTAACGCTGGAGTAAGAAGTCTGCTCAGTAGTAACGTGACACTTCAGTGATACTGAAGAGAACCGCTGAAATGTGAGGGTGCAGTGGTGCAGTGTTATGAATGCTTTCCTACCTGAAAACCAGTAAAACTTCTTAACTGTGTATAATTTTATAGATTTTTGAGGTCTCTTTCCTGTAGCTCTCTGCAAGTTGCCTATCAAGAGATCTGCTCCAGAAATATGTGTTTGCTTGCATTTAATAAATGGAGTACTGTGTTACAGGCAGTACTGTGGTGCTGTAAAAGCAGATGCAATGATGGTTACCTATGGGACTTCCTTCTGTCCTCGCTGCTACAGGGTGGATCTGTGTTAATTTTGTCCATGTGAGAAGAGGGCCATTTTTCTCATGACAGTGATTTATAAAGGGCTACAGTTAAATTTTCAAGGATGAAAAATGCAGGATTTATGCAGAAATGGGGAACATCTCTCATTTGTCTGTCTTTGTCTGTTTCTGTAGAGATGTTTTGAGATGAAAAACTCCTTTTCTTTCCAGCAGTTATGGAAAGAGATGTTTCTGGAAAATAAAGACCTTCTCTCAAGGACAAGCCAAAATCCTCTTTTATTGCAAATATTGAATGGATTTTTATGGTGGAAACAGTTATGTTCCCTTTCCCTCCCTCCTCCCCTCAGTGTAAATACAAAATATAGGGAATGCATAAAAAGGGAAAACATATTCAGCATGAGCTTTAGAATATCCTTAGATCTTTTCAGGTCTGAATTTCTAAATACATAGTTCATGACAGTTCTAAGCTAAATGGCTTAAGAGCAAGGTTATGGACATTATTCCCTCCCTTCCCAAGCAGCTCTGGTGCACCTGACTCTTTAGCAACTTGTCTGAGCCAGATGTCAGCAATGCAACATTTGGACAGATACGCGTTACAGCACATATGGGCAGAATTCAGACACTTAAGAAATTGGATCACATGTGCTCGGTAGCACTTAAAATGAGCTTTGCTAGGAAAAAAATGTCAGTGGTACATACATGTTTGGGCTTTTTACATATGGTAATGCTGGGCGTGCCCAAGCACACTTGGTAAAGGACTGAGGGTCAGCATAGTTTTGCCTTCCTTTGGCTGCCATAATTTGTGTGCTTGACAGGAAAGCTGGGTCCTTGACTTGGCTCATCTTTGGTCTGAGGCCTTTTGGCCTGAGGTCAGGCCAGAACTGAAAGACTAAAAGTTAGAGCCAGGCATGGCTCTAGACGAGAGGTATTTCTAATGAAACCTGCTGTTTTGAGAAGGGAGCTGAAGAGTGAGCACTGGGATTAAATGTAATAGAGACTAGAAAAAGTAATAATAAACCACTGCATTTGCAGAGTCACTTCTTTCTTAGTCTGTAATCAGCCCCAGGTCCTGAACCCGTTGACCAGGGCTTGCCTGTCTGCAGTGGGAGCAGTTTATCCTTCGGTCATCTGAGGATGCTGAAGGATTTAAGCCTGCAGCTAATGCAGGTGGGTGTTGGCATGGTGCTTTAGGTAGTGTGCTGTTCAGACCACTTTTTCAAGAACACCTCTATACCAGCTGTCGAAGGAAAGCAGTTTGAGCAGAGTTCAGGAAGTAACAGCATTAAGCTTGCTTCTCCGGAGTTGATCTCTATCTTAATGTACGATCGTTAGCTGGATGATTTGATTCTCCTGTCTTGTTTGACATGCAGAATAAATGGTGCTCAATTAATGTATCAGCTTTTCAGTGTTTTGTTTTCTTGCTCAGTGTGTGGCTTAGGCATTACTTAGTACATATGCTACCCCAGCCCTCATGAAAGCTTAGAAAGAGGTACTTAGGGCTATGGTATGTGCATGGTACTGGGTCTGCAGTGCAATGGGGACCTGCCTGGTTAGGTGCCTTATCTTCTCCTTGACTTCTGTCTGAGGTACATCTTCACAATGTGAACCTACTGCTCAATGCTTGCTTTGTGCTAAAAATGTCTGTAGTATTTTTTTTTAAAGGCTGTATTTGAATGTGACATATGCAGTGTTCCTGGTAGCATCTTTTTAGTACATATGTAGGTCATTTTCTGAGCAGAGGAAACAAGATTGTACACAGAATTAGGCAGGAGTAAAAAGCGCTGGCATATGGTTCAGGGCTCCCCTGGTGGGACTGCCTTCTACTGACAGCAAGGTTCAATAGCAAATAATAACAATAACCAAATTTAACCAAAGGACTTGCATCATGTAGTACCAGCTCTGTATTGCCTTTGCAGTGGTTAAGTAAAGATCTACCATATCAGCTGGACTACCAGATATGCTGTGAAAATACTGGAAAATAATTGGAATGACCTGTTGTCTATGAAAGATGAGGACTTGTGTGCTTGTTTTTATTAATACTTTTTTTTTTTGTATACTACTGAGCTTTTTCAGGTGATATGTATTTTTATCTTGGAAAAAGAGATTAATCTTCTCATTCCCCCTCCCTAACTCCCCATGGAAAGCTCTGAAGCTTCAGTCTGTTTTTATAACTGAGTGTCCACCAGATTTTTTAAAAGGAATTTACACCTCAGTACATTTTGGAGTCACCTTCAGCCCCCAAATATGCTGTGCTGCTTCTGACAGATGCTTGTAATTTTCAGTCCAGAGGTTCATAGGCTATTTTTGGCTCTGGAGACAGTGGTTTGTTAGTATAAGCTGGCTGTAGGGATGGAGAGGAATGGAGACACAAATTGCTGGGTTGTTGGAATCAACTCTTGTACTAGTTGAGGTGCTCACCCAACTCTGCAGGACCTAAAGCTACTGACATTACTCTGTGTGTGTGCAGGATTGGATCTCTGTATCTTAAGAGCTTAATCTGTTCTCATGCAGAAGTGTTTGGAAGGATATGTTAGCTTCTGACTGGAGATGTGATCTTGCAGGGTACCAAGATTAATTTAAGACAAAAAACTGTGTCTTTTTAAGTCCTCTAGTTTTGTGTGTGTTGGACAGGATACATGGTGCTATGCTCAGTTCACTGCCATGCCAACAAGCACTGATTCCTTTATTGTTTTGCCTGAGGGTGTAATCAAAAAATCAGCAATTTGTACATAAATGTTGCTGCCTTGTATTTAGTAACCATTTCAGAATAAAGTATTAAGCAAACAGAGTTATAGTGAAGAGAAGTTTTTGATTTTTGATTCGTCTGGGAAGTCATAAGAGATGTATTTTGAGCTTTTTTTCTATTGTTTTCGTTTAACCTAAAAAATAAATTCCCATAATTCATAAATCCTGAAATTGATTTTCTAAACAGTGATGGCTAAAACATGGAAAATACGTAAAATAGTTTTCTCTGTACTTGGTCAAACTGTTTTATAAAAACATAGTTCCTGTAGTATTTTAGGCATTTTTGTTTATTTTGGAAAAAACCAAAAAACATCCATTTTGAATGTGATATAAAATTTAAATTTTTATTATCTTCTTACTCCTCATAAAAAAGCAACTTGAAGGAAGCTTCACTGTGCTAAATACAAGTGTTTTCTTACCTATCTTGAAAAATTCATGTGGGCATCGTAGGTGGGCTTATTTTCAAAGTGCTTTGTTTGCTACAGGAACAGGAGACCAGTGGCATCTGCTTACCATGATGTTGAAGATAGCAAATCATTCACCTGGAACTCTTGAGCTTGAGTGACTTGTTTGGCTGAAGCTTACACCAGTCCCATCGCCAGAGGCACAAGGCAGGACAGCTGAGCACAGTCAAATCAGCAGATTCAGAGTGCTGTCTCCTGCTGTGCACTGTCAGAACATGCACTTAATTTTTGTTCTGGGCATCCTAGTCTGTACTTTGCCAATTGTATCCTGAGAAGCAATGAAGAAAGTAAACCACTGAAAGGAGATGCTGAAAATTTGAATTATTTTTTTTTCCTTATCTCATTATTGGTGGGCTTTTAGATTGTATTTCCAAATGCATTTTTTATTTTAAAATGTAGCATTTTAGGAATCTTAGGGATTTTCCCATGAAAGTATGGTAAGCTTTTTGCAAATTCTATGGAATACCTGAAAATTGGTGATTTCTACTTAAAGTGGCTGGACTCAAACTGCACAGCTGTGGCTGGGCTGCATGCTGGCACCACAGAGCTATATAATGGGCCTGAAGGATAGCTTTGTTTGCAAAATTGATTATGAGTCTTCATTGGTGAGTTTTCTCATCTGACCTGTACAATCATTGTTTCTGGTGTGAAGCTTGGGAAGAGCCTGAGTCTGCATTGGAGCTACTGAAGGCCTAAAACCAGTGACTGCTGAAAATCATGGGAGCAGAGAAACCTTTGGTTTCTTTTTGCAATGATTATGCCTGTGAACAAGTGTCAAGAGAGGTACTTGTTAATTATGTTACAAAGGTCTTATGTAACATGGCTCTGAATGAGTGTGTAGTCATTTCACTACTTTAGCTAAGCTCACTTTCTGTAGGTCTTAAGATACCACTTGAATGCAAACTCTTCTAAAATATGTTTTGCATACAATAATTGTAGAAATGAAGGTTTAAAACCAGACAATCCTGTGCTTTCTATTTCTGATCTTCCTCTGCTTTTTTTGGTGGATTTAGACTGATTTTATGAAGGATTTATTCACTGCAAATGTCTGTTCTGAAGAGGAGTTTCTCATAGTTGGTTTCTCATTTTGATTGTTTATATACCAAGTTACTGAAGTTGGGTTTCATAGCTCAGTCTGTCCCTCCTTCCTTCGCAAGTCCCTTACAGATGTGCTGCTGGTGTAGGTGAAATGCCACACCATGACCTTGGAGCTCCCCACACATCAGTCAGGCTGTGGATAGGTCACAACATGCCATGGTGTTAGCCTACGTGTTCCCACTTTGCCTTGGGTTAATCTCTTATTGGGCTAAAAGAGTGCCTGCCTCTTCTTGTGTTCTCCCCTTCAAACAGCACATTCTTTTTTTGAAGTCCCCATGTGTGCCCTAGGGATTGCTCCTGGGTTGACTTTCCTTGAAGTTCTGCCATCTCTGTGTGGCCATGTTAGTGAGCTCAGACACTGAAGTAGTTGTGTGGATTAAAAAAAAAGGTGTATGATTATTGATATGTGCAGCTTTTTACTTCAGTTGTCTCTCAGGGGTCTTTTCCTCCCTCCCCCGGACATGAGTCTTTCAGTTGTGTCTATTTAGGAACTACCAACCCAGCTTTTCTACTTGAACTTTCTTCCCTACTCCTTCATTTTCCCAGTGTTGTTTAGCAATGGAGCAGCTCTCTGGAGGAGGTTTGTCTTCTGTGGTTAATCTGAAAGACTTCTTGGTTCTCATTAGAGCTGATGTTTTCCTGGAGCAGCTGACACTGACCTTGGGGCTTGTCCTTTGTTAGTGAGTGTTTTACAGCAACAAGCACATTCTACATCTGCTCCTGAGTGATGGGGCAATTTCAAGGCAAAAAAATTTCCCAGACAGTGCGAAGAACCCCAGTGATACCCAATGCTTTTAGCACACAGGCTGGCAAGCTGAACAGTCTTCAGGGAGAAATGGGGTTTCCCTGGGAGGCAATTGCTTCAGGCCTCAATTCTAGAACTTTCTGGTCTCTTTTCAATGCTAAATATTTGGGAAGGTCTGAGTTTTCACAAATCTCATGCCAACTGGTAGCACTGAGGAGCTCTCTAATCTGATGAGTAGCCAGCCAAGCACATACTGCTGCACTCTCAGTTGTCTCTAAGGCAGGAGTGAAGTCACTGTCGATCTCAACAGACAACAGGCACAAAACCAGAAGATGCCAGAAATGGTGAGGGACCTGCTGTGTAAACAAAAATGTGTATCTAAAATTAGAGTCACCTGTCTATTGCCCATATTTTCACATTCTAGACAAAATTAAATAGCTTCAGAAACCTGTACCTTAAGTGAGAGCTCTATGGCAACAGTTTTCAAACTTTTTCCCAGAAGTGAGAGTTTTCAAGCCCTTTCCCAAAAGTGGGAGTTTCTGAAGGCTAACTTGCAGAAACAAGAAGAAACAGCCCTTTTGTTTCCCTTGCCATTTGTTCAGGATCTTCATGTACGTGATTTTCTCCAGCGTTGCTTCCCCTTGCAATGGGAGCAAAACCAGTAATTGTGGTTTTAATGTTTCTATGGACATAGTCACTTTGGAAAAAATTTTCCAGCATCTGAAAGTATTAGATATATCTTTGTGTTTACCTACAGCTCTTCTACTCTGCTGTCATACTCTTGAAATACAGGAAAGTGTATTCCAAGTTGGAAAGAGCAGGAAAGCCTGCCTGGGGTTACACATGTTGTATTGCCCATGCTGTGGGGTGTGTGGCTTTGCAAATAGGGACCATGTTGCAGTGAGCGCTGCCCTGAGAAACATCTACTTAATTGATTGCTGCCATGTACCAGTGGAAAAAAATTTAATTTTTCGTTATTCATAAGAAATGCTCTCATTTTCTTTGTCTTAAACAGTTATTCTGTGCTAGAACAGTGTAGAAACCCTACATAACCTGAACAGTCTACCTTGCTTGGCAACCTCTGATAGTTTCCAAGATATGTTTTTGCAGTTTCAGCACTCCTACTCTGGGTTCACCAGAAAAGAACTTTGAACTTAGGCCTACTTGAAGGCACCAATAATTTGAATTTTAAATCCATCTGAACTGATTGCACCCCCAATGACTAGGTGGATGTAAGATTTTTGAATTGAGTTGGGTTTTTTTCCCCCCCCATCTGACTATCTTCTTTCCTTCAACTTGACAGTCATAAAAACATGAAGGTGACCATAGCAAGTGTCATTAAATGACTTTATGTTGTTAGGGCTGATATGTTGCTGTCAGAGCAGTGCCATCATTCATAAGCCATCCATTATATTTATTGTAATAGAAGAAAAAGATAGCTATTGCTAGTATTTGAAAACTATAGCAATTATCTTCATTCACACCTTTCTGTAGTTCGGTCAGGTCTTGCTTTGGCATCTGTCTCACGTCCAAGGGTGAGAGATGAGCAGATCTACAATTACTCCTCCTTTTCACTAAGGCAGTACCAGAGCAGAACTGCTGGGCCCAGAGGAGCAGGAAGGGAGAAGGAGCATTAGTGCCACCCTGTTCTCGTGCCCTGTGGTGCAGTTTAGCCTCCAAAGCAAGACCAGACCAGCTGGTGGAAATGGGCTGCTCCTGTTCCCATCCTTCTGATTTCCTCCCCAAAATTACCATTGATTTGTCCAAAGCACATAATGGTACTACAATACTTGGTAGTAATCTGTGATTCGGGCGGGGGGGGGCGGTTTAACCAATATGCAAATTCAAGCAGTATGGCTCATTAGTTTTTTAGAGCTCTAATCCTGGAGGAACTTTGAATACTTAACCTGGAGAAAAATGTTGTTGATTTACTCTCGCATCAACTGCACATTCAGAAATGGATAGGCAGTCAGGATTCAGTAATTTCTTTAAGGCACAGTTAGATGATCTTGATGCTGAAGACAATTAACTTCTGAGCATGTTGCAATTTCTTCTTGTGCGGTTGTAGCATAGGCTTCACGTTCCATCATTCGATTGCAAAAATTGTCAGGAATTATGGAAGGAGAAAAACCCCTACTATTTTAAAGGTGCCTGTAGAAAGTTGGAAGCAAAAGCTGTGTATTGAAGCTAATAAATATGCTTAATAACATAATTATGAGATTTTTATAGGAAAAGTGGTAGATAACTAAATAATTATGATGAGAGCCATGGCAACGAGGTTGGAGCAGCTTCAGAAGTCTAGAAAGATAATAAGCACAGAGTCTACATGAGGTGTTGGAGGCAGGGAATGTTTTTGCTGCCTGTTTGAACATCTCACTGGAGTGCAGTTGGAAACAGTGAGAGCTGGGAGCCCAAGCTCTGGTAAAGCTGATGGAGGGTGGTATAACAGAATCCCAAAGTCAGGTAACTTGAGTCCAAGCTAGTATTTCTTTGGAATCTACTTGTCCAGTGTGTGATAGTAGGAAAGAACTACTGCTTCTTATGGCATTTTTTATGTGATTAGGGTTCAGGTCAGTGTGCTTTATTTGCTGTTCCTAGTTGTATGGGGACTTACTTTGCCTGTTATTTTGAACTTGCTTTTCTGTTTGTAGCTGCCCACCTAGGAAGTTTTGTTTAATCCTTAGGTTGGGGAGATAAATAATCCATATATTAAGGAGATAAAATTGTAGGGACTTGCCACTAAGAACGTGCTTTCTGATTTGCTAAATTAATTTTTTTTTGGGGGTTGTTGGTTGTAGCTGTGATGGATGGTGTAGAGTGTCTAACATCTGAAGAAGGCAGTGTGGTAATGAATGAATTAGAGCACAGTGCTGGTTAGGTCCAAAGCTCTGTGTACTTTAAGCATGCACTTCAGCAAATGTTGGCATATAAGTGACCTTTTTTGTTTATTCACAGGTCCTTGATTATTGGACTGTTGAGGTCAGTAGTAGCTATGTCAGCACAGGAATGGGGAATCTGCCTGAGGGGAAAAGGTAAGCCTGGTTTTATTCACTGTGGAGTTCAGCTAAGTTTTTTCCTCATAGACTCCCTGCTCCTGCGTTAATCATAAGCACTGCTGACCTCACCAGTCCAATTCACATTGGAACAGCTTGGTACGAATGGAAATCCAAAGTCACCTGGGCCATTTCAGGATCTTGAAGATGGGATGGAAAAGTCTAAATGTTCTACATAGGAATTCATGATGCTTTAGCCCACGATTTCAATCACTGTGATAATACTTTTAGTTAGTTCTTGGGTCTGGTTTTGTGCTGTATGTAGTTCTTGGGTAAGAGGAGAAATAAAGCAGAGGTCCTTCCTCTTGTAATGATTGACTGGCATGTACCTGGATAAAATCATTGGTGCATGTAGCAGAAGTGTGGGCACATGCTGAGTAGAGCATTACACAAATAATGTCAACTTCTCTTTTAGTGAGTGAGGATGTACTAAATTATTTTCTAAAGTTCTTTACTAAATTTTTTGATAGCTTGGACAAGAAGGTACTATTTATAAAATCTAACACTGGGACTGGGCACAATAGTTGTTTGCACCTGTATGCTCGATGTGATTTCTCTATGCATCTTACTGTCATGCAGATTTAGGGCTCCCCTTTGGCTCCTGACCTCAGTCTGCAGTTTTACTAGCAGGGGTAAACAAAATATTATCGTGTTCAACAGCCTGTGTGTGTCTGAAAAAGGTGTAGTTTCAAGGCATATTTTTTAGGTCATGCTCTGTTATTTTACTCTCTTTTGTGACTGCTGATGGTGACTTTAAAGTAAGAAGAGGAGATACTGTTTGTGTTTTGGCTTTGATTCTGCCTACTCTGTCCACACCTACTGCTTTCCTTCATTCAAAAGCCATCTGTTTTATCAGTCTGCAGGGCCTCTCCCTGATTCAAAGTTAATTTGCCTGACACCCAAGTACTATCTGGGCTATTAATCATTATCCTCTTAGACATGGAGTGTTCCCTTGCACAGAAGGAAACAGTGCTCTGAGTTTGTAACGCAGGAGTGTGCAGAAGGCTTTTCCTCATAGCTCAAGACCAGTAGGCCTGTTCTCTGTAATAGTAGGGATCTATGTTTATGGACTTAGGTAATATGGATTTGTATGTTTTAATGCCTGCACAGGGTAACTAGTTTCCATCTGTGCTGTGGCAATGAGTAAGTGTGAGAACTTGAGGAGACCTAACTTGGCACACCCACCAATTTTAAGCCAGTGTGATTCCACTGACATTGCAGCAACATTGATTTCTTTACCACATGATCTCAATAAACCACTAATTGTTACAGTACTTTACAGGAGTTACGAATCTGTTCATCAGGTAATTGTAGGTTCATATAAAATTCAGTCTGTAAGGTAGATGTGGATATCATACTGAGCTACAGCTGAAAAATGCAACTTTAGGCAGATTTTCTAGAGAAGTTTATAAGACTTTTAAGCTGGTATTTGAAGATAACACATGTTTATTTGTAAATGCTTATATTAATCTTTTATGGTATTTTGCTTACAGCAATGCTCTGTTTCTTGCTTAAAGCAAATGATTCAGCTACTTGTAGTAAAACTTAAAAATGTCTGTGTGCTTGCTTCTCAGTCCTGCACAAAATGTGCATAATGTAACTGAGTCATTCAGAAGCAATGTATGGCGCTTTGTTTGGATTTCTATTTGTCCTACATTTTCAGCACTAAAATACACATATCCCTAAAGCAATAATAGTTAAGAAGTGTTAGGTTTACTGTGTGCTTGTCACAGTTGCACTGTGTGTTGTTTGGTTTGGATTTCTATTTGCCATGCGTTATCAGCCACTAAAATACATACACCCCTGAAGCAACAATATGCCAAGAAGTGTCTGGTCTGCTGCATTTCACTTTCACTCTTGCTCTGTGTGTTCTGTACTCGGAAATTTGTCCTGTTATAGGGTCTGTAGCCACTGGTTTTTCAAGTCATGGTGACTTTTGCTGATGCAAATACCGGATTGGGTTGCCTCTCCTAGGTCCTGGAACCCATACAGTTTGCTTGTATGCTCTAGAAACAATTGTAGCAAGGACACTATTGCAAGAAAAAAATTATTATTTCATGCTGATACAAAGAGCTACAGACACAAGCCTTGAACTCATCTTGAAGTTTTTTTTGTCATGCAGTTTTACAGTTTCAAGCTTTAATTACAATGAGTCTTAGGTTAAAATAAGTTAAATACATGCATGTGGTCGTTTTCCTTTGCCATTCAAAAGTCTTTCTAACTTGAAATACTGTAATGAGGGTGGGGAGGCACTGGAACAGGTTGCCCAGAGAAGCTGTGGATGCCCCATCCCTGGAGGTGTTCAAGGCCAGCTTGGATGGGGCTCTGAGCAACCTGGGATAGTGGAAGGTGTCCCTGCCTGTCCCATGACAGGGGGCTTGGAACCAGATGATCTTAAGATTTCTTCCAACCCAAATCGTTCTATGATTCTTATGAATAAGAAAATGTCTGTTGTACTGTTGAAAGACCTGACTTAACAGTGTGAGATCCCAAGTGTCTGATGCACTGTCTTTTGCTTAGTGAACCTAAAACCAATTGGTAATTCTTGAATTTGTCACTTTCTGGCATTTGAATCTTCAAGTGACTGTGGTACTTTATGCCTCCATTTTTTCCTTCTAGAAGGTGGAACTGATGCTTGCATTTTCAAAACATATTCTTGGACTTATTTAAAACCAAATAATAATCTTTATTTCATCAGTCATAACCTGTTAAATACTGCAATTTCTATGAATGGACTTTGTAGTCTGATTTCTGGTTTCTCAGGGAATTTCTTCTATAGATGGATCTCTTCTCTTCTCTGTCACTTCTTGCTGTGTGTTTGGCCTTTAGACAGGCAGTACTGTTGGTTGTACTAGTCAGAGAAGTTTGGGCTCAGGAACCCCTGACATTCAAATCTTATTGAAATGCAGGTAAATTATTTGTTGCAAATTACAATTAATGGCTGTTACATAATTCCCACTTGGCTTTGTAGCTGTAATTCTATTTAACGGGAAGCGCAAACTGTCATTGATAGATACATATATACAAATTGTCATATACTTGTCATTGCACAGAAAAATAAGACTACCTAAAATCAACCCACCTCTAAAAGCATAGTAAGATGTATCTCAGGAGTAATGCAGGCTTGACTTCCAGAATGTAATCTGACATGCTGTATCACTGACTGCTTCTTCTTCAGTTACTCCCACAAACCTATTCTCTGCTTTACAAGCAATTGGCAGAAGAGTCTTTACAGGACTTTGCCACTAAGTGCTTTTGATAATTTATACCTAAGCTTGAGTTTTATGACACGGTATATTGAAACACTACTCTAAAGGTCTGTACATATTAACAGTTAAAAAGTCCTTTAAACTAAGAAAGGAGAACAGTGTAAACTCAGAGTGAGAAGATGAGCATGGATGTGAACTTGACAGTATTTGAAAGGTGGATCTGAAGATAACGAACAATGGACATTTAAATTGATGGAGGCACACACTGCACTGGATGCACAGTCTGTAGGAAATTTTTCTAGATGTTGTTTTATTGTAGTAGGTTACAAGTATTAAGGAAGGGGATTCTTGTATTAAGGAGGTCATCTTTGGTAGCGGGAAGAGTAGCATTCTGCTAGAGCAGAGGCTTCTTCCCAACCTCATATACATATAAGCCTGTCATCAGCATGTGTTCTTTGCAATGGATTGTAAAATTTTATGGGGAAAATACTGTGGTTCTATTATTTTCTTACTGCATACAAGTATAAATAGTACTAACTGCAGGTAGGGGTGGGTAGTGAGTAATGCAGAGATCCAGTCACCTATGGGCTGTTTTGTGCTTTGTTGTCTGTTCCTGATGGTTTATTAGAAGCTATCACAACTGGTTCCTTTCCTACTCACAGTTACTCTATTAGTGCTACAGTTTAATGGTTCTTCTCAAGTGGGTAATTAATTCTGCCTTCTGATGCTGCTCTCCTGCAGTATTGTCAGCAGTGCCTATCTTTTGTTTTGAGAAATAAGAAACAGAAAGTAGACCAAAAATGTTTTTAAAATGTAAATAAAGTAATTATTTTTACTTTTGAGTGAAAATTCAATTATATGTAGCGAAGTTTTACCATCATTGATGTTTCAATTAAATCTGACTTTATGAAAACTTAATTAAAAGATCAGGTGAAATGTGATATAAGGAAAATCAAGATGGGATAGAGTTTCTTTGGAAAGAGTCCCGTGAGGATTCAGAGCTCCTTCCCTGCTGTTGTCTTGGAATTTTCAGTTATCCTCAAATAGGGAAATTTCTTTATGAATTTTTCTGTATGAAAGTGGAGTAATGTTGTAATTGCAGAACTTGCACATTTTGTATTTCAGAGAGATTCTGGATTTTCTTGTTTTTCTCAGTGATAGCTTGTACATGAATCTTTTCACTTAAAGCTTGAACCTTAAATGAGAGTGTCTTGTCACTTTGAAGGAGAATGTGCCTTCATTTTTAACTGTAAGCCTTTCAGTTTTAGGGATGGAATCCACTTCTTAGTGGGACAGATATGAAGGAGTTAAAATTTATAGGAGACTCTCTGTAGTATCTGTGCCTCAAGTACAGGAAAGCTGGGTCACTTAAGGGCTGGGGGACAGCAAACTGAAGCAGTGGAGTATTTAATTGCCTAGTTTGTTGTCTTAGAGCTTACACTGATTTATTGCAACTTGTGCAGTGCAAGTCACTGGAAAAGCAGATTTTATCCTAAGAAGGGTATTTGCTGTATCTGTATTAATTGGAATAGTACTGGCAGATAAGCTTCTTTAAATGTCAACTCCTAATTTTTATTGTAATTTCTTGTTTTCACTATTTTCCCCATGAATAGCGGCAACACAGCAGACTGCCAGATAGACGAATCAGTGCAGTGCTCTGAGCTACAGAAAAGCACATTAGATGCCCATCTTTATTTCCTTTTAATCTTTAGGTTGTCTAGAGTTACCAAGATCTTGTATAAATTAACAAGATTTACTGAGAACATCACAGTGTTTGCCCAGCTTTCACTGTAGGCTGACCTGGAGCTCTGCCTGAATCCTCCCTTGGGAACATGCCTGGAGAATGAAAATAGGGCAGGAAAGAGCTCCTCTGCAGGGGCTGTGGTCTGACCTGCAGTTCTTGCATCTGTTTGAAGCAACCCTGTTACCAGAATGACATCTGTTGTTTGGAAGATGACTATCCATTACAATGTGTCCAGAGGACTGCAAATTGTCAAAACCTGAAAGCCATGAGATCAGTGTTTCCCAGGAAGCTCTTTGGCAGTCCATTTCCCTGAAGAAAATTAGCAGTATTTTCTTTCCACCTGCAGCATCCACCCACTCTTGGTTAGCTGAGGCTTCCTCAGATTTTTGTCCTTTAAATGTTGGTAACGGAGTAGTTCATCTGTTCCTTTTTTCCTTTAGCACTTGACACTACTGTCTTCTGTGTTTTATTTTTTTCTGCAAATGCAGCAGCCTCGTTCTTCACTTGTAACATCTCCTTTTTGTCAGCATAAGCCAATGATGGAAGTAAATACACACCAAAATAGCTTAAAGTAATCTTGTATCCCTTGACAGCTTGAGTATTATACCCTGAGTCCTGCAGTTGTGATAGTCTAGGGGAGCAGTCACAAGTCATTTCTATGAGTAAACCTGTGTGGCCTGACAAAGTTCAGAATTGGCTTATCCCTCTGCTAAGGGCAGTCTAAGATTCTTGTCTTAATAGTTAAAACCCTCTCTGAGACTTAACCACTTTACTTGAGAGATCTTTACCTGGAATTCCTCCATAGGATGTTCTCCTATTACAGTGTCATTGCATTGACATGGATCAGCTGTTATTGAATTGGTAGCAGGGAAACTCCAGACTATGAGGAGAAGGATTCATGGAAACTGGACATTTAAGCTGAGCTGCTTCTCATAAAGCAAAGAGGTGTGCAGCACTGGTTGCCTTAACCTGTGTGTGCTGGGAACACCCTTACTCTTCCTAACACACAAAACATGCTTGCCACAGAAGGTATCTTCAGGGGGAAGTACTATACTGATTTCCACCACTACCCACAACTTGCAATACTGCAAATATTTTCCCATATGGTCAAAAAGATGTTTTGTTACCTCTGTATGGATCGCTTGTGTTTGTGGACACAAACTTGTTTGTGTATGAAATTGCTACTAATAGAAGGAAACTGAGCTATCACTGTGACTTGTATATTTTCATTATAACACTAGTTATATTATTGTCATGAGTACTACTTGCATTATAAAGATATAATCGAAACTTAGTTTTTAAAATAAAGCCTTAGGCTGTGAAAGGCTTAAAAGGGTTTTGTTTATTTTTTAGAGTAATAGTTATAAAACCATAAAACTGGTATGTCTTCCTACGAATGGTACTGTTTCTTGCACAAGTGGATAAATAAATGGAGTAATTCAGATAAAGATATAGTTCTCTGCAATGTATTTACCCATGGCAAGCAGGAGTTTACTGGAAATCTAAACTAGACAGACAGTGTTTTTATGAGTGGCTTTTCCTGAATAGTGAACGGACTCATTCAGCGTTACACTTTTTTCCTCTAAAATACTAAGTTTGCAATGAGATTAGTCTTTCTAATTTTTATTTTTCATTTAGTTAATTGTAGGTGGTAGGTTAGAAAGTGCATTCTTCTGCTCATCTTTATCTGAAACTTCATGTTTGGAGTCAGTTGCTGGACTTTTGGTTAACTCACTGAAACCTCAAGCAGATTACAGGGAAGTTAACCAGTTTCACTGTTTTAATAACTACACTTGTAGAAAGAGGCGTGGCTAAAATCAATTTATGTCTTAGCTGAAGAGGGCTTTCCGGTATAAGTTGAAGGCATATTGTTGAGCTCTAGTTCAACTTACAAAGCTTGTTCGTGTTTGCATGGATTGCAAACATTGCGCTTCTCCTAGAATTATTTTAAGTTGGGTGATAGAACTAGGAAAAGAATGGTTTAGAAGCAAAAGTTTAAAGTTAGAAAGAAGCATCCTTTTATGTGTAGCTTTCAAAGAATTGCCCTTATCCTCTGAAAATAAAATTTGTCTGCACAGAAAATATTTGCTAATCCTTGAAGCATTCAACTCTTTTTGTTGGGTTTTTGATGTGGGATTGTTGTGGTTTTTTAACCATGTAAAGAGTCTGTGGTGTCCATAATGCTGGCTTTCTGGCATATATGAATGGTTATGCAGATGACCCCTGCTGAATCTTTCTGGGTCGTTTTAAAACCATCCTTCCCTGCTGGAAACTGCTGTTTGCTTGGCAAAGTCAGCAGAAAGAGCTGGACTGCCACCCTTCAGCCGCTCAGTGCCTCAGCACAGGTCCACACCAGCCACCAAATCAAAGGCCTGAAATGGCAAATGGGGCAGCTGGGATGTGGATACACATCCTGGTCCCCTGCCTTGCTGGAAGGGGAGGAGCCACTGGATGGGGAAGCAACTCCTTATCTGTGTGGCTGGGGTTGCCTTGAGCCTTGGCCACATTCAGCTGCCAGCTTTTCCTGGGTGTAAGCGAGCAGCATGTACAGTGCACAGTCTGCATGTGCTTAAACATGTCTACAGCAAAGCACTACTTATCTCAATGACTGTTTATTTAAACTAAAACCATCACTCCTAAAGTAGATTAAGTAGTCCTTGACTTACATGTTTATACAAGCTGTCAGAAAGAAAACTACTATGTTGTATTCATAATTTTCAAGCGAAAATAAAAAAAATGCTCTTATTTTCTGAAGTGAGAAGTTTCTGAAGTGTGGTAAAAATAAAGGTTGTGTTGAGTGATATAAACATCTAGGTTTTACTCTTTCACAATGTTTACAGATTTTTGCAAATAATTCTTGATCTTGAAATTAATTCAAGAAACAACAAATTAGGACTTTTTACTAGTTGCTTTTGGTACCTTTTATTCACTTCTAGGACTGATTGTTAATCTTGTATTGTTATAACAAGTAAAAAATGTATTTCTCCACAGTTTCTGGTACCTTTCTGAAATGGGAACTAAAGCTGTGAACTACAGGCACAGGTTCCCAGTATGACACACTGAGTGGGATATTCAGGAACTAGGGCAGCTGAGTGGGGAGATGCCTAGCTGGGTGTTTCACAGCCTACATTAATAGGAACATATGGTAGCCATAAAGAGAGACTGAATGTGGGTAGCTAGTTCTGGGTTGCTGGGAGGTGTAAACTGTGATCTGACATCTGTGGTGCTAGGCATTCTCATGTTCTTGGACAGTTGCAAAGACCTTTGCTTCAAATTTTCTGGATGGTTAGCTTGATTATTTTGTCTCTAGTTAATTAAATCCCACTTTCTCGTTCTGACTTTGTCACTCCAGATAAATTTCTTCTTGACATGTTTTTTGATTACTGTGGCATTGAATAACCTCAAAATAACTTCGGATAGAAAAAAACTATTGGTTTAAAAATATTGTCTTCCCAAAATGAGCTGTTCTTTATATAGTACCAATGCTGAGGCTGAGTTGAATAGGACCTTACTGTTCCGTCATTTAGAATCATAGGAGACACTGAGTCAGAAGGGAGCAACAAGGATCGTTGAAGTCCGACTCCTGGTCCTGCACAGGACCATCCCCAAGAGTCACATCCTGTGTCTGAGAGTATCCTCCAAACGCTTCTTGAACTCTGTCAGGTTTGGTGCTGTGACCGCTTCCCTGGGGAGCCTGTTCCAGTGCCCAACCACCGTCTGGGGGAAGAACCTGTTCCTAATATCAAACCTAAACCTCTCCTGCCACAGCTTCAGGCCATTCCCTTGGGTCCTGTCGCTGCTCACCACAGAGAAGAGACCAGTGCCTGCCCCTCCTCTTTCTCTTTGTGAGGAAGTTGTAACTGCAGTGAGGTCTCCCCTCAGTCTCCTCCAGGCTGAACAGACCCAAGTGACCTCAGCTGCTCCTCATATGGCTTCCCCCTCTAGACCCTTCACCAGCTTCACTGCCCTCCTTTGGACACTGTCTAAGAGCTCAATATCTCTCTTATATTGCAGTGCCTCAAACTGCCCACAATATCCCAGCTGAGGCCGCCCCAGTGCAGAGCAGAGCGGGACAGTCCCCTCCCTCTCCCAGCTGGCGATGCTGTGCCTGATGCCCCCCAGGACAAGGTTGCCATCGACCAGGACCTCCAGGTCCGTTTCTGCAGCACTGCTCTCCAGTGTCTCCTTCCCCAGTCTCTGTGTATATCCAGGGTTGCTCCATCCCAGATGCAGAATTTGGCACTTCTCTTTGCTACCTCGTCGCTGCTGACTTGAAGGCTCCATAGGGGATAATAGAGTGCTATCTATACCAGACTAGAGAGTTTTTTAGTAACATCCCTTACCTGCACCCCAGGGAGGCAGAGGACTTCCCTGTGTGTTGGGTCTGGTCAGCACATCAGAAGGATGTCACCTATGACAACTACCCTTTTTTTTTAGCAAAAGTGGCCTTGATGTGTGTTACTTTCATCTGACTTTAGAAACTTTCTCAGTTTTTTGCTTTCTGTTCCTATTCCTACTGTTTGACAGTTTTCCCAGAGAAGAAGCATTTTTCCCTTCTAACTCTCCTACTTAAGTCTTTTTGTGTCCACAGATTGCGGCATGTTTTGTATCTCCCTCTGCACTGGGATGTTATTTTAGTAGGACTGAATGGCTCAGTTGCCTGCCTGTGGGAAGTATTTTTTAAATTACTGTCTTTGTATTATTAAAGATTACTGCAATTTTTTGTATGTTTTTCAGTTTCTGTTGAACTGTTTTCTTCTAATAAACTGAGTAAACTAAGCTTTATTTTAATAAACCTTCACACTCTAACCTGTATGTCGTTCTTGTCTATCTTCCATCTAGTGTCATGGCTCACTTACCTTTTCCCATTTCATAACCCCCAGTTTTCAGATTAAAAAGATTCCTTGAATTGGAGAATTTCAGTGTAGAAAAATAAGTATTGTGATAAATAGTCCCTCCTTGATTACACTTTGTTCAATATTGATGTCTCTTTACCAAGATATATGATTGCCTGAGGTTGTTCTTCAGAAATACTGTCCTGGACATGCCAGAGAAAGGCCTCAGCAGTTTAATTTTACAGGAGTTGTGTTCTGTGTTGGCATCTTTTTTTATGAGTTGGATTTACTTTTGTGTCTTGAATAATGAAGAGCTTGAAACTTGAAATTACTCTTGTGTAAGGCTAATGCTATCCTTTTGGTCATTGCATTTACTATATGACAGTTGTTGTTTCTAGTGGATACAATTTGAAGTTTTCTTAAATGAAGGAGGATTTTGTGGTTTTGATCCTTACTGATGACACACTACAGTGAAAAAACCTTCTCATGGTCAACAGAAAGAATTATTCATCCAGGCCTTTTCATCCATCATTAAGATATGATTGTTCTATATATCTGAAACAATATCAACTAGTGAGGAGCTTCCTTTATGTTTCTTCAGATTGTTCTGGTCCTTTAGACTCCTTCACAGTTGGATGCCACATAGTAACACAGGTTTTTGGCACTATTTACAATATTGGCCACACTGGTTTGGGCTAGTGGTTAGATAGGGACATAAAGGTCTGTAATTACTTGGTGTATTAGCTGTTCAACAGCACAGATTCTTGAACTATGATGAACTAGCTCTCTGTAATTCAATTAATTAATGTGAAAATTAAATATGAGATTTAAATGAATGCTGTTGCTGTTGGACCCCCATTCTAGAAGAGGTGCACCTACAGCTGTCTATCTCTGTGATTTATGTTCTCATGAAGCAATGTGGTTTTAGTGCTAGTGGTCTGTCCCACTGCCCTCGTGCGTTTCATGGCTTTGCTGTAGTCAAGTACTGTTGTGTCCTTGCTAAGAAATGGACTTCCACTAAGCTGATGTAGGAAAGAGATTAAATGGGAAAATGTGCTGCCAATCATCCTTGAAATAACTTTCAGTAACCAGTTATAAACTGCTTATAATGCCTTTACTAGATATGTACAATGGCTGGGAAACCTAGACATTGGAGGGGACTTGAGCTTTCCCTGATGTTTGCACTCAAATACAAATGTTCAATGATGATTTTAGCTTTATCTGCTAGGGAAACAGTTAGTGTATTAGAACAGCTTTCAAATGCACTGCTTTCTGAAGTATTTCCTATTAGCATGTTTAATAAGGCATTCTAATATCCCCCTAGGTTGACTGTCATTACTGAAAGCTGAAGTGTTAACTATAACAGCAGAAAAGGACTGTATGAGACCATGAAAAGGCTTAATTTCTGTTTAGGCTGGGCAGTATAATTGTAATATGTTGTGGAGCTGTCGGTAGAATAGAGGTGGCTGATTGTTGGTGCCTCCTGTGTGTGTGTTTGTGAAAGCTATTGATGTTTTAAGATGAGTATCCTTTGCAGTTAAAATGTATCCCTTTTTTCAGGGGTGGATGTTCTTTTCTCCACTATTTAAACTGGTACTTCTGTAGGTTGACAGTAAAGACGGTACAATTACTGTGGAACTTTTTTTCAGTTCCTTCAGAAAGTCAACCAGTGTGTTCCCTTATCCTCCTGAGTGTTACTAACTGCTCACATGTGAGCATGTTCTAAAATTACCCATTGGCAAGAAAGCCGTTTTTGTCAGAGCAAAATAAAAACCTTAGAGTATAATTTTGTGGGAACACAACTGAAAGAAAATACTTGATGAAAATCTCTTTGTCTGTATAATCTGACATACTTTTGGGGTCAATTGTGTTTCCAAGGCACTAAATTTAGATTGCATGTCTAGTATCCAAGATGTAAGAAGTTGATTAGATTTCCTGCAAAGCTGCTGGAAGAAAATACTAGCCTGGTGTTCAGCTGTGGCTTGGCAAGTTTCCTCCTGTTGCCTTTGGAACTTGCTATTTAATTACACTTCCCCCTCACTCCTGCAAAAAAACTCACCTTGACTTTGTATTCAAACTTTCTTGTATCATAGCAACCTCTGCTAATATTTAATTCCTGATTCTCTTTGCCATAAACTTGTTTCTTCATCAGGTTGCCTCCACAAATCCTCCATCTGTGGAATCACTTACTAAAGCTGCTTAAAATCCTTACAAGCAGAATAAACCATTATGGGATGCTTCTTAATTAAGTGAATTTTAAAGTTGGTAGCATTGAAGTTTAACATTTTATTGAAAACTTACTCTTACAAGTTCATTCGAAGATATGTGAGATATTTTACCTTGGTGAAGTACCTCAGTACAGCTTTATATGTGAGTGAAGGATGCCTCATTCCCACAAGTACTCTGAAACAAAACATGTTTTTAACTTCTGACTTTTCATTTGGAACTCCCAACTACATATTTCTTTAATGAGCTGTATATGTTCTTTGTTTTTAATAGAGATTAATGGCAGAATTGCTTTACTCTGAAATAGGATCAGGGATATCTTCACTTTTTTTTTTTTTTTTTGTGATTATTTTACATCCTAATTCTAGTTTCCAGCTGGACAGTCTGGAGTCCCATGGCAATTCAGGCCACTCCATTGTCATACCTAGTCCTGTCTATGGGCCAGTGCAGTCTTTTGACCTCCTTGTAAACTGTTTAAGGGAGATAAGTGGTACAAACCCCTCAACAGGCGGGTGGATATCCTTTTAGCTCGTTGTGTTCCCTCATTTACCTGGTGTTAATACAAGGGTCAGCACAAGCTGGACAGAAGGAGGGGCAGAACCAGGATGCAAAGAGACATGAGCTCCTGGATGTGCTTCCTTAGTACTTCTAGTTAACCATCAGTTCTCTTTATTCCTAAACATGAAAGGCTAATTGAGTTGCATGAGGTTTTCTTTAAAGTTACCCATTTCTTGTCACCTATCTCTTATGTTTATGAACCTCCTGGGTAGTAGTCTGAACAGCAAAAACACAAGTTTGTCAGGAATCCTTTCCTGTGTTTTTGCTTCTCCTGACACTGGTTATTGGCTCATGCCGATGAAATGACTGACACTTACATCCCTACTACCTTAGAGCTTTTTTATTATGCTAGGAGTAAAAGTGAATCTCATTCAATATCCTGTCTCCAGGGTTTTTTTCTCATCTCTTGTTTTTATGACGCACCTTCCCTTCTATCTGCTAGAGACGTGACTGGAGCTGTAGCGGAAGTCTTGATCTGGACAGGGGTACATTTATATTTGTCTGATCTTGCAAAAAAAGTCTTCAAAATTATTCCATCTCCCTAGCATTTATACTCAAATGCTTTTTATAAACAAGAAATTGGATTCCTTCTTTAGTCCTTGTGTTTTGCTGCCTTAATCTCATTTCTTAGAATATAATTTTAATTCTAATCATCATAGGAGTTCTTCTTCATTGACCTTTTTATCTCTCCTGTCAGTAGGTTTGTTGACTTAATTCCTGAACTTCTTAATGAATTCTTTATGATGCTTACATGTTCATACTGGAAATACCTTTCTGGATGGTAATGTGATTCTAAAATGTCTTCTCACACCTGCCTTCCATTGATTGTCTTAAAATTGAGCTGTGTACTGTCTTGTCTTGGCTTTCCAGTATTAAGTCTGCAGGTCGTAGGAGGAGCCCTAGTAATTAGTCTCCTAAGTGATGTTGGGAGTGAAAAAACATTTAGTACGATGATTTCATCCCATTGTGTGATCTGATGCTTCCCGTATAATAATTAGATGCATCTTCTGGTCTAAATTTAAGGAACTTTCTGTTACATTTTTTCTAAGCTCTATCCTTTAATGAGGACAGAAAGTTCGTGCCTTGGTTACTCAAGTGGATAGAGACTGGACTTGTCTGCTCTCTTGTCTCAGATTTCATAACTGTGGTGCACAACCTTCTCTGACAGATTTCCAGTTAATTGTTTTCATTTTCTTTTTCTCATGTCTTGTCACTTATCAGCTTTAGTAGTTAGGTTGTAATATACTTGCCTGCAGCAAGAATCTTTTATTTGGTGTGAGCAGTTTAACAGTGAGAGCATATTAAAAAGTGTAAATGAAAGCATTCTCATGTGAAAGATTAAGGAAAGATTCCATTGCAGCCATATTTGTTTTGCTAGGAAAGCTGCTCTTTGTTTTCAAATTTCTTTAATATCTAGCTATTGAAAGAATCGTATTACAAATACTGGTTATGTATTTTAGAGGTTTTTATACTTGACTAACATTTAATGCCTTGCTTCTGACTATGCCTTTTCACAAAAATGACTCTCCTATGTTCTAGTGTGTCTTAAATTGAAATTAAAGAAGGAAAGTCTGGAGAACATTGATGCGTTCTAAGGCAACTAAAAGCAAATCACTATCATAAATAACACTATAGAATCTAAAGCATTATTTCCTTAAAATGATAGGATTTTTTTCCCGTGATTTGATCTGTTTCAGAATAGTCATTTTTACTCACAGTGGGTTTTTTTAGAAATAACTCGGATTTGTGTGTGAAAGCTTTCTGGATGGCAATCAGGTAAACTGGGAAGGCTTTCCTAATTGCCTCCTCCTGGTTCCTGAAACTTCCTGCCACACCCTGTTTCAGACTCAGAGTGGCAAAGCATAGATTTTTATATTGAAATGATAACTGAAAATATGTAACGTGTTTTCTGAATTGAGGTTCTTGCTTGGATGTTTTGAACCTCTAGGTTTTGGAGCATACAGTAGAGGAAGTAAGGTCAGAACAAAAAGGCTGTTTTAGACAGCAACATTGTGAAAAGTCTCAGGGTGATAAAGCTGGCATGGAAGTCACAGAATTAGAGTCATTTTGGTTGGACATTCACATGTGGAGATGACCAAGGCCTAACTGAGCATGGTTCTGGTCAGCCTGCTCTAGCTGACCCTGCTTGAACAGTGGTTGGACTAGGTGACATCCAAATGTCCCTGTCAACCTAAGCAATTCTGTGTGATTTTGAACTAGTACTCATAACTCCTTAGGCTTCTCTAAAAAATCTTGTGCCGTTCATTGCAGATTTCATAATAAATAATTTCAGCTATTGTATTATTGCCAGCTGATTAGCTGGTATCACTGGCTTGAGATGTGCAGGCTTCCCCATTCTCTGCTTATTCCCATAGTCATTAACTGTTGAAAAAATGCAGTTTACAAACAATAAATCTGTGGTCAGGGCGACTCTTATTCAAGATTGTTTACAAACACGTTAACATTCATACTACCCTTATGTTGTGCAAGAGGCTTTAGTTTCACCTGCGTGTGGCAAATTGTTAGCTGAGGGTTCTAGCAGTGTCTCAGGGCAGATGGCTGTTGGGCTGGTCAAAGGCATGGCTCTGCTTTTCGGATGCATGAGAAGCATTTTTGGCTGGCATATTTTGAACAAGATTTCTCTGCAGGTTCTGTGTAAAATCAGTCTTTGTTAATGGTTGAATAGGAGGAAAAAGTAGCTTTTTTACAGAGTATATGATGGTTTTGGTTGTGCACATCTTTCATACTGCTTCCCAGTAAAAGAGTCATTCAGATGTTGCAGTCTTTACCTCTTGAATTAGCTTGACTACATGATGACTGATGTCAAACTTACCCTTCTTGGGACTGTATGTTAAGATGTAAGGGAAGATGCCTGTGCTACAGTGGGGGAACAAACGTGGGCATGTGAGGTGGCGTGCCCAAGGCAGAGGGGTGGCTGAGGGAGCAGGGCTGCCAGAGCTGCAGGGCACTTCCCCTCTGCCCTCGTGGCAGCTGCTTCCTCCTCTGGGTCCTCAGTGCCTTTTGTTTGCAGCAAACAGACTCACTCCTGTGCTTGTCCATAAAGGCTTTTCCCTTATATGTGTGCTGTCTCCTTCACTTTAATTATCATTTGCTCAAATAGTGACATGAAAGGTGCAAGCAAAATATCTCTAACAGTGGGCTGTGCTTGAAAATTCACTTCTCTGTCAGACAGGCAAAGGACTATTTGAATGCTTCTTTCCATGGTGCCTTCTGGTTGGCTTTGAAAAATGGTTGAATAAATTTTTAATGCTTTTTTATTTCTCCTGGCATTTTTATGTGGGTTTTTTATTCCATGCGGGTTGCTCAGTCAATAGGAGGAGGAGGCATTGGCATGTCCTGGGAGGCTCTGCCGGGAGCTGGGTTATCATGCTGAGAGGCTGCTGCAAGTGTTTACCTGTTGCAACAAAGGATCTTCTGATGCCATTTCATTATTAAGCAATCTATATTCCTCGCTTGAGTTTTTGGAGGATCCCAGCAGTCCTGTCAGGCTAACCTTGTTGCTAAAGATGATTTTGTGCTCTTAGTTTGGTATGCCAGCCAGACACTGGCTGAAGCCTCTGCCTTTCTAAGATGAAGCCCTTCTACTGTGGCATGAGCCAGAAACTGTAGTTGTGCTTCAGGAGTCATGTGCATGCCTTTAGTTGACCCTTTTTCTTGATGGGGCTGTGACAGTGGCCTGTGCTGGTGTGGGGCTCTCCGTGTGGACCCACTGGAGCTGCCCCAGGCTGGAAGTTGTAGTATCTCTGATGGTGCTTGGCTGTGCTCACAATGCTCAAGTTGTATCTCAGCTGATTTTAGCTGAAATGTGTTTTTGGGCATGTGCCGCAAATGTACTTCAAGTTTTAACTACAAAAGAAATTGCTGTTGGTTGTCCCTGCTGGTTCTTTTAAAGAAATAGGGATATAAATGGCCTTTAAATGAGAGCACAGTTTTGTTCATGGATTTGGACCCCCACAACATGTGCCAAACCCAGCTCTGCTTTTTATACACTGTTGAACACTTTTTACAGTCTCTGTGTGTGTGTGCTCCTGTGTGTGTGCGCTCCTGTGTGTGTTCCTCGTGGGCATTTCTGTCTTTTGCACAAATGTCTGTGTCCCCTCCCAACATCTTGTGCTGGAGGGGTGGAGTGTGAGGCAGAAAAGGCCTTGACTCTGAGCAACCACTACTTAGCAATTAAGAAAATATCCTCGAATTATCAACACAGTTTCCAGTGCAAATCCAAAACAATGCCCTGTATCAGCTACTGCGAAGAAAATTTACTCTACCTCAACCAAAACCAGCACAAAATGTTTTTTTATGATGAAAGAGCAATGTAGTATCTCTTTCGATTTTATAACCATAACTGTGTTTATTCTTGCAGGTGTAGCATCTATGACTGTGCCAGTGTACATTGCAGAGGTTGCTCCACCGCACTTACGAGGTAGATTAGTCACCATTAACACTTTGTTCATCACTGGAGGGCAGTTTTTTGCCAGTGTCGTGGATGGACTCTTCAGCTACCTCGCAAAGGACGGATGGAGGTTCGTGAGACTTCCTTGCTAAAAGCAAAACCAGCATAGTCATGGTTTGGTTGACAGCCATTATAATTCTTGTTGATAAAACAGAGTTTATATATAAAGTCTCCAAACTGTATACTGAAATAAAGCTTTAGTAATGAATTCTTGCCAAAATAGATCCATACTGCTTTCACTTAAGCTTAATATTCACAGTATGCTTTTAGGTTTTTGAACTTTACTAAACTTTAAAGTGGAAAAGCAATAAATATGCATCACAAGCTTTAATGATTGTCATGATCTTTATGAAAGTAGCTTGCCTTTTGCATTAAAATAATTGCATGCTGATTATTCAAAAGGCAAATTTCCAGTAAGTAGGATGCTGTACGTGCAAAATAGAGGTGAATTTCAAATGCTCTTTATCTGAGCAGTAGTAATCTAATCAGAGTTGAAGAATATTGTAGCATAACTTTATAGTTAAAAGTTTTTGTTATAGAATAATATAAATCTCTTTTACTCTACTTTATGGATATTATGTTCTTCCTGTAGACATCACTGTTTCTGGACTGCAGTCCTATACCTACTGTCTTTGTAGTGATGTGTCATTTGAGAGAGATGAGAAATTTCAATGGCTCAGTATTTCACTTGCAGAGCTGACTTGGGTAAAACAATTAACAGAAATGTGTAGGAGGAATAACTTATAGTATACATTCCAACTCTTGGAAACTTATGCTTAATTATATGTGCTTTTCTTTTGAAACACAGTTGGGAAAGGGACACATGTTGTTGTAGGGCCTTAGATTTCTGTTGCTACAGCCTGGAATTATTTCACTATTGGAATATTCCAATTTGAAGGATCCTCCCCTCATCCCCAAAAACTGGAAACAAAATGTTTTCATGTTCTCTAGCTTTTAATAAAGCTGAATGTGGACTTCTAGGTGTGCTGATGCTTGAGATTTAAGTTGGGAACAATTAAATTGGGTTCGGGTACATAGAAGAACTTGGAAGCTGATCTTTTCATAGTATGTAAATAAACATGCATAAAAAAAGTTAATGTTTTCTTGATTAATCTATGGCTTAATTTGTGTGTAACTTAAGATTCAAGAAGTTTGAGATTTTCATTTTTGTCCATTTGATTGTTTCTTTTACCTTTTTTGTAAAAAGATACCACATTTTGACCGTAAGAAAAAGGTCGCTTTGTGTTGATTTTGTTTAATTTTAATTGAATGTTAAGTTTTAGCTCTGCTTTGTGCATTCTTGGTACTGTAGCTCAAATGAAAATAGCATTTTGCATTTTACATTAAGTTTTTGATGTACCCTTTTCGTTATAATGCATCTGCATTCTCTGTCAGACTGTATGTCCACGTATGAAGAACTGTGAAACAGCCTTCACTGAAAGAAAACCTCAGTTTCAAAGATTGCAAATCCCTTTTTGCAGTTAAAGAAATATGCTCAATTTTGAGAAGAGTCAGTGGCATGCAGTAATGCATTTCTAAGTGAAATAGAAGCTGAATTATTTGATCCTTGATGCCAGCTATATAGTAGTTGCTTTATTATTTTAAATTAACTTTTACCCTTAATAATTTGCTAATGTAATGACTCCCTGTGCGTGGGGCTGGGTGGGAGAAACAGACAAGCAAAGATATTTATTTTGAAGTGAAGCTCTGAGTCATAGTTACTGTTAGAGGCATTGTGTACTTTCTGGTCAGGCAGATTTTTGAGTTCAGGTTACCTCAGTGGTCAGGGATTCAGCTGAGGGAAGATTGTGTGGATGTAAGTCTGGGTTTTTTTTCCCGTTAGTGCCCTGACACTTGAGAGGCAAAGATGTGCTTGTAATCTGTGTGTTTTAGTAAATACTAGCATACTGGAAGAAAAAACACAAGATGACAAAGTGTCTGACAAGTATTGGAGCTGTGTTTTTTATTTAGTTGTTCAGGTAAACTAAGATACTTCCTAGCTCAAAAGCAGACTGCTAGCCTTGGGTGGAAAAGATAGGTCAAAGAGCTACTGTTGTGATACAGGATGCATCAGGTGTTTCCAAATCAAGCAGTGACACACACAGAAGTTACCATATTCCGATAAGTTACTTTGTAAATATTTTTGATTAAAGTTGAAGATTGGGTGCAAGGCAATAATCATTGTCAAATGCACATTTCATCTCTTTGGAAAACACTGTTTGGATATGCCACCTTAAATAGCAATGAGCCCCTCACCCACTGAAAGGCAGCACAACTGTTCTGAGAACTTCTACATTGGTATAACTTATTCTTCTGTTTGGAATTTAAAGAAAAGGAAACCTAATCTGCTGTAATTCAGGCCTTTTAACCTCTCTGAACTGAAAAAAATAAAATTAAAGTAAAATTTAGAATTTATGGATTGAGTAGGAGTTTGGGTGTTTAATCAGAGCAGTGTGAGATGCTGACTTTTGAAAATCTCCAATGATGGACATTTTATTTTGCAAGATGTCATGTTCAGATATTCAGTCTCAATGTGAAGAATTGTCTTCCCCCATCTTTGATCTAAATTTTGCTTGTTGCAACTTGTGACTTTTGACTCTTGTGGTTTCACAGGGTACATCTGAGAAAGTCTGTCTCCATCTCTGTGAGCTTCTTTTCAGTTGTGAAAGATGCAATTAGATTTCCTCTTGATCATCTCTTTCCTGGGCAGCACAAACACAGTTCTTTCAGCCTCTTCTTTTATGTCACACACTCCAGCTGTGTCACCACCTTAGTTATCTGTTGCTATTCCTGGTTTGTAGCTTTCCCTCATGTTGATGGTTCCAGGTTCAGCACCGTGTGTTGAGGAGCGAGGAGCAATTGTTTCTGCAGCCTGCTGCCATGTGCTGGATAACTTTTGCTAAGGCAGTATTGCTGTGTTTTATGTGTGTGCCAAATACTGCTCTGCTGGATTGAGTGGAGCAACGTGAAGTCTAACTGTTGACAATGCACTGTGCAGAAACAGGCTCTCACCTCAGTGATGAGGTGTCCAAGTATTCTCAGCTGCAGTGCTGGAGCTCTTAATTGGGGATGATGTACTTGTATGTCCTCAGCTAGTCTTTTGCAACCTGAAGCTGATCAGGGAAGAGTACAGGTGTCTGTGACCAGGAAAGAGTGGCCAGCAAACTCATGGAGAGAATTCACTTCTGAGTTATTACATATAAGAAGAAAAACTACAGCAATTACTGTATGTCTGAGTGACTGAATGGCTAAGTATTGGAGTACTGCAAAAAACCAATAAGGAGCTTTATTTTTTCTTGTTCTTGGAAATGCTGGATATTAAATTAAAAACAAACCGAAGAAAACAAATATTTAACCTGACCCTTATGTCAGGTTAGTTTTATAAACCCTGCTAATACCATCTTAATAGTATTGCAGCAGTATGTCAGAGAAGAAGAAATGTTACAGCAGACTTATTAAATTTCATGCTGGATTTTTTCAGGTCTGCTAGACATCTGGCTTCAAACGCAAAGTCTTGTATTCTGTATAGGAAAGAACTATATTAGATTTCTGGAAGCTGGCTCACTGCATGAAATATCCAAAATTGCCTGCTTTTACTCTAAATTGGTTATATCAAAATGATCTGAAAATTGCAGCAGCTCTTGAACTTGCAATGGATGTATGCTCTGAACTGAATGTTTTCCTTCTGGCCTGCTCCTTGCACTCAACTTTGACCAGAAGTTTGTAGAATGGAAACTATCTTTATTGAGGGAGCACTTTCTGTACGTTTCTTCTATATCTTGCCCATGATAAACAATCCAACAGAGTCCAACTGGTAGCTTTAACAGGCTTGGATTGAACTTTCAGGAGCCTCAATTGATTTTGCCTCCTAAGATGATTGCAGATACCCAGCTGCTTAGTTCTGGAAGCTCTGCTGCATGTAAGGGACTGAAGGGCTTTGGAGGAGCAGAAACCAAGTAGTACCAGTCTAAAGGACTAACTGTTTAAAGAGATGCATTGAAACATGCTTGCAGTTTGATAGAATACAGTAATGGTGTTGTTAATCTCTATGGGTTTGTTTTACTCTTCATTTGAAACAGAAAAGGCTTTCTAAATACCACTCCAAAGAAGATATTGAATATACAGTTTGGTGAGCTTTGATGGTGTTTGTGCAAAGGTACTCCTGTATACAGCTACCAAATGTGTGTGGAGAGGGAAGAGTGTAGGAAGAAATGAGGATATTAATGAATGGGAACAGTAGTGAATGAGGCATGAGAACATTAGTGAATTACTGACACAGATCCATTGGCTGAAGGTTACTCAATTAATAAGCCTTCCACAAGCTTTATGTTTTGAATTTATTTTCTTGCCTTTTTTTTTTTAACTGATGATGATACCACTCTTAGAGTGTTCCAAAATACTGAGGGTTTCTCATAGAGTTCTTTCTAGAGCAGGATTTGCTTTTATGACCTTCGGAAATTTTGGCTAGTTTTAAGAAGGACTTGAGGGCTCAGCTTGGGGGTGGAAAGACCATCCTGGCATGCACATAGTGCTGGGATGGCCATCCTCTTTGCATTGCCTTTTGGATGTTCTTTTCACCATTCTCCAGTTTTCTATTCTGTTGTACTGCCCACATTTTTCTTTAATTCCACAAATACCTCTAAGAAAACATTTTTTCATTTTCACTCAAAATGCATTTGGACTTGACAAATATATTTGGTTCACTGCCCTGAAACAAGGTTTTCAGTAATAGTTGTGCTCTCTTTCCTATTCTATTAGCAATCTCATTTTCTAATACACTTTATGAAAACATTGGGGTGAGAGACTGCCAAATCACCTGTGTTAAAGTATGAAGAGAGGAGCTAGAGATTAGCAAATCTCCTTAATCTCCTGACTGATGCTGAGGTGTGAACCTGTTGATGAGGACAGGCTATGTCACTATTCAGAGGGGCTTGTTTCTGGAGGTGTCTTAATGATTTTATCCACTGACGAGAAACTCATGATAGTTGCAATAATGTACAGGTGACACCAGCACTGTTTGAAATCTTTAATGGAAGTGAAAAGAATCTCAGTGAAGTGTAAATGGGAAAAGGTCAGATTTAAAAAGCAGAACAAAATTATACATAGTTCTGCAATTCTTGTTATCCTTAGAGTTTTAGTGAAGGAATATAAAAATGTGAAGTGTGTAGACCAGAACCACCGATGAAAATTTTGGTATGTTTGTCTTCCACAGTCTTTTACCGCACTTTAGATGATCTGAATAATGGTATCCCTGGGTGTTGGCACAGGTGTCAGTGCTGATCCTTGGTAGCATAACTGCAACCAGTGGTAGTTCTCTGCTGAGTAGAGAACCAGCCTTAATGCTGTAAATAGGAACCCCCTGTGCAACTAAAATGCAGTTTTTATTTAAAGGCTGACATTGCGTCTGTGCTGGTTTGAAGATAAACCAGCAGGAGGAATGAATCCAACTCACAAACAGATTACAAGTCAGAATTACAATTTAGTAAAAAGATCA
>JAWWEU010000040.1:13952538-13975690 GCA_035583155.1 Acropternis orthonyx
TTGTTAGCAGTTCATGAGGGGGCCAGGTGGAACTCTTTTCTGTGGGGCATGCAGTCTCTTTCCTGGTTCCACGGTTGGAAAAAAAAAGAGAGAGAAGGTGATCCCTCTGAGGCACAGGGTTGGTGGATGAGAGAAAAATTCCAAGATTTTAAATCCATAACAGCGTCGGACTGAGGGTGTAAAAGCAGACTCTCTAAAAGATCTGGTGTGAATTGCTCTGCTGGTGAAATGAACTTTTTTCAGTGTTTTTCCTTATGGTCAGGAATTTTCAAAAATAAAACAGGCACATGTGTCTGTGTATACATATTACTGTCCGAACTATGCATTTTTCTTTGTCTAGTTTTGGGGGTTGGGATTTTTTTATATATGTCTGAAACAATTAGTAGGATTTCAGTCTCATTTCTAACATCAACTACCCATTTGTTCTCTGTGCATTTGCTTTCTGTTGATTATATTTACTCCAGGGTTTATCGGTTTCCAAACTAGTGGAATGTTTCAGGTGTTTTATTTAGGCTGACGTAGTGTCCTCAGAACTAGTGGCTGTAAAGTCAGTGGTGGCAGAGTAGTCAACATACCCTTGAAATTTCCTGGAAATGAAAGAAAAGGTCATGTTTTCTAAAATACTTGCAGAATATGATTCTTGCCCCCTTAATTTATGGTGAGAAAGAATATGAGAAGAGAAAGATTTGATCTATAAACTACAGTTTCAGTAGCTGTAACTGAATCTTCTTACAGCATGTTTATATATATATATTTTATATATATATATTTTGTGATATTTATGTATTTGCTTGCTTATTTCCAGGTACATGCTGGGCCTGTCGGCTGTTCCAGCAGTTATACAGTTTCTTGGATTCTTGTTTCTTCCTGAAAGTCCCCGCTGGCTCATTCAGAAAGGGCAGACTCAGAGAGCACGGAGAATTCTGTCTCAAATGCGTGGCAACCAGGCAATCGATGAGGAATACGACAGCATCAAAAACAACATTGAAGAAGAGGAAAAAGAAGCTGGAGCAGGTATGCTGAATGCTTGTTGGCTTTTCTGCCTATCAGTGAGGGGATAAAAATCACAAGAAATGCTGAAGTTGTAGTCCATGGGAACTTGATGTTTTGCTTTTTCTTGTCTGTTTTGCTGTTTTAAGTATTTCATGTACTGGTAGCTTCAAAAATAAATAGATATTTTTGTGATCCCACAGTTTTAAATTAGGTTCTGGTTTCTTAAGTGAGGAAAAAGTAAATTTGTGTAGGATTTTAAGTTTATACTACCTACACTTATGTGAGTATTGTAGTCAAAATATTACTCAGTTTTAGAATGCACATCTCGAAGAGTGGAAATAAATAAAATAAAGTTTGGTTTCTTTCATCCCTGGAAAAGACCAAACAAACATTAGGGAGGTCAGAAGGCATTGTACATGCCTGAATTATCCAGAGGCCCTTTCCTAGCCAACAGTATTGCAGACAAGGAGCCTTTGGAAAGATGTACAAAACTAGGCCAGTAATACAGAGATCCTGTTTCAGTAAAGGCAACTTTTGAAAGTCTGTTTGATCTGCCCCCAAAAGGAAAGGCATCTAAATCGAATCATTCTTTTCACTCTTTTGTATCCTTACACCGTATTTGCTCAAAATTTTATTTACTTATAAAACAAGATTACCATTCAATTGACTTTCTGTACTCTACATATTTTTCCTTTGCTTTCTGCTGAAACTTGGGAATCTCAAATAAGGCTCTTAAGTAAGAGTAATCTTAATTCTTGCTTCCTTAATCATTGATAGGAAAATACTGTAACTTCTCAAAGCTGGTGGAAAGAAAAATTCAAGTTGCTTTACATCACTGTACACTGAGATTCAAGACCTTATCATATGTATTCTCATTGCCTTGTTCAGTTTGACTTTGAATCTTGCAGTAAATAATTACATGTCTGGAAAAAATTCTTTGACATATAGTTGAAGGGATTTTCAAAATATTTGTCACTAGTGTGAATCATTATGTTTTTGAGGCTTTGGATGCCTTTTTTTCCCCCAGTTCTTTGGGGGGTGGGGAGGAAATGAAGTTCACTGAAGCTAACTTGATAAAAAGTGATGAAGTGGATATTCATAGAACAGCTTGGGCTTAAGAGTCCTGTGCTAAGGTTCTTCATCCTAATTAGGGATTGGGCTGTTCAGTTCTGTGGAAAGCCACTTAAAGTCTAATATTAAAGTTTTAATGCTTTGTAGAAATAAAATGAACAGACATTTGGCCCATCCAGTCCCTTATTTTCCATCATTGGGCTATAGGGCATGACTTTGTTCCTCTCTCTAAATCTTTCCTGGGGATGCTTTTTCACAACTGTACACTCAGTCGTTAACTCAGTCCTCTATACATTTTTGAGTTGCACTGGTAACTAATTACAGGGTGTTTTTTTGGGATGTGCTGGTCTCTTGGTTTGCCCCTGCACACTCCCCCTAAAACTTACTTTGTTTCTGGAGCTTAGTTAAGTCAAGCACATTTCTAGGAGAAACCTTGGTTGCAGAGAATCCTTCTTTTCCTCTCAGGTAATCGAGAGCTTGAGAATTATCACCCAAGGGCATTAAAAAAATGAGGGTGGTTACAAATACTTGCTGTCTTGTTATAAATGCTGAGCAGACAGGCATTAGATAGCTGTGATCACTCTTGGTTTTGATTATAACTTGACTATAGTTGCACTTCATCTCAACCCAAGTTCTTCATTGTTATAAAGAGGTATATTGTGTGTCAGCATCAAGATATACATTGTTTTTGTTATCCTTCAGTGGCTTACAGGTGGTATTTACAAGCCGTGTTAAATTGTAATTGCTTTCATTTCTTGAGGAGCTGTCCAGATCCTCAGTATTAAATTTTGCATGTGTAGTGCAAAAGCAACTGGATGTTCATGGTTTCATTGGCAGATTTTCTGGTATTGACAACTTAAATGTGTGCTTCTGCAAAGACTTAGCATATTATTTTGCTATGGATATTTTAGTTGTTGGGGTTTTTTTTCCTTTGGGATTTTATATATATATATATTCCTGTAATACTTTTTTTTTGTTAATTTCTCCTATTAGTGGCAGACAATGTTTTAAAGCACTAGTTAATAGCAGTGACAAATGACTGTAGTAATTCCTGTCAGACATTGTGAACATCATTCCAGTTTCAAAAAATACTTTAATGACCCTAAACTGACAAGTGTGTGTACATGACATTCAAGGAGGCATGACTTTGGAGATCAGAAATAATCTGGCTTACTTTTAAGCTAAAATGCCTTTTCCTTTATTGTCTTTTTCTTTCTTGAAAAAGAACAGATGTTCTTTTTCATTGATGGATAAACAAACATCTTTGCCAATTCCTTAGGGCATCACTTTCTAAGTGAAATTAAGCCTGTGTTTGACTCCTTCTCTGCAAGGCAGTAACAGAGTATAGCCATAACATATACTCCAATCCCACACTAAAAACTGTAATGCCTTTTTTATGTGTTTCATCAACTATTCTTGTCGCAGAGGAATGAAAGGTAGGGAAACTTCATCTGTGTTGTTTAAGCCACCTTTAAGTTTGGGTTTAACATGTGTCATAGAAGTTCATTGCATTTTTCACATGGTCATCAAGTAGCTTCTGTCTTCAAAATAACAAAAATGCCTTCAACAGCAGACTTTTGCTTCAGAAGATTTTTGTACCGGTGTGGGATACCTGTTAAGTGAATGATTCACATTTCTTTATCCTTTCCAATGTATTCAGTCGAATCAGTGCTGCTGATGCTTCTTACCAGCTTATATTTTAGCATTTTCAGATTGGCATCAGGAAAATAATATATCTTTTTGACAAACACTTTCCCCATGACTGGTTATGCAAATTACATTTTTTGTGGCAGTCATGGATACTGCTTTTGCGTGCTCTGTTTGGTACTCACAGGGGGACTTTTGGTTTTGTAACCTTGCATTTTGAGAAGCAAAGGAGTGGGCACTGCATTCTGCAGTAACATTGCAAGACGAGTCAAATCTTGGTCAAGTCCAGCTAGTCATCACCTGTTAATGTCATTCACCCTTCAGATGATGGGGCTGTAGTGCAAAAACAGACTGGCGATAGGAAAATCAAGGATAGAAGGACTAATGAGGAAGATTTTAGTAAAAGAATGCTCCTCAAGGGTTGTGGAAAGAGTAGTTTATGGGTGCAAAGCGGCCTTCTCCTTCAAATGTGCTGTGGATCTTCCACTTATTCCCCAGTGCTCGGCTTAGGCTCTGAATCCTTACAGGAGAATATGGTCAGAAGAGTGTTGCTGCTGAGGGAGGGATCAAAGGTACTGCTGGGACAGCATTCTGGCACAACTCTTCTTACAAAGCATGTCTGACTCACCCTGCTGCTGAATTGTAGTTTTTAGTACAGTTAAGGCAGAGGTTCTGTACTGCACCTTAGTTAAAAACAGGCAAGCAATTCATGGCAATGCAGGTAAGCACTGGCACAGGGGCTTAATACACAGAATCATAGAACGATTAGGGCTAGAGGGGACCTTAAAGGTCATCTAGTTCCAGCCTCCCTGCCAAGGACAGGCAACTTTCTACCACACCAGGTTACTCAGAGCCCCGTCCAGCTTGGTCTCGAACACCTTCAGGGGTGAGGCATCCACAGATTGATTCTCTAGGCAATCTTTTTCAGTGTCTCATCAGCCTCAGAGTGAAGAATTTCTTCCTGACATCTAATCTAAACCTACCCTCCATCAGTTTAATGCCATTCTCCCCTAGCATGTTCTTACATGCTCTTGTAAAAAGTCCCTGTCCAGCTTTCTTGTAACTCCCTTTACATACTGGATGGCTGCTCTAAGGTCTCTCCAGAGTCTTCTCCAGGCTGAACATCCCCAACTCTCTCAGGCAGTCTTCACAGGAGAAATGCTTCAGCTGTGTGATAAACTCAGTGGCCCTTCTCTGGACTCATTACAACAGGTCCACATCTTTCTTGTGTTAGTTGTGGGCTCCACAGCTGGATGCAGTATTCCCTGTGGGGTCTCACAAGAGCAAAGTAGAGAAAGAGAGTCACATCCCTTGACCTGCTGGTCACATCTCTTTTGATGCAGCCCAGGATACAGTTGGCTTTCTGGGCTGCAAGCATGCACTGGTGGCTCATGTCCAGCTTTTTGTCCACCAGCACCCCCAAGTGCATTTCTCAAGGCTGCTCTCAATGAATTCCCCACCCAGCGTGTATTTTGCTTGAGGTTGCCCAGACTGCTGAGCGCTGTTGTGCAGGACAGTGTCAAATGCTTTGCACGTGGCCAGGTAGATGACTTCTCTGTCCCTTTCCTCGCCCACCACTGCTGCAACCCCATTGTACAAGGCCACCAAATTTGTCAGACCACGTGAATAGATGAAGTAGCTTGTGCTTCTAAGCAAATTAAAGGGTGGGATTAATAATGTTAATTTTAGAGCAAGTACTTGGGAGTGAATTTAATGTGGTCATTTGTTCATAACAATAGATCTGTCTAATGCACTTTTTGGAAAAATTTTACTGGCTGCCAGTGTAGTGGTCATTTATGAGTGGAAAGAAATCATTGTAGCATCCAATGGAGACATTTTGAATAGGTCACTAATTTCCCATATATTTGACAATCCTACAAAAATCAATGCAAATCATAGAAAAGCATCAGTTTGTACTGTCTTTCTGGGTGAAAGCATCTGCAAACTGGCTGGCTTTTCCTCACACCCCTCCATGTAGTTGTACTGAGCTCTGATGTGCCAGGATACATGGTATTTCACGGGAAGTCAGTAGTGATGAGTATATCACTAACTTAGCATCTTGATGAAATGAACATCATTTGCATTAAGACTAGACATTTATTTTTGTGTAGATGAAGGATGTGTAACTATGAATCGTAATTGCACTGGGGGAGCAGTGTAATCTCCTCCAGCCCTATTTATCCCACATTTCTCTAACCTGTGAATTAGAGTTGAGATTCTTGACCTTATCTGCTATGTTTGTGGACCTTTGCCTTTTACTGTCTGTAGTTATCTATATATATGTGTAAACTTCTTATCATAAAGATGTCTTCTTTGTACATGTTATGCTTACTAATTCTGGCTGTGTAAAACTACTGGAGCTCAGTGGTGCATGGAACCATGCTGCTTCTCTGGAACTCATCAAACCATTTATAAAATTGATCATTACAATGTAACACTGTTTAACCTACCATTCTGTGTCTGTACAGAATGTTAGGTAATGGGCACTGCTTCTAGATTAGACATTTTCTTGTGTTTTCATTATTTTAACACATTTTTTTTTGGTAATAGATAGGCTTTGTTTTGTAACACCAAGGTAAATGTATCCATGCAACTCCTTCAGTCCTGTAGGCTTGATTTATTTAGCTTTTTTTGCTGTATTTCCTACTGGATCAGGGCATCAGTCTCCTTTTTTATGTTTTGTATTTTCCTGTTGGAAATAAATGTGTTATGATATAAAGGTAAAACCACCTCATTGCTGTTGGGCTTCAGCTCATAATTTTACCCAGTTAACTGTCAGTTAAAGTATGATATTATTAGGCAGGAGATATGGACCCTCAGTTCATCCGGGTTCCAGTAAGTTTCTCTTTCTTGTACCTTTTCTTAAGTAATATTTTAACTTGTTAGTATTCGTGACTGTGGCTTTGGCTGAAACCATTTGGTATGCATCTTTGTAGGGAGGTACTAGAAGCTTGCAGTGTTTTCATTCTTAATCATAATTCTCCCCTTGCTTCTGGGAGTCCTTTTTATCCTAAGGCCATTGCCTCACATGCTTGGTGTTGAAGAAGAGATAGACAAGCTTATTATTATTGGACATCAGCTGGAATCTGATTTAATGAACCTTGGTAATACTGTGATGCTCTGGTAGGACTGTGCAGATCTCTGAATGATTCCACTTCCAGGCACTAAAATCCTTATTTGAAGTTAATTCTTCTTTTATCATAATAAGTGACTTTTGTTACCTGTAACCATGAAAGACTTTGGGGCAAAAGGAAACAAAGGAGTTGGATTAAGGATTTGTTGAAGAAATCCCCAAATCCAGTAGGGTTGGTAGTCATATCAGCCTGAAATTCTTGCCTCTGGCAAACTAAATGCAGGGTCAGTTCCACGTGGGTTTTGCCTCTAGGTTTTGTGGGATGCTTGGCCAAGGCAAGTGGTACTTGAAACTGATGTCTTAGTTTCATTCCTGCATTTTAACCATTTTGCATGTAGAAGTATTACTTTGTCTGTTCCCTGAAGAACAAAAATTCTTCATGCATGTCTCTATTGGAATTTGATTTGAGTTTTACACATAAAAAAAGCCACTCCTCTGGATAATTTAAAACTCATGCAATGCAGGCAAATAAAACATGGAGATATTTGATCTGGAGAAGTATGCTAACTAAATTCAATGTATGATCAGATAACAAGAAAAAGCTTTCTACAAAACTTGTCAAGGAGTATGGAAAGTATGAATTACTGTATAAAACAATTGATAAAAAAAGATAAGAAAATTTTTGGTTCTCTTTCATCCTTAAAGTCTTCTAAAAGACTTATTCTTGCAAATATGACCTTTGAGAAATAAGTAAAAAACAGTAATGTTTTTTGCCTTATACAGAAATATGACTGCTACATTTTAAAAATAATAGTTTGTTTCTGGTATCTTAGAGCTCTGCTTATACTTCAAGAATCCTGCTGTTAGTGTGTTTGCTTAGCAGGGTGTTTCCAGTCAGACTCGCTTCAGTGGCTTATGGCCAAAACCAATCCCTTAATCTTTCACCTTGGTTTTCAATATACTGAGATAAAATGAACATTTATCTGGAAATGGGGATTAATTGCCTGTCTGAAGATCACATTCTTCTGGTTAGACCGATCCAGTTGTGTGTTTTGGAACAAGCTCTTCTTTGCCTGAAGTCTGGACTGATTTCATGTATGGTAGTCCTAAAGGGCAGGAAAAAAACTTGGTAAAACTTCTTCTCGATATAGGGAAGCACTAAAAGGCAGGACAGTTCAGTTTAGTTTTGTTTCTTTTCCCCAGTTTAGATTCACCATGGAAGTAGACTTAGCTTTCCACTGGCAGCGTTACTAGCTTTTTGTTAGTTAGCAGCTTCTTAAGCCTACAGAAAATTCAACCTACAAGTCTGGAAAATAAAATTAAAAAGACTTCATCTCTTATCAATTCAACAACAAATTTGAGTGTAATGATTTTGTTTTAAGCCAAATGGCATTATTCACAGATGGAAGCTGAATTTGCTGATGTTTGGGCAGTTCAGAACTGCTGCTCTTCTTCTGAGATTGATTGTGGGATTATGTGTCTGGAAGCAGTATTGGATTGCACTTCAATACTAGTGTGTCACTGAACATTCAGCTGCTCCCTGTGCTTTGTTTAGGAACAGATATCTGTTTTGTGAAAAAATGAGTTTTAGAGTAGAAAAAGTGTTTGAAGAGTTTGAAGACTAGTGATTGATACCCTTTCATCACAGAATATGGTTCTTCTGAATCAAAAACTGTCTAAAGGAGAGACCATGAGTGAGGATAGCATGTTTTGTTTCAGTCATGTCCAGGAGAATAGGAATTTGTAAATTGTGCTTGAAAAACAAACAAATCCTTACGCTTCCCCCTCCTCCAATTTTAAGCAGAGTAGTTAATTTTTCTTTCTTAATATGAGCAGCCAAAATTAGACATCTGCCTAAAGGAGAGCTACACCACTTAGCATGGCTGCTTGGTTGTGTTAGAAGTGGGAAAGGTAGTTTTGAGTGTCCTGTGTGCTCGTGTGCGAGAGATGGGCACATGCTGCCTTCCCAGAGGCATTTGCTCTTTGGGACTCTGCTTTTTCTACCATGGTTACACTGATGGACTTGTTTCTCATCTGAATTTGTGGATAGGCTTTTTCTATTTATTTATATCATTCTTAAGGAGTGATAAAATTGCAGTACCTCTAGAGCTGATAATGGTATTCAAGAGCTCAGTTAATTAGAAAAGGAAAAAAAAGAAAGAGAAAGGAAGGCCTGGTTCTTCATCATTTCCCTGCTGGATCCAGCATCTGCACTGAATACACAATTCTAAGCCGAATGCTCCCACTTGCACTGCCTGTTTACATGCAAGAGGAGTTTAGACAAAATATACAGTGTTGTGTGAAACTGTTAATGGGTATAGGGGGAAACTTTTTTATAGGCTGCTGAGGAATAATTATAACACTTCGCTAAGCTTAGTAATATGATTCTCTGAGTTAGCTCTTAGAGAAGGTTCTGTGACAACACTTGGAGATAATCTTTCAGCTTCTCTGCTCTCTGACCTTGTGAAGATGAGTAGAAACTCTAAAATGGATTTAAGGTTTTTAATAACAATATTTATATGTAAATGCTGCAGACAGGTAGTTGAGCAATCTTTACTTATTGGTCCCATTTTTAGCCTTATTGAATTTTAAAAAAAACTTGTTTTTTTTTTTAAGTTGATGATGTTTTGCAGTGTTGTAGGAACTACATCAATACACAGGAACGACATCACTGCAGACCTGACTCTTCCTCTGCAGCCTTAGATGTGACAGGCTTTGCACAGGAGAAGGACTTGTTCCACCCAGCAGATGTTAATGATTCTTCAACAGCAGTAGTTTTTCTTTGATTCTGTAGTCAGGTGAACACAGTGTTTATACAGCCTGTTTAAATTGAAGTGTTTTGCTAATAGAGAGGAAAATGGGTTCTAGTCAGGGTTTGTACTTACTTCTTTTACATAAGGCCATATTCTGCTCCTACTATCTAGTCAGGCTTTATTCTTTTTGAAGACCTTCACCAGGGTGTTGTCTGCCTAATTTTTTTCAATCCTCATGTTTTTCTCTTGCCATTTAAAATATCAGCACTGGTTTTTTTTTATCTCTCCTCCTTTCCAGACACTGTTCTTCTAGCAAACCTGAGAGTTTGGTTCAGAATAGGCAGCTGTCCTTGCACACTGCCTGATATTCAATCTAAAGTATTCACACCTGAACATTTCAGTAAATCTTGTCAACCAGTGTGACATCTGTCATAATTGACCTGCTCCCATGTGTGCATTGTGTTTGTTTGTCTTAAGATGGATTTGAAAAAAAAAAAAAAAAAACCCTAAAAAACATTAATGTAGTTTATTGTTCAGGATTTTGCTGCAGTTAACTACCAAACTATCAGTGCTCCCTTACACAGATATTCTTATGCTCTCCCTGTGTTAAGATAACAAGTTATTGGAATTCCTTCCTTTTGAAAATAAATGAAAAATAGTGTACTATTTCCATGTTGACTATTTGACTAGAATATATATTTAGATCTCGTGCTTTTATCCAGGAGATAAGAAAGAGATTATTTCTTTGCATTAATTCTGTTCGAGTGTAGTTTTTACAAGTGGTGAACTGGTTCAGAATTGGGTTTCAATCGTAATTTTTTGAACAGGAAAAAGTTAGAATTCTGCTTTACTTTTTGGTCATGGGTTGTTTTTGGGTTTTTTTTTTTAATAGTATCCCCTAAGCCATTTTGAGGCACAGTAACTGTGTAGTGCTGTGCTAGCCTTGCTATAAAGCCAAATCCCTAGGAAAGAGCTTTCACTCCAGAACAGGAGGGGTGGGCACCATCTTTTCCTTCTTTTCCTTTTATCATCTGAATGAATGTGTCTGTGGGCTTGCTCTTTCTGTACGTGAAGTACTTTCTAGGAAATTTGGTACACTATTTGGTATTCTAAAATACTGCTGGTCTCCTGGAAAATGTCCATGTAGAGTAGAAGGGGTTTATGTGGTTGAAGTGTTTGTGTGTGTGTGTGTGTGTGTGTGTGTGGTAACTAATGCTGCATGAGTAATTCACTGTGAATATTTTTTATCATTAATTTAGGCTTTCTTTCTTCCTGTCAGTTGCCTGGAGAAGTTGCAGATTCTTTCGATGTGTTTGTTTTGGGAGTGTTAAAGTGCTTTGGATTTTTTCTGTGTGGACCTGTAACAAATGCCTTGCAAACTTGGTATTTTTACTATAAACGCTTCAGAAATTTTGGCTTTCACAAATATTAAACAGTATTTCAATCACATTCTAGAAACACCTGCACAAAAAAAGCTCTTGATTAGCTCAATTCACAAAACAAGAAAATTTTGAAAGAATCACTAAGACTGGTCCCCTTTCTGCCCCTGTTTTCAGATTTTCCTTTTGCTGAAAAAACCCAAACCAACTTCCCCCCTAAGAATTAAAAAACCCTACTGTCAACAATTCCTTCCCATTTGTTATTTTCAGCACTATTTTCCTCCCCCCAGTAAACCACTATTCTGTTAAACAGCTTTTTCTTATGAGGAAAGGATCGTTGCAGTGTTCCTGTAGTGGTCAGTTTGTGTATGGCTTTTTTTCTGTGAATAGTCAGAGGACTGGATGATCTTTGTGGATTTCTTCCAACTCAACATATTCCGTGATTCTGTGAAAATACTGCATTTATGGATAATGGTGATTTTTAACTTTCTTATTGTGATTCTGCACATACTTGAGTATTTCTGTTGAATAAAAAATAATGTTTTCTAAGCCAGTATAGTTCAATGTCTATGGATATTCAAATATTTACCAAAATTCATATGGAAAATGTTGTTATCTAGTCAAAGTAAGTTATCTCCCAGTGCAGCCATGGTGATTTATGAATGAATAATGAGTATGAATAATTTTTTTTCTTGAAGATTGTGAGTTATATTTAGAATTGTTCTGTAACTAAACATTGTGTGGTCTTGAAAAATTTCTCCTTTTCCCTGCCATACAGAGTGAGTATACAGTTCCTCCCCTAAAGAGTGGGCTTCAGGCCAAAATTTAGCATTGGTAAACCTAACACATTTTTATTTCCCCCCACTTTTGCTGCAAGGAGCTTGTAGAATTGCTAAGAAACTGCCAAGAGTTCAAGTTACAGTATTGCTTGTGATTGCTTAAGTATGTTTAATTGAACGTGTTGCATGTTTATCCTGCCTTTTCCAGGGAAATGACTGGTTTTCCCATTATTTTTAATGTAGATTCTGAACGAGGCATCTTTGCTGTCACACACAGTAGCCTTGTTCTGTTGGCTGGTCTGCAGTGGTGGGCAGGGCTGGTGGGAGCTCATGGGTGATCCTGGGCTGTCCATGTGCCCAAACCCACGTGAGGTGGCAGCTGTGAGGATTTCCAGGCACTTCTTTGCCTTGTAGAGCACGACTTTAGTCCTTTACAGAAATAGCATAGATCATTCTTCTGCCACTAAAACTACCTGAATATATCTGGGTTTTTATAAGCACTGAACATCTTTAATTTTTTTATGTGCCTTCTCCTTGGTGTCAGTGGCTATAAAGAGAACAAAAATACTTCTTCCATGTGTTTTGTTCTGTTTCCCATCCCTTTTTGAACATGGAAAGGTTTGATTACAATTATTTAATAAAATGGTGCATGACTGCTCTAAACATTACATTACTATTGAAGCAAAAGTATACTTGAAATTAGATGAAGAGCACAAATAATTTTAAAGTAATTCTGTCCTTTTGTGTGTATACAGAATAGATTATACTAATTTCTTTTCATTTAAACATAAATGTTGTATAAATACCTTATATAACACAAACCACAAGTGATTTTTCATAGTAGCTGAGGTGGATGTAACTCACGTAAGAGTATGCAAGTATGGATATGTGAGTGAATAAATTATGTCCTCTGTAGTCTATGATATAGAAAATAGATGATTGACTCTGAGCCAGAAGAGTTCCTTTTTTGTTAACGCAAACATACGTTTCTATGGCAATAAAAGCAAATTTAAAATGTAGGTGGTTCTGACTGTTGCTAGTCTAAAATAAAGGTGGCAGTTGCAGAATAGTTCATTTCATAGCCAAAAAAACCCTAAGGTTTTTATTAAAGAAAAATACATCTATATTACCCCATACTTAATTTTTAAAAGTTTTTAATTGTAAGCTCTTTTTGATATATATTTTCCCCTCCTTTAATTTCTCATTCTTTTTTTTTTTTTCTTCACAGTATGTAGCAAAAACAGGATTCTGCATATAAATGTTCTGCAAATATTTTGTTATTATCAAGTAGATTTAAACTTTAATCGTGATTCTTATTACCTTTGCATCTTTCATAATTTATTGGAACCTTAAATTTTTAATGTCTGTTAAGTGATGATTATTTTTGGTAGTACTCAAGAGACAAGGCATAAGAATGTTGTAACAGAAGATAAATTAAAGCAGTATTTACAAAAGAACAGTGAATTGGTGGGGTGGGTAGGGGTTAACAGGTTGCAAATAAATAGGGTAGAACATAATCAGAAGTGTTTATCCTACTAATTAAAGTGCAGGATGACAATGGAAGAGGTCTGAGACACTGTTTCACTCTAGATTGGATTGTTCAGAGCTTCACGTCCCATTGAAGCGTGCTCTGAGAAGGATGCATTAAAGTATATCCAGATATCACCTATCCCTGAGTGAGTGGCCTCAAATTAATCATCCTGCCCCTGTATCTCATATTTATATCATTCAAGCTGTTTACTTTTGATCTCCAAATCTTTCCCAAATAAGCAGGTTAGACTACAGAGGACTAAGGATCATGTGTGGGATTTTGGGCATCCTAATTCATATGTAAGATTATGTCTCGCAGCCAAAATTTGTTCTTACTTAAGCATAGTGTGTGCATATGTAAAAACCAAATGGTATCTGTTCGGTCACTCACACATTTTGATTTTTTGCCATACCCTGACAGAGACAGAACTTGACAGGAACCCAAATTGTTTATGTTCATTTAGCAGGATGGGAACAAGTGATACTAGTCCAAGGTTGAAACTGGATCTTTCAATTGATGTTAATGTCAGATTTCACGAAGTCTTTTGCAACAACAGCCAAGATTTTCTAAAGGTTATAGCCCAAGAATATTTAATGTGAAAATATCAACCTAAATTTGCAGAGATTCTGGTATTGCCTACAAGATACATGCTCATTTCCCTTATCACAGTGTCTGTCACTTTACTGTCCTTGATAATTCAGATATTTGGTGTTAACTACTCAGAGTCAAAGACAACAGATGAAATACCTTGAAAAGACATACACATTGTGCCAGCTGACTGCTCTTTGTGGTACAGGGATGGTGGGTTTGAGTGCTCCAGTTCCCATCCAGCAGGAAGAATCGAGACCTGAGGAAAGGGCTTGGGTATCTGAGCTGCCGGGAGCCAAAGAAGCTGTTAGTGTTGAATGTTTTATCAGGGAAAACCAGATGGTTTTATATGACATAAATCTGTCAATAAATGTACCAAATTATGGTTTATTAATAATTTTGTAAGCATAGAACTAAAATAAGTACTCCAAGGCTGCATAATGATAGTATTTTGATTTTAAATATTTCTTGACATGCAGTATTACATGTAAATCCTTGAAATAAATAGAGACACATTGTTAAATCTAGTTTAATTTATTCTATATTTGAATCCAACTGCAGTGTAACCCAGCAGCATTAGAGAGGAAGTAGAATTTGGGGTGTTTGTTACTTAGTTATTTTGAGGCAAATTGTTTGTATTTTACAAATTTGAGAAGTTATCACTCAGTTTAGTGTTCTGTTCTCATCTGAGAAGCATTCCCTACCATCTGCTGCCAGTTGTCTGTTGTGCTGTGTGAGCCTGGCTCAAAATACAAAATATCATCTGGTCTGTATAGAGCTGTCTTTGACAACTCTGATGGAGGCCAAGATATTCTCTGTTCAGGTACAGGCATATCCATTAAAACATGAATTCTGAAAAGCACTCAGAGGCCTTTCATGGATGTAGATGCATTTTATTAGACTGCAGCTTATAATGGGTATGTTAAGAAATGCTGCATCACAAAAATATTTTAAAATAGTCTTCTAATATGCTTTGAGTTTATAATCTTTTCTTCTTATCAGCTGAAACAGATTTTCAAATTTAACTGAGAGTTATTTTGAAATGTATATTTAATAAGCTTGCACTCTTCTGCCCTGCTGATAAACTTCTTTTCTTCCCTAACTTCAGTACAGGAAAATGAACCTGTGAAACCTGTTATATACCTTTTCCTACCTGTATTTTGGAACCTAGTGAGTCTGAAGAGCAGCATTCAATTTTATCTCAGCAGTTTCAAAGCAGATTTCTTTTATCATGACTCAGATAATTTCAAAAAAGTCCTCTTTTCGTCCTCTGGTTTTTCTTAAATGTATTAGTTTTATTTGGAGATAAATTTTCCCCTCTATGTTCTTAACATTTTTGCAAATTTGAATATTGCTTTATGCTGAAATCACTGTTAGAACCAATTCTTGCTTATGTTTTGTAAAAAAGATATCGAGACATTAATGTTATATTAAACAAAATTTGTGAGTTCTAATTATAAGACAAAAAGACTGATAACTACTCATCAATTTTGTGTAAATCCAATATGATACTATACTCAAAAGTGTAATATTGTGTTGCCATGGTGATAAGCACAGTAGTTTTTTTCAGATTTTTTTGTAGCAGCTTCTAATTCTTGAAGTAGCTGCAAAGGGAAAAGTATCATTGCAATTTGAGTTCCATTGAGAATATAAGCCTTGAATGACATAAACTCTTTTTATAATAGAAGTTGCCTTTAGGACCTGAGTTGTAGTAAAGCATTATACCTAAACTTAAACCATAGGACAAACTTGGATTTAACATTTAAATTAGTCCAAAAGGTTTTAAACTTATTTGTTTGATTGGGAGAAAAAAATTGTAAGTGGTTTACTTAAAAGATTTAATTACAGGAAGTACAGACTCTTGTTTGTCTTTAGGGCGGGTTTTTGTGGGTTTTTTTCAGTGATTCATTTTTCTGTGTAGTCAGAGCAGAGAATGTTTGGTATAGCCTGTAAGGGTTATGTATATTTTTCCTGTGTTATATTTCTTAGTAAAAAATGTGTAAGAACATCTATTACTACAGCAACTGAACCACTGCTGTGATAATACATCAGCAAACTCTTTGTGTTCAGTAAAGTAGCCTGTAATTGTGGGCTAGTGGTGAGCCTGAAAACAAAATAATTTTGCCCTTTCTTCTCTCCTTAAAAAAGGCGTTTCTTGCTGAACTCTGAAAATTGCACTGTGTTGGTGAACTCTTGGGAAACACAGCATGGAACCAAACTCCTTAGTAGCTCAAGCAAACCACTTCCTCCTATTTTCCACCATTTGAAGTGTTTTGGACAGGTGTATAAAACAGACTGGAAATAAAGTCTCTGGTTCCTTTCATAACTCTTCCACTGGGTACTTGGATAGCTCATAGTGGTCCTTACATGGCTTCACTCACGAGAGATCAGCTTGTTATTTTACAGAAAAAGTAGTTGTGGTGTTGTGATTTAATTTCTGGTAGAATTGAGAATAGACTCAAGGTATCAAGTGCTTTGACTACAGTACTTTACTGAAACACAATATGGTTCACATGCTGTAGGAGTCACCTGTGAAATGTGTCTACACCATTTACTATTCACTGTTACATGAACAGTTACATCTTCTAGTGGTATTAAATCTGCTGCTAGGTGACTGTTCTTGTCTCATTTACTAAAGATGATGTAGGGACTCAAGTGACTGCAGGCAGATACTTGCACATTTGGGGTTTTTTATTAACAAATTGCATGTGTTGTTAACATCAAAAGAGCATTGAGAGGTAATGTTAGAAGGACATGTAGAAGCAAGAAGAAATGTTCACATTTTTATTGAAATTAAGTAATTAAATTGCCTCTAATTCTGCTTATGTGTTTGTGTATGTAGTCCCATTAGTCAGGTGTTGATTTCAGCAATAGCCAACAGCAAGTATCTAGGAAAGAGTAGAAGAACTTGAGCATTACGGTATTTTACCAAAGCAAAGTATCCTAGAGGTTATATACACAAAAGAGACTTCCAGTTTCTGAGGATTTTAGATTATCATCCATGACACTGTCTCCTCACATGTACACTTTTAGTACATTAATCGTACTTAAGCTTAAACACAGGTTAACTACAGTGTGAAAAAGAAGTGTTTAATTCTGGAACTTTCTTCTTTTTTTAATCTGAGGGTTTTTTAATCTTTTCAGGTGTTCTTATACATTCAGACTTGTTGGGTTTTTTTAAAGTAATAACTAAATTTTCCAAAAGTGTACGTCGACTAATTTGGGTTTTTCAAACTAATTTTGATTTGTCTCCTGTTAACAAAGTTCTTTAGTCTTCTTCAGGAAAAGTATTTGTTGTTTTGCAATATGATTAGGAAATGCCTCTGTATAAAAGGTGTGCATCTCTGGGTTTCTGAGTTGACTGTATTTTTGAAATCTGTAACTCTATGAAACCCTACTAATCCTGCTGTACAGAAAGGGAGCAGACAAGGCCTTTGCCCCAAAGGAAGTTTCCAGGGGTTGATACTAGACCGTTCTCAGTCTTTTAACCTAAAGTACATAACCATGTGTATGCACCTTGAGGGGAGGGCCATGGGTGGAAGCTCTTCAGGAGCTCCAAGCCTGGATGTTGACAAAGCTGGCTTAGTACTGACATTTCTGTCAAATGCACCCAAGTGGGTGCTGCTCAACTAAGCCAGTGTTCAGGCTGTTACTCCATGGCTTAAGCACCTTGGTCCTTGAATAGAGTCCCACTTCATTTGGAGTGACATTCTGTTTTTTGAAGGCTAGTTTGGGGAATCTCTGTGCTGGGTGAATCAACAACCAATTGTCACCATGTTGTGGTCAGATTCTAGATGCCTGTGGGGAGGATTTCTTGGTGGTCTGTAGGTCTCACACAGGTCTGAAACAACCAGATAGCATGGGACAGAGGCTGGCACAGGCATTTGTGTCACCTGGTGTGACTGTTGTATTTGAAGCCTTGTGCTTGTCTCGTGCTCTCACAAGCTGAGGGTGCTCTAATGCTTTCCTCAAGTGTTTTCAAAACCCAGGCACCATCAGTGGAGCCTGTTCCTGTGCTCTCTGTATGAGCAGAGCTGCCATGCATAGACACAGTAACACTCTTACAGTCTCTTTAAAAATTAACACTAAACAAGACAAAGAAAAACTTAAGAAGCAATTGCCAAAAACTGCATTATTAGCTAACTAGGTCAATGCATCCCCAAAGACAGATGCAGACAGACAATCCACATGCCTTACATCTTGACTGGTTTCAAGGTGAAACATAGATAGTTTCTATAAAAGGTTTTCTAGTCAAAACATGAGTCACAAATTAATCCCTGATGCCTGGTTGAAGTACAGACCTCCTGAATCATGAGCTCTGGGAAATGCTTGTTACCGTATCGCTTTGAGTTAGTTCATATTTTCTTCATTTCTTTAACCTGTTTTATTACTTCTTGAGATCTACTATTGGCTTTTGGTTTCTTTAATCCTTTTAATACTTTATCAGGATGGGTACTGCTTGTTTCTTCTCCTGTTTCAGTAACAATGACTAATGAATTGGTAACGGCAGGGCACACTTAGGAAAAATTGAACTGAGCCTTGCTGCTTGCAACTGTAGGTTTTGCTGTACTTTAGGGAAATCAGAGCTTGAAATCTTCCCCATTCTTTTGGTCTGTATCTGTAATGTCAGCCTACCTTAAGTGTATTTTATTTTCTTTTATAGCTTGTTTACTAAGGATGTCACATCCAAAATGATACAGGGTCTTGTGCATTAGTCATTGGGAACAATGTCCTAAACTTTGCCTATCCATTAGCAGGAAGCAGTGATCACCTCTGCATTTAGGCTGGTTGTGTGATGCTCTCTGTGATAGTGTTATGCCAGCAGGTAACATTTTCAGCAAAACAGTTCCTGTCTGTGAATGAGTGATGTGGTGGAGCATTTTAGCAGTATCCCACACCAAGTTAATGCACTTCACCAAAGATCAGTCTGAGCATTTTGCACATGCTGTGATGGTGTGGCCATAATGAGATGAAACACTTGGGCTTGTAGAAGCCACTGCTGAAATTTCCTCAATAATTCTGAGAATCTCAGTAATCAGGTGTGAACAAGCAGACTCTGAAAAAGAGCAGGAAGAAGGGAAGTGCTTTCTCAGTTGTTAAAAGTTTGGGTTCAATTACACTGTTTTTCTTTCCTCCTCATAAGTTATTTAATGAATCTCTGTTCAAACCTTTTTTTGGCTATCCGTGTCCAGAAAGATTTATTACTTCTGGGGCAAGCAAGGCTATCAGATGCTCTTCTTTGGTATACCTGGAAGAGGTGATGGAAATGTTAATTCTGAGAATGTATTTGTATACATTTACAGGTAAAATTTACTTTTCTTCAGTTCTTGAAACTTAATACGTCCACTGAATGAAAGAAAAATGCTTTTAAAATACAGTATTTGGATTTTTTTTCTCCTCTTTTGTATATAAAATATGAAGTGCACTTCAAGAAGTAACTTAATTATTTGTGTAGTTCATTCTGAAAAGTCTTACATTTATTCACTTTTTTCTTGGATGCCAGGCCGCTGATATCATGGTGGCACTCTTTGAGAAATCAAGAGCAAGCAAAAAAGAAATACACATTTGTTCTCCTCTGATTAACTGAAAAGCTGCTGTAATTTGTTTTGGTTTTCTGCTCATTAGTATCTACATGTGTTTGAGACTTGCCTTCCAGCATATACCAAATGTGAACAGCCAAAATTCACTGTTTCAGTGACAGATCAATGTGTTTATTACTTTCTTAAGTATTTCTTTCCATCCTTGTTAAATAAGGCAAGATGTTGGAGACACAGATGTTAGATCTGTATCACAGTGCTTGAGATTGGAAGAGCTTACACTGTTTTTAAAGACTTTTCTTGTTCAAGTAATACAGGAAAATTTGCAAGAATCTTTCCAGGTGGTCCTTGCAGTGTAACATCACGGGGAGTTAGAGTAATTGATGAACTTTGAGATTATAAAGCAAATACCTGGCCTTCGGGAGGAGTAAAGTGTAAGTAGAGTGTAGTGTTAGGAAGGCTGTTAAGAGACCTGGTTTATGTAATGAAATTGGGTAACAAATGCTGAGTTGGTGGATTTTTCACCTACAGCAACATATTAGTAGAGCTTCATGGGCTGACGAGTCAGGATGGTTTAGTGTCACCTTGCACAAAACAAAAGGCATGCTGGCAGTCTGAAATGGTTGCTTAAGTGTTGATGTCTCTTTTCTAGACAGAACTCTATGTTTTTGCTATTGTCATGTCATATCAGCCACTTTTGAGAGCTTTTCTCTACCAGAGGCCTGGGAAGAAGCCTATCACATTGGTGACATTTGTGATCATTGTCCACTGAGAATAGAAAAGCCTCCTGTTTTAAATCAATGTCACTGCACCACCATCTATCAGACATGAATGGTGAAGTAAAATACTGCTCTGCTCAATCACAAAATTGAGGTGCTGTCCTTTACTGAGGAAGGTCACTTGTTTAAAATCTGAATTCTTTTGTTGTAGCACAGTGGGATGACATTACTTTAATTTCTTCTACCTGGATGCTCACAGGTTAGCTTACAGAGTGAATTATGTGGAAGAATCAATGTAAAAAAGTACTCAGCCTTTCTTCTCATATAAATCGCATAATGTATCACATCCTTGGGGGCTCTCACTTTATCCATAAAATACTCTTTATCTCTGATGGATACTGGTGGACAATTTGAGCACATGTGAGTGAGCCATATGGCAGAGGGTTGTTGGGTGGTTTTGAGGTAAATACTTGGCTTAGCAGCAGCAGAGGATGGCACTCTCACTGCAGGCCATCTGTAAAGAGCACAGAGGAAAGAGCAGTCGCCTGATTCAGCTGCAAAGCTTCCGGGTGCCAGAGCCAGATCTACCCTCCTGTGTCCTTTTCCAGTAAGGGCAGCATGTGCTGATCTCCTTTGCTGGTATGTGTGTGGGATTATGCCTCTGGATCCATTCCTCACTCACAAGCTGCTGCCTCCTCAGCTCCTTTTGTAGAGGCTGTTGTTGTTTTTATATATTTTAGGTGTTTCTTGCTGATGAAAACATTGCCGAATCCCACATCTTTCGTGTGTCTCCCACTGTCCCTTGTGGGTGATGACTTATAGCCTAGCCTCAGTATTTCTCACAGGACACTTGTGTGCTTTTCTTTAATTATAAGTGATATTGGATAACTTCCATTTTCATGTGTTATTTTAAAGATGTAGAATGTCGGGTATTTTGTTCTTGCAAAATGCTCTGTTCAGTCACAGGGGTTTCATTGTCACCTGGATCACCTTGTTAGCCAGCTACTGCCCCTGATACACAGAGTGACCCAAGCTGCTGGTCTGGAAGTGAAAGAGCCAGTGTTTCCTCTTCAAAGGTCTGCAGTGCACCTGGAAGTTCCAGCTGTAAGTGCCATGATGTTCTTTGAGCCAATGTGGAAGAATTAGTTGTATTTTTGTGGCTCAAAATTGCTTTCTTCAAAACTACCTCTTGAGAAGTTTGGTGGGTTTTCTTCTTTCAGTACATTACAGATAGACTCACAACCACAGGTTTCTGCCTTTTGTCCCAGTTCAGTCTTGCTCAGCTTCTTTAGAAGCAGAGTGGGTTTTTCTTATTACTGCAAAAGATGGTTTGCATTATGGAAGAAGTTAAAAGAATGTCATCTTCACTCAGTTGCTATCAGTTGAGGTCATCATTATCTAAAGCCAATACAGTATCCCCTTTCCTGTCATGTTTCTAAGCACCAACTGATGAGGGAAGCATGAGATGCACAGGAGCTGAGACCTCATCAGGGGCCATGAAATTGCCAGTGGTGTCTGCAGGGTGCAGCTGGGAGAGGAGGAGGTGAGCTGGGATGCTGCAGGAGACTGTGAGGATGGGACACCTGCGTTGAGCCTTGCATTTTAATGGTCAAAAGGTGTGTGCAAGTCACACTGAAGAAAAGCTAGTGTTGTCACTGAGGAGAATGTAAAATAATTTGTATTTGATGTGAGGGCTTGTATCTGAAGCTATTAAATTTAAAATGCGCTATATTAGTGGTCTTCCCTGGAGCTGGGACTATGGAGACACATTGCAGTAACATTAATAAGTATATCTCTTTGGTGTTCACACTGCTGTTGGCTTTGTAACATGTAACGTGTAATGTGTACCTAAGTGTGTTCCCAGCGGAAAAGATTTGTTAGGGTTTTTGTAATTGAACGCATGCTTTCTGGTTTCCAATAACTTCAGTAGCAACATGCTAAACACTTCTTTAAATTGATCTTAAAAAGCAAAAGACAGGTTATTCAGTCTTCCCATAACTCTTCTGAGGAATCTATCCTAAAATTATAAACTGTTTTTCCCTGGTTATATGTTGGTTGTCCATGCAAATGCAGGATGAAAGAAGGGAGCATAGAACATAAACAGCTCTCAGAACTCACCTTTAATTTTCCTCTGTTGCTCCCACAACCCCCATGTTTTCTATCACTATTTGCTAAGCTTGTTTAAAAATATGTACAGCCCTAGTGCAGGGACTAGGACCTTACAATTCTGTTGGGAAAAAATTGTACTACAGAAAAAGGTTTATCTTCTGTTTCGTGTCAAAAGCTATCAATAGTAATGGTAGAGGACCTGAGGGGACTCTCAGGTTTTAAGTTGAACTTGTAAAATTACTAATAAGTAGGGAATTAAAAAGAGACAGGAAAAAGCATAAAACTCAGACCCCCAGGGAGCTGCTACACAATTGAATCCATCACACTAACATTACAAAATACTGAATGGATTTTGGCCTATATTTCTTCTAAATTAATTTTAATTAAAACTTAATAGTTCGTACAAGCAGCTTGTAATTGCTTTTTTCCTAGTGTGGTTTGTACAGAATCATTGCAGCTGCTGTCAGCAGAAGATGCATTGGCTGCATCTGCATTAGCATTTTGGCCCTGAACAGCACCACAGCCCAGCGGTGAATCTCTTCTCATCTCCCGTCACCATCCCCACATACTGTTTGATCAGATCACAAAGTGGTGTTAGTGCCTGTGGAGTAGCTTCCTTTGGGGGAAGTTAAACTAGAGGTCTGCTCCAGGGATGCATTCAATGTGCTTGAACTCTTTTGGAGATGTGAGGGTTTAAATCAATGAAAGTCTCAAGGCAGCTTCTAACAGCCTGCGCATGGCAGTGTTCTGCCTAGGGGGCTGGGCTAAATCCAGTCAGGCATAGAACCTACAAGTGACATGTCGTGCACATCTAGGGACCTTGGCTTCAAATGACTTTGACCTGGTGATCCCTGCCTACTGCACTGCCTTCCTTGCTGAGATGCACATGGTCATACCGCTTCCTAAACTGCATATTGCTCAGAGGAATTAATTCTCTTCACAAATGAGTGATCCTCTGTGTTAAAATACATTG
>JAWWEU010000040.1:13975790-14039972 GCA_035583155.1 Acropternis orthonyx
CGCTTCCTAAACTGCATATTGCTCAGAGGAATTAATTCTCTTCACAAATGAGTGATCCTCTGTGTTAAAATACATTGGGTAGTTTAGTGTACAGGCATATTGTTAAACAAAGATAATTAAATTAGGGGGTTATGTGTATCCTCCCCTTATGCCAGTCCAAGTTAACACTTCTCCAAGGGTGGGAGGATTTCATACTATTTTCTGTCCTTAAGGAAACTACTTTCCTTTGTGGTGGAGTTGATCTCCAAGTTATCATGCAATGGCCAAACCTTTTTTGTAGCCTGCTTGTAGTTTAGTGTGTCAGATGCAGAGATCAATTAAACGACTGCTTCAGCTTAGCATTACTCTGCAATTGTTACTGTATTTGATTTTAAACATCCACCGTGCCTTTTAGATAAATGCTAATTGACGAACTATGATTCCTTCATACATTTGTAGACTGGTAGTTATCTCTGGCAAAACACTTGCAGAAATCATTTTATGGCTGTAGGTATATTTTGCTTTTCCATTATCTATCAGTGTTTCTATGAAAGATTTTCATTGTCTAGCATATGTTACCCTAGTGCTGTCCAACGTGGAAAACTTCCTGTTTGTCTCATTGCCCAAAGTCAGCCTGAGAGTGTGAAGTCATCAAAAGGGGGTCTCATTTCTTTGTTGTAGACCTGATTTTATATGTCTTTTTTTCTGTGTGGTATATAGAGAGGCAAGTCCTTCTTACCTCCACTCTGCACCTTCTGTGCTTGTCTGCTGATGTCTTCGCCTCTCTGTCGGTGGACAGTGCATATAGGTGTGTACAGGCAGAGAATGTATAAAGGTGTGTGTAGGCGAAGAATGGGACTCACTTAGCTTCTCAGATTAACATCGGAGTCTGCATGATCAGCAGCAGTGATTTCTCTCAGTGACTGAGTCGCAGCTCAGAGAAAACCAACAAATACAAGGTCAGTGAATGGAGATACTTGAAAATCCAGCCTAAAATGTAGGGGCCCCAGACAGCTCAGCTTTCTTCCAGCTTTGCACTCTGTCTGTTTTTGTTTACAAGTTTCCTCCAGACTTCCTGCCCAAGAATTTTTCCTTTTAGCCTGATTAATAGGTTGGTGATAGCTGGCAGAAGGCACTGTTGGGCAATGATGCTTTTCCTGAGAAACATGAAAATATTTTCCTGGTATCTGTAGAAAGATTCAGATGCTTCTTATATCTGACACTGAAAATTAACTTCCATGGTTTTCTGACCCAATCCAGCGCCAACCAGACTGTTGTAACTCATGGATGGTATGAAGCAATTTTGCTAATGCCTTCAGGTTCGTGAGTGTCTGCAGCCTGACCAATTCTAAATGGACTAATTGCCCCCCCCTCTTTGTTAAATGGGAGGTGGGGATTGATATTTTTTCTCTTCTCTTTAGTGCTTATCCTTCCAACATCTGTTTTCCATAACAAGTTGTTTTGCCTTGGGAAAGTAGATAGAAGTCCTGGAAAAGTAGCTGCTGTGCATTAGAGAGGATGTGCATGTCTGGATAAAATTTGCCCTGAATCCAGATAGGTTACCTGAAATTTCAGCTATGCTAGTGAATATTTTGTCCTCAAATCTAGGAAAATGAGGGATCTGCTGGGGAAACTGAAATGCTGTTTGGTAAGCACTAGTTGCTGACCACGTACTTTCACTGGGTTGTTGAAGAATTCTGTGTGAAATTTGTCTTGCATCATGTTTTACTTGAGGTAGTGTCCTTTCCTTTAGACAGTGGTTAAGCTGATAAGGGTATAAAAGCAGGACAGAAATCTACTTCACTGAAAGTCTGAGCAAATGCTTCAGAATTCCTGTATCTTCTTGAAAAATGAGTTTCAGGTCTCTAAATAAAATTTAATACAGTCTTTATGATCTTCCTTTCTATCTGCTAGATCTATGAGGCTGCAGAGAAGCAATGAAAAGGTCCTTGTCCTGCATATTTCTGTCTTGTAGTGTGTACTTAATGGGGTGGGGGAAGAGATCAAGAGTTATCTTACGCTTTGCTGGGTTTTCATCAGCCTTTTAAAAATTGCCTTCTGAAATATTTTATATTTATGAGGAAACTGCTAATAAACATGGCATTTAGGCAATGCCATTCCATCTTCATTATGCTGAAAATGATGAGAAGGCTTTCCACTTCATGTAAGACTGTTTGTCTTACAGATTGCTTGCAGATTTATTGCATGGTACATAAGAGACCTTGAAGTGTCCAGTATGGGCTATTAATTGTATTTTCCCTAAACCCAGCATCATGTGGAAAGATACCTTCTGCCTGATGTTTCATGAAGCATTATAGTGTTATTCTTTTTAATTTCATTATATCTAGGAACCTTTCTTCACCAGGTTAGCCACAGCTGATAAAACAGGACATCTATGTGACAGGTTTGCAAATTTCTTTAAAAAATTATTTAATGAAAGCAAGGCCCACAGTATGTTCTCCTATTAATCAACAGGCAAAAAATATTTCAACTGTACAAACAAACTGTACATAGATCCAGCTACTTACTGTGAGTCTCCCTGACATTGGCAAGAATTACTCTTTAGGAGCTCTCTGAAATTTGTACAAAGGCAGTCTGTCTCTTATTCCTGGAAACTAATAAGACTTTTCTTCATGGTGGAGGTACATTAAAAACAGTCTGTGCATCTCGCTGAAGGAATTTGGTTCCTAACTTTGGCAGCATTATAAAATAAACCAAAAAAGGTTACTAATCTGATTGTCCATAGACTTTCTTCTTTGTGCAAATAGGAGTAAACAGCTTTCGTGCTGGTTTTGCACTGATGCTAATGCTTATATCTGATGTAAAATTGTGCAAAGTGTGCTTTATTGTGAAGTACTTTCTTACATTTGAAACTTCAGAGTGGCTGGATCATAAAAATTGACATAGGCCATATGCAACTCCTCCAGAAATTGGAAGATTCGAAAACTATGAAAATCAGCTTTTCATAATCAGTTCTCATGAAGAAGTTCTCTCTTTTTAGGATCGTAGACCAAGATATTATCATGTTCTCTGCATGTTTATATTGCAAATTATCACTAATTCAACCAGTGATAATAACTGAGCAGGTGTTTTATTTGGAATCACTGCTCCAGCCAGGTCTAATCTGCAATAGCAAAACTTTGTCCCTTTGTTCCTGTTTTATGGATTGTAGACAAAAGCCATACACCCACTGCATTGTGGATTTTTCACACTCTGGTGGAAATGGCCATAGTGTGTCAGACAAAGTCTGTCTCACTGCCATTCTCTTGCTAGTGGTCAACACATTATGGACCATAATTACTATTTTGGTTTTTCATCTGATGTTTTATACAGTCCTTTTTTTGTCTGATGTTGAAACAACCATATTCTCTATTCACCTTCATTGTGCCCCTTCTGATTTTACAAAACTTTTGTTGTAATCACAATTCCTAATCTTTTTTTTCCTCCAGCTTGGAGGATAGTGTACTTGATTTGTTACCTTCATCTGGAGCTAAAGGAGAAGCCTACTATGCTAATGAAGGCAGAATAACACTAAACAGACTGTTAATATTAGCTTGTTGAGAATCCACAAGTATGGTATCATTGTATATACATTTTAGTACCCAGGAGTCTAGTTAAAACAGTATGAGTACTGGTGTATGTTGGAACCATTTAATTAATTTGCTATTTTTGCCTTTTTCTTGAGCTTTCTCCATTTCTACCATATTCCTCTGTTTGAGATGAGGGTCAGAAAGCAAAGGGGACCAGAACACTTGACAATTATTGAATGGCTTGGGTTGGAAAGGACCTTTAGAGATGGTTGAGTTCCAAATCCCCTGCTGTAGGCAGGGACACCTTCCCACTAGACCAGGTTGTTCAAAGACCCGTCCAACCTGATCCTGAAACACTTCCAGGGATGGGTTATCCACAGCTTCTCTGGGCAACCTGCTCCAGTGCCTCATCACCTTCACTAATAGTAAAGAGTTTTTTTTCTTGTATCCAATCTAATCTACCCTCTTTTAGTTTAAAACCATTACTTCTTGTCCTTTTGCTTCAGACTCTGGTAAAGTGTCTCTCCCCATATATAAGCCCCCTTTATATATTGAAAGAATGAAATAATTTCTCCTTTATTGCTTTTTCATATTTCATATCAGTTATGGAAGTTGTCAGTTTAGTATTCTACACTTGCTGTTTTCAATATTGATTTGTATTCTCTGCAGAAGTTATAAATTCAGGGTAAAAGCTGCCAGTCAAGTGTGACTGACAGGTTCTTGATTAATGAAGCCTAGTACTGAAATCGCAAAAAGGGATCGATCAGCTGTTGGCAGTATGGAGATGGCTGAGTTTTGCAGGATCTATATGTAAGGATGCTCTTCAGTCATTGTTGTTTAAGATAACTGTGAAAATAGTACTATTAGTATATAGTGGAAAGCCATTGAGATTTTAATAGATGTAGAATGAAATGCACTTTCATGCAGCGTTGTGATAGTCTTTTAATTCCAAGTATTCAGGTTGTTTGGTTGGTTGGTTGGTTTAATGTGCTGTGAAGTACCAAAGTTAGTTTTTCATTAGTACTGGTTGTAATAACTAATTCCGTCACAGATCTTAGAATGATGTACGCTTAATGTAAGAATTTTGTGGATGACCTCTGAAGGTTATCTAATCCAATCCTTAAACAAAGCAGAATAAATTAGGTCAGTTTGCTGAGGAAGCTTTTCAGTAAAGTTTTGGCCATGACCAGTTTGCATCTCTCTTTCTGTGTTTGACCACTTCCATGATACAAAATAAACAGACTTCACATCTGGCCCAAATTTTCTGCATTCCAGCTCACCTGTTGCCTTTTGTCCTACCCTTGCACACTTCCAAGGAGCCTGGGTCTGTTTTCTCCTTGCCCCTCCACCAGGTATCTGTAGACAGCAGAGCCTTTTCCCGTTCCTTTCTCTTTTAAAGTGGAACAATTCCAGTTGACTGAGCATCTGCCTGTGTGCCATGTGCTCCAGGCCCCTCCACCTTGGTGGTTCTCCTCCGGACTCAGGCAGCACTGTGCTGTGCTGCTCTAGCTGCGGGGTTCACACAGCTGTGTATGGAGGAAGAAACGCTTCCCTGACCTCCCCGGGTGTGGTTGGCCCTCTCTGCCAGAAAACATGCTGTTGTTGAGTGGTAATGGTTGCCTGAGAGCTCTTTGTGTTTCTGATAGAAGATGGTTAATACTAAAACGTAGTAAATTAGCTAGTGCTTCTTGATAAGATACGATCGTAGGCTGCAGTTCATTGAAATATTTAAGTGTGTATAAATCATTCTGCCTTCAGTGGAACTCAACTTTGCACTCAAGTTCAAATGCTTCACTTTAAAAGAAAAATGTTGAAGCAGTTTCTTAAGACTTATTTTTAGCTACAAGGTTTTTTATTTTTAGGTTTGCTGTGCTGTCTGTCATCTCTATATCCATTGGTGGTGCTGTCCTGTTCTTAGGAAGCCAAAGTTAAAGTACTTTAACCTGCAGTGACATTTTGATTTTTCTCCTCTCTGGTACTTCCGGAATCCAGCTGAGCTGTGCTAAAATGATACTGATTTCAAAGCAGGTTTTAATAATCTGCTTTATTGTGGGCCTCATCTCTAATTTAACTTTTTTCCTTTATTTTTAATGAAGTTCTTATGCTAATGGCATCCAAATTTTAAAAAGTGAGAGGAGTTTTTCAGGCCCTTAGATAAATCAGGGTTTTAAAAACATTTTTAAAGAGATGGTCTAAGCTAAATGTGCTATTAATAAAATTTTTAAAAAGACTGAACATGCAACAGATTGTATTCAGAAATTCCTGTGGAGACTTTCATTGACCTCCAGGCTCCTTTTTAAGTTCTGCTAAATTTTCCTTTTTTCCTCTTCCCTGCTGGGAATGTGTCCCTGTGTCTCATTCTTTTGAAGGGAAAATCTGTTTGTACTATTAAACTACTGGCTTAGAGCGGAAATAAAGATATATAATTTGGAAACAAGGGATAGAGGGGGCAAAATAATATCCCTAAACTAAGATTTTTGGCAAAAACAAAGGGCAAAAAATGTAAAGCTTGAAGTGTGTTGTCCAGAAAATAAAATATGGTATCTATGTAATAATAATAATTAATAATATTAATAGACTAACAGCTGGGAAGATCAGCTTGAGAGTAGACTGCTGAGTTGGTTGGAGGGAACTCTGAGTCACCATGTTTTTTGGTGCTCTTTTAATTGAAACACAACGGCTGCAACAACAACACACACAAAATAGCACTTCTGAAACTGCCCTCATTGCAGTTTTCTGTTTAGTGTCTTTCCTCAACTTAAAATGAGAGGAAAAAAGCTTTCTAATTCCAGATTGCTAAATGCTCTGCACTTCACTACTGGATGAGAGAGCAGAGTGGGAAGCTCTTCAGGCTGTTACAACACTTGGCTTATTTTGGTTGTGCCTGGGTAATGCTAGCTCCATAATCTTATCTTTCCTCCTCTGCTTTCTCCAGCCTTAAGTGAGGTCACAGACCTCTGTTCTATGCAAATCAGTTCTGGAGCAGACCGTGAAATTCGCAGGCTGTAGGTTTGCACAACTCTGCCTTAGTAACCTGTTGCTTTCCACAGGTACTTTCCACAGCTAGAAGGAAATCACAGTGTGATCCTTGCTTTTCTCTGTCCCTGCCCCAGTTTTCATATCAATGAAACCGGTAAGCCTCCTCCTCCCTTATCCCCCATTCCACAGGTCTGACAATATCAGGCTGGGGTCCCTCCTCCGCCTGTGCAGCTTCTCCTTGGTCATCATGGTAGTTTCTCTCACCTCCTGCTGGCACCATGTCAATGGCCACTCTTCTCTGTTTGGTTTTGTCATGGTTTCTCTAGTTTTAAAGGACTTCATTACAATACCTTCGGTTTTCTATAGAGAACATGTCATACAGAGCCAAAATGCACTCCTTTTTTTTGCTTCCCTACTTGCCACTGCTTCTTGTCCTATTCAGAGGTATTCTTAACTGCTGTCGTCTTTGTGTGAGTACACAGTCATATAGATTTTCTGTCACCAAAGCTTTATATCAAAGAATGTGGTATCAAATAAAAGATTTTTTTTTCCTTCTAGAGATAAAAGAAAATGTCTTTGTTTTCAGAACTTCCAAAGACCAACTCAAGTTGCTGTCAAAACAAAACAAAAAAAAATCTATATTAGGGTTTCTGTTCTCAATATGTGGATTAAAAAGAGCATTTGAAGAGACCATTTATTTGAAATCTGGGTTTCCTGAACAAACAAAAAACCCTTTTCAGTTCATCTAGGCATGGAAAACCTTCCTGCATTATTTAATTCTCTAGAATGAGCGTGGTTATGTTGTCTGATTAGCTTTTGTTTGTTTTTTGAGCAAGCTGTCTTTTTAGCATAGAATTATGGAATGGTTTGAGTTGGAAGGGACCTTAAAGATTTAGTTACAACCCCCCTGCCACTGGCAGGGAATCTTCCATTAGACCAGATTGCTCGAGGTCCCATCCCACTCAGCCTTGCACACTGTAGAGATGGGGAATCCACAACTTCTCTGAGCAACCCCTTCCAGTGTCTCACCACCCTCACAGTAAAGTATTTCTTCCTAATATCCAATCTAAATCTCTCCCGCTTTAGTTTAAAACAATTCCTCTTTGTCATATCATGTAAAAAGTCCCCCTCCATCTTTTTATAAGTCCGCTTTAGGTACTGCAAGATTACAGTAACATCTCTTCTCCAGGCTGAGCAATCCTAGCTCTCTCAGCCTGTCTTCATGGGAGAGGTGCTCCAGCCCTTGGATAGTCTTGGTGCATCTGAGCATCTCTGGGCTCACTTCAGCAGGTCCGTGTCTGTCTTATGTTGGGGACCCCGGAGCTGGATGCAGCACTCCAGTTGTGGTCCTACAAGAGCAGAGCAGGGAGGCAAAACCACCTCCCTCAACCTGATGGCCATAGTGCTTTTGATGCAGCTCAGGATACAGGTGGTTTTCTGGGCTGTGAGCACGTATTGCTGGCTCATGTCCAGCTTTTCATCCAGGAGAACCTCCAAGTTCTTCTTGGCAGGGCTGTTCCCAAGGAGTACTTCTTTCAAATAGCAGCGGATGTTTTTGCTGGGGAAAGCTGAAAAATGCTAAGACTGGATTATTAGGCAAGCTGATGGTCTTTTCTCCTTCTTGACTGATGGGGGACTATGCTGTGAAAAAGGAAAAACAGGAAAAAACTTCAAACAACCTTTCTCAAAGGATTAGTGAACTATATGAGGAGGAAGTTTCTTCTAGTGCTGGGAGTGGTTCTTCCAACATTACTGGCAATGTTATAAGACAGTTGGGAAGAGCATGGTACTTAAGTAAAATTATTTTGCATTTTTTCAGCATAATTAATGCAGTTTTGATCTTAAGGCTAATTCTCTTTTGATTTGTTAAATTTTAGAGAAAAGGAAAATGAATGAAATTGCTACTTTTAGAAAATAATCATGTAATAGGTATGGGGAGGAGAAGGGTTTTCACTTTAGCGTATCATTCATACACAGAAAATAGTAAGTAGCTCTAAGTGGTTTAGAGGAGGAGTCTTAGGTGAAGTAATATTCTGAAGGAAGGTTCTGCAGGTGGTGCAGAGAAAGCTGGACTGGAAGATGTCATTTTGTAAGGAAAGAAAAAACAGATAAATGGTTCCCATGTTTGTCCTCTGTTACTGAGATCACCAACCCAAACTTTCTTTTTTTCCCCATTTTTAACTTTAGGTCAGTTCCTTGAAGATTTATCTGTGTGAAAGAGAGGGTATTGACTGGCATTAGAACATGAAAAGGTCCAGAAAACAAATCTGAATCTTGAAGTTAATTGATGTTAAACTGATGAGTGACTGTCTTGTTGCTTGGCTAAGGCTGCCTTTTTGGAAACAACCCTCTACAGCAAGAGCACAAAACACTGGCAGGAGCCCTACATAGTTTTAAGCTGTTGCTACAAGCTGTTACCTAGATTGGCTGGCAAATGAATGTTTGAACCTGAAAATGGCTTTGGCAGGGGTCAGTCTCTAACCATAGTTCCCTGGCGGTGAAATTTTGCCAGGTATTCTGCTAATAATTTGAGGGATGGGGGATCGCAAGATTTCCAGGCACCAGCTGTCTGCCTGCATTTGCTGATCTTATCCTGCAATATTTTTATCCCCTGCATGGGAATGCAGTACATTTTCAGAAGGAGATGCTAAGGCGTCATTAATAACCATTCTTCTACTTTCATTATATAACCCCTTTTAGAACTAAGGTTTTTGTTATGTTCCCTTTGAAAATTCTCTCTGTCTTTTCGTTGGCAGTGGATCACACTGAAGCTCCTAAGATTGCCATACAATTCATTTTATCTGCAGAGGAAAATCAAAGTGCCTTACCAGGTGGTTCATAATTTTCAAACCTAACCTGTGGGTTATGCCTAGTAACAAGGATAACAGCTAAAATGTAGGAAGCTGGCATTAAAATGTAATGTTTGGAAAGCATCACTCACTTTCAGAAGTAATGGTTTGAGAAGAACAGCTTCTCCTCCCCTGTTTAGCTTGGTGTAAGCTAATAAGGCTTTTGTAATAAGGCTAAACTTACAAATCCTAATTTTTGCCTTTTGCTTGTAAGGATGAATGTCTAGGTTGGTAGACAGTTTAGGTGAAGCTACAAAATACTCACTTGGATCACAGCAATCCACTTCATCTATCAACTCTTCAAGCAATGCCACCTTCTGCAGCAGCATCCTTATTTTCCCATTGCTCTTTATCTCGTGCTGCCATTTTGGGCTCTCACCAGACCAAGCTCCAGCTGCCCTTCACTGTAGCATGTTTTGGACCCTTGTGAACATGATGTGTTAAGGAAATTTACTTCAGATAAAATAATTATCTGAAACCACAGCACAAGAAGTCCAACCAAATCCAGTCTCACTGAATTAATCATGGCATTAGGAAATCTCATCCTTCGGGCTTAATTTTTGTTCATAGATTAGAAGAAGGAAAACAAATATCTTGGTGTTTTCTCATGTTCAAATGAAGTGGTTCCAATGCAGGAATGTGTCTAAATCTCTTAGCTGGAAAGAAAACAACAGGAATTAAGGCAGAATTATTACAAACAAAAACAAAGAAAAAGACTTTTTGGAGACAAACATCTACTTTTTTCTTTGTAAAAATTGCCAAATGCTTAATTTTTTTCTTGTGATTTATGTTTAAATCATCTGTGTTCCTCTAGTTCTATGAGCAGTTAAGTTGCTCCATTTCTAAAGACTTATTGTTTTTATTGTTTTTTTGCTATTTTAATCTAACACCATCCTTAAGAGCTATCAGAAACTACTGAAGTACAGTTTTGGTTTTCAGAAGGCTTATTTTCAGAAGAAAAATATATTTAATTCTGAAAACTTGTTTTGTTTTTAATTTTTTAGTTTCGGCCCATTCTCTTTTGTTAAAAAAACATATTCTGCCTACAGTAGTTTATTTTTAAGAAGACTGTAACATACGAACTTAACAGTATGGATGGAAGGATTGATGATAGGAAAATGCAGATATAACATAGCTATTTTCAGAGCTAGATGATTTTAATAAAAAGTTTCACATTCATTTTCTGTTTTAAAACCAGTCACTCCACAGTCAAAGTCCTTTGGGCTTTTTAGTTGAGTTTGTAAAGCTCCTTTAATATAGAGATTAGCAGTTTATTTTATTTCTTTCATTCCATTTATTAGTTTGTAAACCTGAAGGCTGTGAATTTTATGAAAGAAAATCCTTTAATTTTGTGTATGCCTATTTATATGTGGTGGTTGCCATGGTACAGATTTGGAATGCAACTTTTTAAATGCTGACTTGGACAAGTATGATAATATTTATCATCATTTTTATGATACAATTAATCAGAAGTCTGAAAAATTCCAACTACTTACTGAATTTAGCTGACTGGATATTCTAAAGGTCTAAAGTGTAAAATTCTAATGAAAAGGTCTACATTTTACTACATGTACTCTCCTACAAAATTTCTGCAGGGCTCCACTACAGGCACACAAACTGGTTTGTGTGATGGAGTTTCGTTGGGAGTTCATGTCTCCCTCTGAGTTGCAAGCCGTTGTCTGAGAACAGCTGCTTTAATTTCTAACTATTCATTTTAGTGCCCTCCTTTCCAATTGTTTTGTACAATGCCTCATGGTGAACAGTTTTATATGACTTCCCTCAAATGTCTGAGTGGATCAGGAATTGTTAAAAACCTTGCATCAGTTCCTTAGGACATTTCTTCCTCCTTCCCTAACAACCCCTGCTGTAGAGTTCCAGCTTACTCGGTGAGCACAGTCACTGATGGCAGACCTCAAGATGTAGGTTGGCTAAAAGCTCCCTTAAGATAAAGATAGATTTTTAACTTGATTAAGGACCTTACAGGAAGTTTATGACGAATGGAAGATCTCAACAGCCTGCATTTAGACGAGGTGCTGCAGAATCAGTTGCCAGATAAGGTTTTTAAGCCCAAAGCCCCCATGCTCAGGTGTGATGCCAGGTATGAGAACCTAAGAGCTGTCATTTGTGAATAAAAGTTCATAGGTACATTTGTTAGTTGACTTGAGAAGAAATCCCAGAGTATGTCTGAGCTCTGGACTGCTCCTAGCCAGCAGTGAGTGGTGTCTTTGTCATTTCTCCACCAAGGAAATGCCTCTTTGACTATGAAACCCCCTGATGCACTTGTCAGCCCAGTGACGCCACATGTCTTGATTGAGAATATCTCATGAGATATATGGATTGACTCTGTTTACCTGTCACTTGATTTTACTTGGAGACATTTTGAGGTAATGATGTGGCTAAATGGCAGCACATGTGGGACTGTGCACTGTCCCAGTGTTAATGTTACTTGAAAACCAGCTAGAAATTCTGTCAGGCTGTATTCTGCTATTAATATTAAGGAACCAAAGTTAAATGATGACACAATTGAGATATGAATTAGAAATACCATCATTCTAAATGAAAACAAGTTTTTCTTAGGAAGGTCTGATTATCTTTCAATGAAGGAAATATTATCTAAACACCCTTCTTGAGTCCTGCTCTAGAAACTTCACAGATTGTCAGCTTTCTGAAGCTGAAACTCTACATGTAAATTCTTCCTCACTAACAGATCCGTACGGTATTTTTACTGAACCAATAATTTAATATTTTCTGTATGTTCAGGAAAGACTTTGAGAATGTCTTTTCACCCCTTTGGTGTTTGTTTTTGAATGGCAACTATTTTGACTTATTCAGACTGTGATTAGATGTTCTGAGTGTGTTCAGCAGATGTGATAAGGTCTGTAAAACATAGAATTTTTCACTAGATTATACCAGTGAAAGCACACCTCTGAACAGAAAGAAATTCAAGTAAATACTGGAGTCAGAGATTTTAAATTTTATCCTATTATCCCATAGCTTTCAGTGCTAGGCGTTTGGTTTGTTTGTTTGTTTGTTTGATCATTAGATACTTTGAAAATTTTAAATAGGGAGTAAAACTTTCTCTGTTAGCCAGAAATTTTGGTGTTTTTTTTTTTTTTTCTTCATTGAGAAACTGTTTTCTGCATTTTAAAGGCAGCCTCATACCGTTGCTGCCACAGGAATGGAAAAAATGTAATTAATTTCTGCTCCCTCTGCTGGCCTTAGGGCTGTGCAGAATAGATCTTTCCCGTACCTTCAAAGTACCCACACTTGCAACTACTTTGTGAAAACTGGGTCTTTTGGGGACCAGGGAGAACACTTTATTTCCAAAATCCAGATCTTAGCAGTGAGTAATGGCATTTCTGAAATAACCTGTCAATAACAGTGGAAGCTTTTAGGAAGGAACCAACAGTGATATTTTGTGATAACTCTTGAGTACATTTAGGTGGAGCAGATGTGCCATCTCTTAGTGTGATACAGGAGAGCTGTACCTTTGACATCAGTAGTAGACACTGTGTACAAAAATTGTTTCATTTTTTTTTACTTGGGCTTCCTGAAAATCATCTTTGTAGTACAGTGCAGAAAAGCAGAACTGAAATGACCAAATTGTTCAAAAATAATTGAAATAATCCAAATTTGTTTGAAAATAAGGCGCAAAGCCTGCTATGCCTGGCAACATTGTATTGATAGCGATCACTTAAGAACTATTATGTATTCTTTTGTTGTTGTCTTGTGTTTTTTTTAAGCTGGACCCGTGATCTGCAGAATGCTAACATACCCTCCAACTCGAAGAGCCTTAATTGTGGGTTGTGGTCTGCAGATGTTTCAACAACTGTCAGGGATTAACACCGTCATGTATGTATTTCCTACTTACTTCTCTTTATAAAGAATTAGAAATAGACAATTAAACCAATAGCAGTTGCAGATGGTCTTCTGGACAAAATCTGAGATGTGAAAAATTGAGTGTGAGAGCTGGAACGCTGATTGGAAATCCAGATATCGACATATTTGGCACTGCAGAATATTGGTACAAGAGGATGTTGGTGTAAGGGCAAACATTTATAGAGACACAAGAATGCAAACTGTACTCTGGGAGATGCATTATTCTGTGTCAGGGTTTACAATCAAAGCTGTGGATGTCTAGACGAGAAAGTACATTTACGGTTTGAATTTATGTGCAAATAGAGTAAAATGGGGTGAGGCTTAGACTGACCATGTTGATGAGACAGAACATTCCTGTGAAGTGCTGTAGGAGGTAAGGTGCTGAGGGAAGAACCATTTCCTGTTATTACATGGCTTTGCTATGTGTATGAAGACTCAGTAAATGTGGAAGTGAAGGATGATGTGTTGGGTTTTCTGGTAAACTGTCAGCTTACAAGAGGAGTAGCTCTTGACAAGTGTGCAATGTACAAGACCTTGTTTAAGATGAAATTACTGCAGGGCTGCCCTACAAGGGTAACCATAACGAATATGGTTGCCATGTTGTTTCAAGAGGAAGTGTAAAACAAGTGGCTGTAACATCTTACAGGGAGACCTGTGCCTAAGGGATTGTGTTGCTTAGGAAATTGTTAAAAGGAACAGCTAAAAGGATAAGGCTTTTTTAGTGGTGTCAGGAGCTACCATATTAAATGTTAGAGTAAATATCTGCCATCTGTCATAATGGAGGGAAAAAAAACCAAGCAAACTCAGTATTATTAAACTGCAAAGGAGCAAAATCTCCAAAAGGTAAAGAGAGACTTCATAAAGCAGAGATTGTAACCAAATGTGGGAAACATTTGGCTGCAAAACTGGTAAGTTATACGTGAAAAACAGAAGACAGACACAGAAAGAGCTTTGAGAAATTCTCCAGCACATCAGAAACAAGAGACCAGGCCCAGTCTCCAGGCCCAGTAAGGATCAAGACATTGTGAGAACACTGGCAGAAAATGAATGTTTAACACCAAATCTCACAAAGACTATTGGAATTTATGTTAATTACAGAGGATATATGAAGCTTTTTGCACTGGAACTTACTGAAGATGTTTCAGGTGGTTTCTTTCAAACTCAAGTATTGGGGAAGAACTTCGAGAGCAAGCTGATTAAAATGAAAAATAACAGGCCTGGAGTAATTTGAATACATAATCACTGAATTTGGAAATGTAGCATAATTTACATGAAGCTACAGCCCAGAAAGTTTTATTTCTGTCTTTATCAAAATTAATTAAGACTTCATAGTCAAGTGGGAAGATATGTGTTTATAAATGTGAAAAATGAGAATGTATATGTAGAATATCAAATAGCAAAGAAGAGCCAACATGATTGTTGTAGACAGATTATACTTTTGTTCGGTGTGAGTTCATGCTCATGTTATATCCCATATGTCCTTGTATATCCCATATGAGTTAACCATCCTAGTCCATGACAGATGCTGCCAAAGTTTCTTTCCTGAAGAAATCAGATAGTCACAAAAGTAGGGGAGAAGTCCTCTCAGGTCAATTATTTAAGATGGGGGAGGGGGGGGAAGAGATGAGAATAGAAGATGAGTCATCACAAGCCAAGAGTAGACTCCTACAGGGATCTATATGAAGATCTTTGCTGCTTTAATAAGTCTGTGAAAGGGGCTAAACAGTAAAATAACAGCTTGTACTCATACACCATTCACGATATTAAGATTCCCCAAATCTGTGAACATGAGCAGTTGTGGGAAGATAATATCAGATAACATATTAGTGAAATGGCAAGTGCATTAACTATATAATATTATACAATAATGCTTGCAGGAGGGAACTAGCTAACTAACATGCATGACAGTTTGAATTGTTACTACTCAAAAAAGAGGGCTTGAATTTGCATTGTCATTCAATACAAACATCATGATGACATCCATGATTGATCTGAAATAGTACAAACAGTTGCAGATGTCCTTTCTTTTATAAAGGATAAATCAGGTTATGTGTGGGGAAAGAGATACCTGTACAGGATGATTAGGACTCTGCAGCTCGATAAAGAAATGAGGTGAGAAGAAATGCAAGAGGTACATAAAGCTGCTGATGTTATGGAGAGGATGGAGAGAGCATGATTATTCATCATTTCTTATGACATGTTTTTGATGACTCCTAGCTCTTACCAAGCAGTAGGTTTAAAATAAGCAATTTTTCATGCAACACATAATTACATATTGGAACTCATTGCCACAGGATGTTGCAGATGCCAAATGTAGAAGTAAGTTTAGAAGTTAATTAGGGAAACTTACATAATAAACATTATTAAAATGTTATGAAATATGATGCTCATGCAACCTCTGGCCAAGGAAAGTCATTCTCACAACTTGGTTCTTTCTAGTTTAGAATGCCTTTTTAGGCTAGAACAAAAATTTCACAGTCCACAAGGTTTATGATGCTAGTGGGTTGACCTCGTTTATTTTAAACTTAATATGTTTTAAAATCTCAAACTCCTTTCTATGTAGGAGGCTTTACAAATAGTTTGGAATTGACCGAATTTGCTTGTGGTTGTGTAGGAGGACAGAATTACAACTACAAAACATATTAAAATGCCTATAATAAACACATGAAGGCACTGTTGTTGAAGGGCTGGATTGTAAACCATTTGCAATATCGAGTGTTTTTTAATAATCCAATATAACTAGATTTTTAGTTACCAGGTGTGCAAGAAAAACATTATCCCATGAAAGGACATTTTTCCAGCACAAATAAGCAGCTGTCTGTTGATGGTTTGCTTACACAGAAATTGGTGATTGCCTTCTAATGCTTTGAGTAAATGGTACCTTAAGGAACTGTCAGCCTGTATTAACTCACTAAGCACTAGTTTCCTCTTCATAGTGTTTAGTTGTGCCATTCTGGTAGTGCTGTTCTGTTGCAGCAGGAAAGCAGGCACTGGTTATGGTTGGAGGGTGTAGGGTTGTGTGGACTTTCCTGCAGTAGTTTTGCAAACGTGTTTTTGGTGGTTGGTGTTCACTGTAGCGTTGGTGATGTTGTAAGTCCTTGTTTATTGGTATACCTCTTTCTAGGCCATGGAAGAAGAGGCTGATGACCCTGACTTGCTGTTGCCTGCTTTTCCTGGGCAGAGAATTCCGCCTCTGGTTGCCCCCTTTCTCCTTGTGTATTTCCATGGGACTGTGCTATACTGTGACCACTTAACGTGGCAGCATCCATCACGGGCCCTGACTTGTTCTAATAGCCTGGCTTGAGACTTTTCTGTTATAAAAGTATTTGTTAGATCTGGTATTTTACTGTAAGGCCATCGGAGTGAGTTTGTAGGTGTCTGAAAAACTCATTTAAACCCCCAAAATCAAATCACAAAGGGAATTGAAAATATAAAGAAGAATACAATTGTGGAATGATTTAATACTTCCCCAATTTGTATATACTTTACTGAGTAACTCTTCAATTTAAGAAAAGCTTGAATCAAATGTATGGGTGTTAGAGGAATTTTGCAGGGGTCTAAAAATAGTCACTGAGTGCACCCAGTAGTAGAAGAGATCCTAAAAGACTAGTAAGTATCTAAAAGAAACACATGGAGACAGCAACAAAAATCTACACCTTCCATGGTTAAGTGTTGAGAAATCTGGCATGAATTTTCTGCTCAAAAACTGGCTATGAGTAGTGAAGCCAATGAAGTCCATGTGTAGTTGGATTTTTCTTGCGGATAGGGAGAAGAAAGCCAGAAGAACTTCTCTAAGAATTGTTGAGGACTGTGCTCAGTCCTTCTCATTGTACAACAAACTGCTGTAGTTTTGGCACGGAACTAGTTTTGTATCGTATTTGAATCAGCCATGTACGTGCCTAACATCCAGCCGTGAGGGACCAGGAGCTCGTCACGAACAGGATATTACTGAACTGCTGAGAACTGTATGTGGAACAACCTCTGCATTGAGGAGGTGGATCTAAAAGAGAAGCAAAATGTAAAAATAGGCTAAGGAGATTGTGACTCTCACAGGAACAAATTCTAACATGATAAATTTAGTCAGTAAAAGAATAAAGCTCAGTGACCTATTGCTTTGATTCCCTTTTTTCCCCCCAAAGAGCAAGGGTTCACTGCTGTTGGATAGAGTGCCTGATACAGAAAAAATGTTTCCTTTTTGTCATGGCTCTTGCCAGCTTAACTGACCTGTAAAAGATAAAGTCATACAATTTTATATCAGCATCTCTCGTGCTGGTGTAAGCAGGTCTGAAATGGTTTAACTTTTCAGTTTCTTACCATTCTAGTATTCTCTCCTCTTGAAAATGGAAGCTCACTGTTTAAAACGTGGACACCCGAATCTGACTCACAGGAGACTTGTGAAGGAACTTATATTCCAGGGGAGCAGTTACTACATATTAGCTTTATAAAAGTAACATATCCCAGAATTTTGTTACAACAGTGGTGTTCAGGTATTTTCAAGTCCACAGTGGCCCATAGTTAAAATGTGGGGCAAGAGGACCATTGTAAGGTAAACCTTGAAACTAGTGTTTCCCATCAGTTTCTTATTTAAGAAAAAAAAAAAATAAAGGAAGGAAAAAATTTCCTTTTGGGGGGTTGGGAGGAGGAAGGGGCTTGAAGGATTTGACTATTTCAGATTTTTTGGTGAAAGCCATCAATAGAGTACATGGATGTTTCATCTATATGCCCATATTCCTGCATGACCATGCCTTCTGAAAACATTTCTGGTACTGTGCAGCCTCATTACAGTAAAAAGAACCCCAAACCATGGAGAAGAAAACTTTTGGGAAAAATTCCTAAGTTATCTTGAATGCTAGGCAGTAATTCAGCCATAATTGGCGGGAGTTCAGTATCGTCTCGTCAGAACTGTATGTAGGTAGTGTGGCCTGTGCTGGAGGTTCTGCTGCTCTTCTAGAGACTTGCTGTCTGTTCCCACAGACTGCTTGTGCCCTCAAGACTATAAATCTGAGATAAGATTGAAGAGACAGCTGTATCATCTTGATTACTCTTACTCTTGCAAACTTGAAGTGGACTTGATGAAAGCCAAACGAAATACTCTGTTCTGCAGTTGAAACACTAAGCTTGATGTGATGCTAATTTAGTAATTTGCCATTATCTTTTCACATTGTGTTAGAAAAGCTTTCTGCAACAGGGAAGTGGTATAATGTGTCAACAGGGAGAGCTTAAGGCCTTCAGTATTTTTGTTAAGCTGTTTGCTGGGGTGTATGATCTGTTATTCCTATTTAATAAAATGGGGTTTTTTATTTCAAAGATATCCTTGCATCTCCTAAAAGTTGAGTGAATCCACATATAAAATGTATTGGTGTTTGGATTTGGTCCACAGATGCTTTTGCATTCTGTCTTGCTTTTTTAATTTGTGCAAGCAAACAAAGGAAAAAAAAAAAGATGATAAAAAGAAACATCTTTTTTCAGCTGGCAAGAAATAGGGAGTGCAAGAAAGTACTATATGGAGAAGAAAAAAGCTTAGAGTAATGAGAAAGGAAAAACAGCTGGATAAAAGAAGATAAATACAAAAGAGGACAAGAAGAGATTATGTAACAAGTGGAAATTGAAGGTTTGAAGATCATTTAAGAATACTAAACCAATTAACATGAAAAGTGAACAAATACCTTACTGAATGTAAATGAGAGAATGAAAGAGAACAGGAGTGGGACTGGAAGGAAGCCAGGATACTTTGGGTGCTTAAGAGAGGCTGGAGAGGAGTTTAATGGAAGCAAAGCACGTTTCCTGACAGGTTGAATCACCAGGTCTATTGTGCAGCAATTGCAGTGCTGAAACCCACGAGGAGCAGAGGGCAGAGTGCACCTCGCTGTAGCCTTAGGACTGAGCAGAGCTTGGGGCTTCTGCTCAGCATAGATGTGTGACTGAATCCCCAGGGGAGTGGGGAATGTCAAGACTGAGAAACTTGCCTTTAAATTCCAGTTTTAAAAAAATTAAATAATGAATAGGTAACAGGACAGTGACTGCAAACAAACCATTAATTTTCTGTTGAAGATCATTGAATAAATACCTTGGTTTGTGAATTATAGCACAAGTAGCAATCTTCTCTACTTTTTCAGCATCAGCAGTCATAGAGAGATTTATAATTAATGATGGAACGTATTTACAAATTATGACAGACTTATAATGAACAAGCTGGTCACTGAAATGAGGTTTTGCTAGAACATCAGCTGTTGTTTTCGATATTGCAAAATAGTTATTGAGATCTGTAAGCAAAAGTTCTACTGGCAAAAAGTCCTTGTGGTTCACATTTTCTTTGTGATTTTGTACTCAAGCATTGATTTTTAATATTGTATAGATTTCTATTGTGTTCCCTGGCTTTGCATTTTAAAACAAAATGCAGAAAGTAGCATGAAAAACAAACAAGCAAAGCCCCAACAAACAAAGCTAAGCCCCAAGCTGACACAGTGCTAAAATGTCATCCAGGTTGCACAGCAACTGAAAAACAATATATCTTTTATTCTAGACTTGACTTAAATTCAAATTGAGCCAAGCAGAATGCCATGTGACATTTCTTTTTGGATGGACAGTAACTTTTCACCTCAGTTTTTCTTGAGTATTCTCAGACCCAGCTGTGCTTTAAATCTGACTGAAGGAGTAACAATTACACTTTAAAGTTTTTTTCCAGAGAAAATTTTGTAATGTTGCCAGGATAATTGAGAAGATTTGGTAATTGGCAAGTCTAATTTTTTTCTGATGACTCCATAACATCATGGGTGCTGCTGCTTAGGTTTTCATCCTTCAGTATTTTTTTTGTGAATAAACCGTCCACTTTATATTTTTCTTTTAAATTATGCATTTTCCCCTTAGGCTTTAGGAGATATTTAATAAAACAAAAAGAAACTCTATGTTGCATGTCCACTTACTTTTCCATTAGGGTTTTCTACTAGGTTTTCATAAATCCTTCCAATAACACCTCTTGGAGAAGTGACCCTTCATTTTACCATATTATCCTTCCTTTATATCACAAGATGTTTTAGGTAGTCCAGTGTGCAAACTCATCATGTAAAAAGCTTTAGTGCTCTGTTTTCACAGCTGAGCTAGTTTCTTTTTAAGTAGGGTGCCTTAAAAATAAAATATATTAAAAAACCCCAAACTTGTAACTGCTCACTTAAGTTTGGAAAGTTATCACACAGCCTATAGAGAGAAGTGGTGGCTTTGGAACTGTGGCTAAGAACAAACTCTGATTTGGATATGAAAGTTTTGCTTGAAGTGCAGTGCCTTAGGCTGGGCAGAAGCAGTTCACGTGTCACAGCTGAGATGCTGGTGGGGTGGGTAACAGAAATGCTAAACTCCCATTCATGAAATGCTGTCAGCAGGAACCACTGGCAGTATTTACAGCACCTGGGAAATGGCCATGTTGGCAGAGGCAATCCTTTGCGTTCCCTCTTTGTTTGCTTTCAGATCCCCCTCAGTGCAGGTCAGGGAGGAGCCTGACCATAGTTTCCCTGGACCCTGCTCGGGTGTTGTTTCTTCTTTTCAGTTGATAGTAAATACCAATGTGGGAGGGGAATCCTACCTGGTAAGGGGAATGTGCCTTAGTAAATCTGCTGGGAAGTGGGTGAAACATAAATGTGTTGATGACAGGATGCCAATAGCTATATCCATTAATTAAAACCAAAGAAGCATGCAAAACATTAGCTGGTTAAGGAAAACTGCAGCACCTCTTAGAAATAAACCCAACCAAACAAAACTCTTTGTTCCACGGGGAAGGTGCAGGCTGCACGTGGTGGTGACTTGGTGTTCAGAGTCATGGAGAGGGATGTGAAGGGAAAATAGCAGGTCATACTGCCTGACATCTTATATGGCTCTGTGCCTGTGCAAGAACTATGGGGACTATGAGCCTTAGCCTTCATTTTGGTTTTGTACTTAGCCAACAAACTAAGGACTTGAGTGATCCAGATGGACGTATCTTGTACTTGAGGCACAAGAATGCAGTTCAGTAAACTTGAACGCTTTCAAAGCAGTTCTGATATTGCTGAAGTTTGTGTCACTTGCTGCGTTTGAAAGATACCTCCAGTGCTTTAGATTTTTTGTTTAGAGTGAAATGTTTCTCATAAATATTCTTGTGTATGCTTGTTGAATGGCCTGCAGAACCCTGAACAGCTCCAACGGCTGTAAAATATCAGTTGAAATAACTGTGAGAGGGTGTTTAGGATACAAGTAAGAGACTATATCTGTATTAAAAACAAATCACCTGTGTATCAGTGTTGCTAGCACTAAACTCACCCTAAGCTCAGTTGCCACTTAAAAACAGAATAAAAGAGAAAGAAAAGCTTTCTTCTCCTGCCGTCCTGACCTTGTGTGGTGGCCACTTTAAAAGTTAATTTTTCTGACTAATTTTAAAAGTATAGATTTGTAATTCCCTGTAAAACAAACAAACAAACAAAAACGTGCAACTTGGATTATTTGGGCAATGCCACCCATCGATTTTCAAGATTCCCTTTCAGCCTGAAGCTTCTCACTTCTAATGCCGGTTCTCTGTGAATTCGTGTTCTTATTCCTTTTGAAACAGAAAAGGAAAATCACAACTTTACGCCACTTAAAAAAAAAAAAAAGACACAAAATAAACCAGTGAATCATGGTGGAGTTGTTAACTAGATTAAAGCTGTAAAATTACCTTATTTAAGCTGCCTGCTTTGTCAGTCTAACTAGACAGAGTTTTTGGAAGTTAGCTGTTACAGAGTTTTTGGAAGTTAGCTGTTACAGATACACCCTTGTCCTAACTATTGAAGATCAAAGGATAGATACAAAAGGTTGGAAGCCTTGAATATCAGGAAGATCAGGGAAGCAATTCAAGTTGTTATATAATGGGACTAATGGCATGAAATGAACTGAAGTCTAGAATGATTATCAGAACATAGTTTAATGGTTGGAGACATTACATTGAGTGTCTCAAGGGAAGTAGGGAAACACTCATAATTTCTAATCGCTTACACTGTTACAACAACAGAGAAAATATTAGAAATAGCATATTGGAGTTTTTTTGGTGTTGGAATTAGGAGACATACAATAGAAGATTACTGTAAATTTAAAAGTGAAGGCTAATTTCCTTTAAATGAAAATTTTACATCTCACCTCTTCTGATGATTCGCATAATCTATCCATTTATTGTTAAAAAACCAGAATAAACCCAAACACAATGCCCACCTAAAACCTAGACAAATTTAAAAAGTCCCAGACTGCCAAAACCATTAAATTATATTGAGGTGAAAGTTTATTTGCATTAAAATTTTCATCAGGTTTAAAAATAAACAACAAAAACCCCTTCTGAAATTGTAGAGAAGGCAGGTTCGGTGTGCTGATGTGAGGTTTTGTAATGGGCCCTTGACTGTCATTCTGTTTTGAAGCACTGGATTTTTTTTTCCATTTCACAAATCTTTAAATATTAGTGTTTTCCTTATGCATCTGGTGCTGAACACCTGTTTGTTGTGGGGCTTTTGTTGAGTTGTGTTTTAGGTTTTTTTCCCCCCAAACTTCGATGTTTAACTCAATGAGTTGAAGAATGACCACATGGACTATTTTTTAGTTTACGGTCCTTTTTCAGTTCTGTCTTGGGCTTTTTGCTACAAGAATATATACAGAAGAATGGAATAGCATGAGTAAAAGTAGACCTCATGGTGTGACAGCTGCAAATGATTTGCCACAGTCTGGGCCCATCTACTGTAAGGTCTGTCTGATGGTTTGGTTAGTTATTTTTAAAATGTTGCAGCTATATTAGAAAGGATTCTTCTGTGTATTAGCTGACACTTCAATTAAAACAAAACAAACTTAAAAATCTCAACAAAACCGAAAGTCAAATGTCTTTATTAAATTGACATTTTTCAGTGTAATTCTTTCACAGAAGTAAATTCCTTTTAAGTTTTGTGTTGAACGTTACTGACATAAAGGCTTGTAATATCTTCATTTGGTAATTAATGTTAGTTTTTATAACGTGGTAAAAAACCCACAGGTACAAAGAATGGTATAGGTGTTGACATACTAAGTTATTTTAAAGGAAATCCTGCTATTTGCCTTCTCATTTGGGACATAGTTTATTTTTAATGAAGTCTCATCAGCTGAGGGACTGTGCACAAGAGCACGCTCTTACCCCCAGTTTTTCATACAGATTAATGTAATCTTCAGTGGAAAACCAGCCAGAAGGTTGGACATTTTTGTTAAAACATTGAGAAACAACCAACCGTCCTGTTGATTGTACTTCTTGTTTTACCTTAATGCGATTTTCTTAATGGTAGGTGATAAAATCGTTCCTATAATTCTTCAGGCTGTGAAAGCATATTAAAAGAAGAACTGTGGCTTTGGAGGTAGCTTAGAAACAGTTTATTTAAATAAGGAGTTTATTTGAACCAGTACTTTCTAACATTCCTTTTGACATTATTGAAGGATATTTATTTTTAATAGGAACTTTTCCCAGTTTTTGTACTTTTGATTTCTACTCTCCCTTTTACCTCTTGTGAAATCATGACACTGTTTGATTTCTATTTGTTACCTTGGTAATAACTTTCAGGTCACCAATCCATTGTTAATTGCACTGCGGGGCCATGCAGGAAGAATTGTGTGAAAATGCCTTTGCCTTAGATCTCGTATATACACGATGTAGCTGTTAGGTCAGTGAAATGCATCTCATTCAGTTTGTTCCTATGTAAAGGCAAGTAATGGAATGAAGTCAGAGCAGTGATGCTCTTTGTAAATCATTCTGCTGGAGGAAGTTCCCTAAATAGCAATACTGGTTGGTTGGTTTGTTTGTTTTAATGTATTACTTGTCTAGAGAGCTCCTGGAGCACAGTCTGGTCTCAACAGTTTTTCTTGTGTTATACATTTCTAATAATGTAAAAATTCCTTTTTTTTGCAGCTGTTAATGTTTAATATACATCATTCTGTTGAACTGTAAGTTTTTGTTATCTCTGTCATTTATTTTGAGACCTATCAAGAAATCAGATACCCATCAATGACCAATTTAATTATTTTTTCTGTAAGGTGTAGGAGAGTCGTAAGGGGACAGAGGTTTGTTTGTGTCGTAGTTTTGCTCTCTTGTGAAAACCTAGAGGGCACATACTATTCAAATATTGGGCCGTATTTGTAGCAATAAGGAAGTGTCTTCTTAGATGAAAAACAAAGAATATAGAAATGTGAAACAATTCAAAGCTCACAAAGTAACCAATCTTGAAAAGGCAAAATTAATGTGTAAAAGGTCACCTGCTTTGATGCTGTCTGATACAGCAACATGAGCAACCTTAGTGAAATATATTACTGATCCCATTCAAACACAGAGTAAGAGATATGATGCCCTTTAGATCTGTTTACTCACCTTTACTTTAAGGGCATAGGAACTGGTTCTGTAAATTTGATTCTTTGGAGTCTGTCAATAAGAGTTAAGCTGCCACAGGCTAGTCAATATGCCTTGTGCCACAGAGGTGGAGAGACACCAAAAAAAAAAAAAAAGGTTGAAAAGTTATGTGCAGCACAAAGATTTGCCATAAAAGAAAATAGTCCAGAAATGGATTGTGAATAAAACATGGTGGCATCTAAAGGCTAATCCAGACTTTGTTAATATGCGCAGTCTTCAAAACATAGAGTTTGCTGTCATCAAAGTAGGCCATATGGAAGGTGTGGTAATGGAGTACAGTCACCAAATTGAAAGAAAATCAAAAAATCACCATTGAGACTCTTAATTCCTCAGTGTGGTGAGGGAAAATACTGTCTGTACAGCTGGTGAGTAGGAGAGTCCAGAGTGGGAGTGGGATATCAGGATGGGGAAACTAAACAACACGTGACTTCTCATCTTCTGGAGGGACTGGCTCTTTCTTGGAGTGTCTGCCAGAGATCAGGTGTTGTCAGAGCTGGAGGGGTGAAAATTGATTCTAAGCTCCTGCAGGTGAGAGGAGTCTCACATGTGACTGCTTAAACTTACTGGGGATTTGTTCCCTAGAGTGCTAACAAGTCTGTGGGAGGTAATAATACTTCAGAGAGTGATTTTGAAACTTTTTTCATAAAGAGTAAAATCCTTTTGTGATATTTAATTTCTTTTTAATAGTCCCTTGCATACTGCACTCACCCAAAACATGTTTTACAGACATCTTGGAAATAGAAAAAATGTGATGCCACGTTATTATCAGCAGAATTTCACAAGTAGAGCAGAGAAATACTGGACTGCTGATTAAAACTTCTACTTGTTGAAGGCCCCTTCGCACCTAAACTTGAATTTTTTGGTCAGAGTTATGAACGGAAGAGATTTTTTTTAGAAGAAAGAGGAAGAGCCCAATTAGAAGCCAGGGCAGGAAAACAAAAGCACAATGAAAGTAATCAGTTAAGACAATTTGGGCTTTTTTACTCTACTCTGCTCCCTGTTCGTACTTCCTCAGATATACTTCTTCTATGGTATGTTTGTAAGCTGGGAAAGGAGAAGAGAAAATGAGCAGTTAAGCTTTATAAGGTAGCAACTTAATGTTTTTAACTTCAGGTCTTTAAATCATAGATTTACAGTACCTGAATACTGAAATTGGTTCTTGAAAAGAATTAGAAGTTGACAAAAACGAAAGGCTTCTGTGTACTGAAGAAATACTTATTGCCCTTGTATTTTGGTGAGTGAGGGAAGCAGGTGGAAGTACTGAAAAAACTACTGAAAGACATGTTGGTGCTGGAAGGAACGTGTTGGCATGTGAGGAACCAGGTAAGATGTCAGTTAAACTTGGACTGGGGAGATTAGACTATGCTATGGAGGGAAATTTAAAAAGGAAGTGCAGAAAGAAAGAAGAAAATCACATTAGCTGGGATGGGCAGTGTTTTAAAATGTTCTGTAAAGCTACTGTTGGAAAAAGAAATTAATTCCATGGTTAGAAGCTTGGCTGACTTGCCCTTCCTCTCAACAGAATCTAAGAGCCATGTCTAGGTGTTTGGCCTTTGAAAACTGAACAAGTAGGTCTTGGCTGTGTGTGACACTTGAGTCCTCATTTCTGCTGTGTCCTGTTAGGATATGCTGAAGCAAATAGTTATGTAAAAGAACATATGATAGTATATGATTTTTTTCTTTTGCAGGTTTCTCTAAAAGCTGTGCTTGTTTTGTTGACCATGTAGAAAAAGAAAGCATTTTCTGTTTTTTTGAAAGGTTATTCCTGAAACTTACTCAGCTGAGGGACAAATTAATCCCATAGATTCCTGCAAAGAACATGTTATCTTGCCTCCAGTTCTGCTTACAAGGACTTTCAGACACTGCACTATATGCTTGCAAGAAACTTTAAGCACATTTTCTAACTTAGGCAAGCAATTTACTGCCCTTAAGTGACATGTTTTAGCTTCCTGTGGTGTGTTTGTAGTGTGCATATTACAATAGTATTCACCCAGTGATATGATTTCATACTTTTGAGCTTCTCTGACTCAGACAGGAGACTCATTTCTGCTGTTAGCTTGGAAAAAAATTGGAGTTCAGCTCCTATAAAGCTCTTTATATCCTGAGTCTTTTAGTGCTCAGAGTGGTGTGTGCAGGGTCATGCAGAGTGGCTTGAGCTGTATGACTGTCATTGACCTGGGCAGCTCCAAGGTCTGTCTTTTATCTTCCCTTGCAGTATCAAAGCTGCTCTTTTCAGTAAATCAACTTTTGACTCTTGCTGACGACATAATCTTGCCATGACTCCATGCTTGCTACACAGTAAACTGTGATTTAAAGAAGCACTGAAGTATGTTTGCCATACAAATTTTAACATTTTTATTGTTGTAAGCATGTCCTAGACTGTGCATTAGCTTATTATTTTTTGTTCTCTCTAAATATAGTTATGAAGAGATTATAAGCAACTGTTGTTTATTATATCTTGCTAAACTAGATGGTCTCTATAGAGAACTCGTTTGGGGATTTCTTCTGGTTTCATAAAAGTCATTTGGCTTTCCTAACAGCAAAATTCTCTGTCTGGAACAAATTAACTGGCATTCAAGGACTAATCTCTTCCTCCATGGCAGAAATTTCTTCCTCTGTGGTACTGCTCTTCAGACTGGCTTGCTGCAGTCACTGTCACAGACACTCCCCAGAGGTTTCAGACCAGAATCACATCTGCTGCTCTGAGTCACAACTTCATCCTATCTGGTGGGGTTTCAGTGTTCATTAAACTAATTAATGATTAAGTACAGCAATATGACATGGCTTGGCTGTTTTGGCATGTCAGGTAGCTTTCTCAAAAATTCAAGGTATTGGCTGTTTCCTATGTCTAAATGAATGTTTGGTTATATGCAAGATTTTAAGCAAGCAGCTTTTTCATGTCGGCATTAATGTCAGAAGAAATACACTGCTGTCTGGTATTGCTTGAGCTGCACTGAGATACCTAAACTCAGAAAAACCTGTATTTGTAGAAGGGAAAGGCCAGACAGAAACTACTCTGTAAGAAGGATCTTTACCTCTGTGAAATTAGAGGTATTATGAGGAGAGAGGAGCAGAACAGGGAGAATGGGAGCAAAATATAATGCTAAAATTTACTTGCTTTTCTCAGTAAAGCAGAATAACACACAGCACTGGGTCTGCTGCTGCTTCTTCATTGTGCCTCTGTGTTTTTCCCATGTAAGAGACTCCCTGCCTAACCTTAGGTACCTATATGGTTTTTCCAGCTTTTTGAGGGAAGGTGCTGAGATAGTCACTTTGTAATTCTTCTTGGGATAACAATACCTAATTATATTGTGTGCATAAGTAACTATTGTTTATATGCATTGTGAATCTAACAGCTGATAACTGATGTGGATGGGGTGGGGCGGATTGAGTGCACCCTCAGTAAATTCTGACAATTGGGTGTCAGTGTTGATCTGCTGGAGAGTAGGAAGGCTCTGCAGAGGGATCTGGACAGACTGGATTGTTTGTCTGAGGACAACAGTATGAAGTTCCAGAAGACCAAGTGCCAGGTCCTCCACTTTGGCCACAACACCAACAGCTGAGGGAGCTGAGGTTGTTTAGCCTGGAGAAAAGGAGGGTCGGGGTGACCTTATCACTCCCTACAACTGCCTGAAAGGAGCGTGTAGCCAGGTGGGAGTCAGACTCTTGTCTCAGGCAACCAGCAATAGGACAAGAGGGCATAGCCTCAATCTGTGCCAGGGGGGAGGTTCAGGCTGGACATCAGGAGGAATTTCTTGACTGAATGGCTTGTCAGGCATTAGAATGGGCTGATCAGGGAGGTGGTGGAGTCACCATCCCTGAAGTGTTCAAGAATCAACTGGACATGGCACTTAGTGCTATGGTCTAATTGACAAGGTGGTGATCAGTCAAAAGTTGAACTTGATGATCTTAGAGGGCTTTTCCAACCTTTATGATTCTTATATTCTGTAAATGTTAAAATTGTATTAGTTTATATATATATCTCCACAATTTCGTTCATCATGTATGTAAAGTCTGTAGGCTTTTCTCCTCTCTGGGCAGTTTTAGAGATTTAGGGAAAGGATGGGCGTTTTAGGTTGAAGATAAATGAGAACTACATGGAGTCTTTCTAGACAGTGAAAGGTTGAAAACAAAAGTTTTAAAGTGAGCTCTTGTTGAAGTATGTAGAAATAGACGGAATTCACTTTAATTCTGAGATATATGTTAGAAACAAACATGTAAAAACATCCCTATCTTAGATATTATTGATATTGATAAAGGTGTTTTGTGTGTTTAACTGCCTGCAGTGTTTGCAAATAAAATTTATTTACAAAATATGTATTAGGTACAGTAAACAGTAATCTCAGTGACCACAATATGTGTTAGCCAAATTGAACCTATTGATGGCAGTATGGCGTGGTCTTCATTGAAGAAATTGGGGAGATCACACTGATGACTGATGTGAAGGGCATAGATGTGCTAGCTTTTGGAAAAGATTGAACAGTGTGTGACCAGGTGGTGAGAAGGCATCAGAGCAAGTACTTACCTATCCATCGCTGTTCAAGGGGTTTGACACTGCAGTCTTCTAAACCCGTCTTCTGTCTACCATGTTTGTAGTCTGACTTTGACTGGGAGAACATGTCCATTGATTCAGGAGAAGCCACCTTACCTGTGGGATCAGATTTCCCCAGTAGCATTAAGGAAGGCTTGGTTTCTAATCCCCTGGCTGGGTATCAGCTACCAAAGTGCCATATAATAATAACCTTTATTACTTGCACAGCAAATTAAACTAATTTTTCTGTGAATTGTGCACTAATTCATTTGATGTTCCTGTGGCATAGCTATAGAGGAAATTTTCTTTCATGACATATCTGCAGATATCTGTGAAGAGCAACGAAGAGAGTTGTACTCTAATGCTACAGGGTAGAGTTATTTGCTGTGTGCATACTACTATTCAATATATTTTAAATGCTGTGACATTTTTGAACTGTGCAACCTACATATACAGGTCTGCCAGATTCTTTAAGAGTTTTTTCAATGTGTTTCTCATAGATGTTGTCTCTGATTTTTTTCTATGCCTCTCCATGTGAGAGCATGGCTAGCAAAAGCTAACATTCTGTCAGTGTTCCTTCTTCAGAAACTGCCTTGGTATCATAGACTTTTGCCTCTTCTCAAAAGGGCGTAAGTTCTGATTTTCTCTAGTCTCCTGTTATGTGGCATTCTTTATGCCTATAATAAATGTGGACAACTCCCAGCTCAACAGTTATTTCCATCAAATGCAGACTGTTACGTCACTCAGATTTCTGAGTGCCAGCCTGAGATAAGGACTTGAATGAAAAGGCAGCTGGCTTAAGGTTTGTGTCTGGAGAAAATGTTGCTGTGTCTGGTAAGGGGGTGGCGGCAGTCTAAACAAGACCAGCATGTCATCCTTAACCTTCAGGGGATGCCCAAATGTCCAGTAGTCAAGGACAAAGCACATATCCTTTTGGCTTCTCTCAAAAGTTTTCCTGATAAAAATTGTTAGGAGATGGTGAGAGATAGTGCTTGCTTCTTTCCAGCGTGATGATGCCACGATGATCCAAGCTTTCAGCACTCTGAACTCGGCTGCTTCAGTGTATTTTGATTAAGAGCAATATGTTGAGCTTTGGCTTATTCAACACACAAGTCTCTGCCAGCTAGACATCTCCCTGTGGGAAGAACAGCTTACTGTAGCCACTGGCCTAGGTGTTAAGAGCTTAACAGATTTCTTTTTTTTGGTACTTTCTTTGTTCTGCTTGATAGATAGAGTTGGCCAGTAGATACACTGTGCAGTCGGCCACTCAAGAAAATTGATGATTCCTTTCTCTGCAGTACCAGTCTTCTATTTTCCCGGTCCAGGCATCTCACCTGTGTTATCTACTGCAAGCTGGTGACCTTTAATTTCCTTTTTCCTTGCTTTCTGAACCTGGTTCTTAAAAAAAAAAGTCAACCTTCTCAAAGCAGAATCTTCGTGAACAGTTCATGGTGTCCATGTACTGACATGGTCGCAGGTTGGGGATTTGTGGTGCTTCCTCATTATCTCATCTCTCCTCACCTGTCAGCATCCATTTGGTTTTTTGCCTTGTATTTATATTGAAAGCTTTTTGGGAGAGGTCATTTAAATGTTCTGTGTTTGAACAGTACGTTGCACACCGAGTCCTTCCTGGTGGTGGAGACAAATATTTCAGTAGTGCAGCCAACATTTAGGAATGAGACTCTGTGATGTTTTGCTTCGAACAGTGTCATTTTGCAGACAGTTCTCTTCTAAGTAATTGTCTTTATCCCAGTGTGGAATGTAATGACCTGATTTCTCCCCTCCTTCTTCCCCCTAATGCCCACCTATGGAAGCCTTACCCAGGCTTCTCTTCCAGAAGGAAGGTCATAGTCTTGCACTGCCAAATGTCGTAGACAGCAGCTTCTGCACTAGCCATAAGCATCTCATTTCTCTAACAAAGGTAGTCTTTCCATTTAAAAGGAAAAGACCCAAACACATAAATAATCCTTTCTGTTTATTGCAGTGAGAGAAAGGAGCTTTACTGAAGATATATGATAACATTTTTAATAAATGAAGCTGAGGGTTTTAATTCTTTATGAGAAATGGTTAGGTGTCACCCCTTTTTTGCCAGTGCAAGTACAGTCTGGCAGTTGCGATGTCAGTGTTGTTGTTTGAGGGTACAATAATTATCAGAACTTATCTTAATTTTCTAACCCCAGAATATTTGTATTTTATATTGCAGCATGCTGTATTTTGCAGTGAAATATTGGTCTTCTGCAAAGAGTGCCAGGCTCTCCCCTGGTCAGGAGCTATGGGTCTGCTGAAGCCCCAGTGGTCATGGAAATGGCAATAACAAGACCAAGTTTTGCATGCTGTAGAGGGGTGTGGAGAGTCCAAGGCTGAGGCTTGAGGTCAGACTGAGAGGAAAAGGTAAACATTTAAGCAAAAGAATGCACATTTAGTATGTGTACTGTAGAACTAGAAAATAAAATAGGAACTTAGCTTTAAGAGGTAACTGTTGCAGAAGTTTAATTTCAAGAAGTGGACATTAAAATATAGAAATAAAACATATTGTTGCAGGTATGTCATTTTGTTAGAAACAAGGTAGGAGGAACAATGAATCTGCACGTGTGTAGAGGTCTTGCTACTGCATATGCACATATTGTTCTTCTCTTAACAAGGATCCCCAAACAAGGCTTTGGTTTGAGAAAATCAGTGTCTCTCTCTCTTGGACACAGCTTATTTGGGTGAATCCTGGATGTTTTTCCTGATGCATTAAATAGATTCTGGGATGGAATTAAGTCCAAATAAAAAACTAAGAAGAGTGAAGAAAAAGGCAGCAGTCAGGAGGGAAAACCAGGCAGAAACTCAAGCAGTGGTTCAGATAAATAGTGGAGTTTTAGAACACTGGTGTATCTGTTAACTTATGTTACATCAGCATGGGAAATATTCAGAACAAATAAGATTGTATTTTATTAAATGTTTCTTTATGTCAGATAGTAACAGACCGTTGAATTTTTGTAGGAATGTTTTGTATCCTACATTTTTTAGCTTTTTTATTGTCAGCCAGTCACTGTTTGGCTAGCCTTGTCTAATCCATTGCCATTCATCTGATTGTACATTTTAAAGTCTTGAGTACCCTTCCAAATTGCAAAAGACAGGCTATGACAAAACAGCAGCATTCAAATTGAATGGCTGGGAATACAGAGATAACAAAAAGACCCAAATTTCCTACATGCAGAAATGCTTTGCTTTGAGTGGGAACAAGCAGAACAAAGGCAGCATCCTACTAGTCATTCACAGTCACCTGCTGACAAATTTAGCTCTGTTTGACATTAAAAAAAGAGAGGTAAAAAGTAGATGAGAAGCTAAATTGCTTGATGCTAGTCCATAAAATGAGTCTGTTAGCTCTTAAATAAATAAATAATATTAATTATATGTATGTACATAATAAATAGTTCCATAAGTAATTTACTCCAGACATTTTAGGCCATGCTTGAGGAAGTTAGTAGGGCCAGAACAATCGGTGCAAAATGTGGGAACAGCTCTCCCAGCGTTTATATGGATTACCTTCAGTGAGGATTCTTCCCTCAAAAAGAGAAGAAGCCCATTTGTGAACAGCTTTGCTTGAGGAGATTTTTACTCTTCCCTTGCCCCATGAGACAAGGGTGTCTGTGCAGTGAACTGCTGCTGCTTCATATTTTTGTAGATCTCCATTTTCCATTTGCCTCTTGGTTGTCCTCTTGTAAATGAAATCTGGCTCTCAGGACTGCTGATTGGAATGTCCTCAGGCAAGAAGACCTTTCCTTTGTGCCAATGAAACTCAGATTTCATTTATGTGATGGGTTTTCTCATCTGGAATTCACTGTTCCTGTGCCTCTGGGATTAATTTATCTTGGCCACCTCGAGAAGAAAGGGACTTTTATTCCAATGTTGTTTCTGGAGTCTTCCTTATGAGACCACCAGAGCTGGTGCAGTGGGAATACCAGCAATCCTCAAGTGCCTGATGTTTGTGAAACAGTAAGTCATCTATCTTGCAAGCCATGAAGGCAGTTGTCTTCCATCAGTGGGCTGTCAGGTCGAGTTGCCAAGATTGCTATTTCCAAAAGGACCTTTGAGAAGAGTTGACTTTGTGTGAAAGCTGGTGCTTGTGCCCTGTAATTGCTACTTCATTAAATACTTCAGTTCAGATTCTTGTATGCCCCTAAGTTCTCTAGATACCTGTCATGGAAATTCTCAAATGCAAAGTAAATTTTTGTTCATTGTGACATTTTAGAGCAAATTCCCAGCTGCAGGATTTGAATCAAAGTTGTCAAGAAGACTGGCTTTCTCTAGAGACCTTAACAAGGAACCTGATAACAGAATTTCATGCATATTTTCACTTGCGTTTCTATACAGTTCTATTCTTTTATCTTAATCCAACTTTCATTCTGAGTTCCAAGTAACCTGTCTAATCAGAGATGGTAAGTGTTCACCAGATAATTGATTCAGGAGGGCCCACTGGATGAACTTTGAATATAAACCAAAGGGAGTTAACAAACTTTGCATTCTACAAGCACTGTAGAAGGCACCATCATCATCAAAGAAAGAAACAGAAAGTCCTGAAGAAAAAATCGAAATTGTTCTACGCATTTTTGATAATACATTTTTGCTGTTCATTTTCTTAGATTATACTCAAAAGCGAGTAGAGTAATTACTCTTCTGAATCTGCTAAAGCTGAATTACCTTTGCCTCAGGCAGCTTTATGCTGTTTTCTATTTCCTACATTTTTCACATAAACTCCAGAAGATTGTTCTAAACAAACCTTGTGTTGGTTGCCATTTGATTTTACCTGCCGAGTGTGGTTGGGTATTGAAAAATGTGTATAAAAAAATGTCTGCGTAAAACACAATTCATCTCATGAATAAGGTGATGGCATCATCAGCTTTGTTCTTTGTTGTTCACATTGTGGTGAATCACACCTTTCTGATTCTATGAATTTGAATGTTTGACTTCTCAGGCTTTTTGCATACATTGTGCTGTATTTTACATACTTGCTATTGTTAAAAACAAAAAAAAAAGTAAAAATAGCAATAACTAGTGTGTCATAGAAGTCTTGAAAGTACTTTTTCTCTTCCTTAATCCAGTAATACCTGAATCATAGGAAGTTTCAGAAAGAGAACATTATATCCATTAACAGCAAGCATTACTATTGGCATATGAATACAGGAAAACATAGAACTGGTTCATTAAATGGTGGGAAAACCAGACAATTCTGTGGTAGCCAGCCTCAAGCATAATGAAATGTGTTTGTGTTACTGTTGCATTTTAAAGGTTTATTTGTGAAGCAGGACAGTACTGTGGTAAGTGGTGCAGAAATAGAGAGCAAAACAGCTCTTTTTTCGAGGTCTTAGTTAGAAATTACTGAGTACAGAAGGAGTGCAAGCAAATAAAGAAAAATTGATTACAGTGTGAAGGATACTTGGGTAAAGTAAAATGGGATAAATAGGATACAGTGCATTTATTTAACAAAGTAAAACCAAGCTGTAAAACAACCAGATATTTATTCTTTGAACAAGTACGTGGTTCTGCTAGAACAAGAAAATGTTGAAAATTTCATTTATCTGGGAAGTTCTACTTTTTTTTTCACATGAAAAAAAATTTAGTTCAGCTTTAGTTCAAGAATAGCTGGCATTGCTCAAGAACTGTAAGAGGTGTAAAGATCTAAGCAAAAATGTTGTGACAGAACGTTATGAGGAAAAAAGCACTGCACTGGAAAGATTAATTAATCTTGACTTATTCGGTATTCCTATTAGAGACCTTAGGTTTCCTTTTGCTAATAAATTTGAAATAAAGTTAGGATTCATTGCCACTGATGAAAAATATGGGCTCAAAATCAGAGGGCAGTTCCTCACTGCTGGAGGAGGGTGGTTGTGGAGCGTAGTGTAAGGTGGAGCTTGGCTCATTTTATGAAGTGCATTGTGGTTTCCCGCAGTGTAGTGCAGGATTGCTTTAGGAGTTTCATTCTCATCCTTTCTTTTAGATGAATCTCAGGAAAGTTAGAAATGGTCTTCACATTTCTTAAACATCTTTGAAAATGACTGAGCAGCGTTCAGCTACCGAGTTTACGTCCAGTGAGTAAGTTAGGAGGAACCTCGAGAGATCATTTACTCCACCTTGCTGGTCCGAGCAGAGCTGCCTTCACAGTTAGGTTGGGTTACTCAGGGTTTTACCCAGTTGAGATTTTAAAATCTGTAAGGATTGATTAAACCTCCTTGGGCAGGCAGTTTTTGTGCTTAACCACATTCATGCTGAAGAAGTTTTTCCCCTTATTTTCAGTTGGAATTTCACTTCTTGCAGCATGTGATGATTGTGACTGAGACTGTTAGTAGCCTGGCTTAGGTTGTGTAAAAAATACCTGTAGTCTTTTCCAGGCTACACAAACCCATCTCCCTCAGCCTCTCCTCATGTGCTTTATTCCTTTCAGTGTGGTCCTGTTCAGTACTCTCACCTAGTTTGATACTATCAAAAATTAGAACTTTGATGTTTTAAAATGATGCTAGAGCTCAAAGAGGGTGAATTCGTACAATAGGATGCCACAGACTGTCTGCATTTTAAAGTTTTCGTTTTCAGCACTGTTAAAACTTGGTTTTGTTGTAAATGTGCACCTGTTCTAGTGAAGCACAAGTAACATGGGAAATCCCAAGGCCCTGTCATCATACTAAGGTATGTGTAATAAATCATTATTTCAGCAGCATATTCTGCTTAACTCCCACTGAGGCCCTTTTTTATGTACCTGGCTGAGAATTGTATAACCCAAGGTATTACTGTTTGGTACATTAAATTGATTTTCAGTAAGATAGAACATTGATGCATATAAAATAAATTCTGTATTGTGGTTATGATTAATTTTTCATTAAATGGTGGCATTAATACACCACTAAAAAATGTAACTTTTCTTCCTCGTACCTTCTCTCCATTTCTTCAAGAAAGAATACCTTGGTTTTAATCCACTTTACTTTTGTGATTGGTGTTTGCCAAGAGCAGGGCTTAGTGCTGATGCTGTGACTGTAGCCTTTTGAAGTGTTTTTTGAGTACTCATCCCTTGAGCACATCAGTGCCAAAGTTTTGTTGAGGACTGTTGCATGTTATCTTCAAAGCAGAGCCAGTCCCTTCAGTCGCTTTTCTCAGAAGAGGCTCCTCATATGGAGAGGAAGATGACCTTGACAGCACTTTCTTATCAGTGTCTGAGAGGTAGCAAAAGACAATTTCAGCTTCTTAACACTTTGAGAGAAAGATCTGGATTTCATTTTCATTGCCCTAAAGAACAACCTGACTCTTCACCTCCCTCTTTTTGACATTTTCCCCTGTTCATCATATTCCTAAGCTGTAACTCAGACCTCCACAGGGTACTCGTGGTGAGCCTTAGGAGAACTGATCAACACCTACCTTTGTTTTCCTTCTCTTTTCCAGTTGATTTCAAGTAGTATCCGCATATGAACCTTCTGCTGAGAAGCATGGAAGAGGTCTCTAAAGCTTTGCAGAGGAGAAACAAATATGAAGAAATTAAATTACATCTCCAAGGTTACAAATTCACAGAACTGAGATTAAAATTTAGATTTTTGATCTCCACATTGAGCTCACGTGATGAACTCTGAAGGACAGAGAACATAAATTCTATGTAGTAAAGCTGTCCTTGCACATAGAATAATGGGTCTGAATTGTATAAGCTGCCAGGGATTTAAAACTTGGCGGCTTAATTAGTCGCATCAAAGAAACTATAAACATCAAAACGATCTTTGCCCAGAGGTAACACAGGAAGACAGACTGTGGGTGGGGAAAGTACTTGCTTGAAGCAGTAAAACACAAAGACTATTCTGTGTCTATCCTTTACCAGATGTTCACAAGTAACGCTGTCTTACTTCAGAGAGAAGGTAAAACGTAGTTTCAAAAGGAACTCAAAAATATCTAGCATAGAATCTTTTCAGCTGTTTATTAACTTTGTGTTAGCAATTTTCATGCAATTTTATTTTGAACTTTGTTTTGCATGTATTTTCTAGCAGCATCACTGAATTTTAAATGCAATTATATGTAAATATTATATATAACATAGGGTGGTAGTACGTTCTCTCCTATGTGGTTATGTCAAATATAAGAACACTTTAAAATTGCCTGCATAAAGTTAGAACAGAATTTCGTTAAATAGAAGTATAAACGCTTCAGAGATTATCAAACAAATCTGTTATCTAGCATATGGTTCATAGATTAAAAGGCTACTGTTGTGCACTGTAGAGAATCTAACTCTTTATTACATTAACCTTTAGCTTTGTATTACATCAGTCTTCACAGTGCTTTATATAGCTCTAATAATTTTGATGTAGTGCTTAATCGGTGCATTTTGTATTGAAGACAAGAATAATTTGTTTATCCTTTCAATAGGTAGCACATTCACAACACATTGTGTTGCTTCCACTGTGCAGGCCATGTTGAAACCTCCATTCCTGAAATAGCCGTTCGGTGCTTTTCTAAGAACAGTGTTATTTTTCACAGTACATTAGAAATGTATTGCAGCCCTCTGCTAAAGGTCTGTTTTGCAGCTGCTCTAACCTTCTCATTGCATCCAAAGAGTAACAATACTTCTAGTTCCCATGTATGAATGGCAACTGGTGCAGGAGTCACAAACCTTACAGCAGTGGCAAAACATAGTTGCACCCACTTAGCAATTAAGAAAGTGCAAGATAAAAGCCAAGTGGATGGAGGAGTGAGTAAATTCAGTTTCCTCAGGTAAAATTTTGGAGTTCTTCAAGTAGAATATAGGTGGACTAGGGTGTCTATGAAGGGAATTCGCAAAGATCAGTGGCCTGCCCCGAGGAGCGGCAAGCTGTGCTGTAGGAGATGGTGAAGGGAGAAGCGGCTCCCTCTGGAGCAGGGCAGTACCTGCCTCCTCCTGCAGGGCGTGCGGTGTCTAACCTGAGGTGGGTCTCTGTCTCCAAAGAGGTCAGAAGGGTCGCTTTAAGGTGCAGCAGGGCTTGGTGGTTCAGCTACCCAGCACGCCATGAGGCACACTTGTTGAAAGAAGCTCAGTTTTTGCAGATTCTTTTGTGTTAAACTTTTTGGACTGGGAATTATAATCCAGTTCTCACCTCTGCTGTAAGCAGAGCATGTCCACAAAGCATAGTCAGGTCACTGAATGAAACAGTTTGGGTGGGAAGAGCCTAATGAGATTCTCAGGTTAGAGCATCAGAACTTGAGGCTGATGCTTTGTTTATTGGCAGAAAAGCAGAAATGCATAGCTGGGATGCTTGCAGATTAATTTTGAGTAAGTGAGAGGCAAAGAACTAGCCTCTTCTGGCACTTTTTGCTGTTGAAAGTGAAGAGAAAATTTCAAAAGCAGCAGCCAGATGCTGCATTCAGGTAAATTAATCTTTCAGACTTTAGAAATTAAACCCTTTGGTTTTTTGACTGTCATTCATGTGCTGTGCTAACATTACTGCTATGGTTTTACCCATCCTGAACATGAAATGAAAAAAGTCTGTCTACATTGGTGGTACAACTGCAAGAAGTCTTTTGAGTCAGCCTTACTCTGCTGGAACAGATGGGACAAAAGACAACAAAAAAGGACTGCATAATAGAAGCAAACACTGCTGAATAAATATTCACACTGCACACATTTAGGTTTGCTGTGCAATTACTTTTTTTTTCTAAGGAAGGAGCATATACAAGTCTGTTGAGATCTAGCCTATGTGCAGTGTATGTCTGAAATGTATCACAAGGGTAATATTTGATTATGTGAATATGAAAACCTGAGATTGGATTTAGAAATCTCAATTAGAGCACCAGAAGTGAGTGGCATGGATTTGAAAGATGCTGAACTCCTGCCATTTCTTAGAATTTGGTGCCAGAAAAAATCTAAAAATATTAATTCCTGAATGCAGATTTAGAATGGTCAGTTGAGGTTGTCAACTTATGGTATTTTTTGCTAAGATCAGTACTCCAAAAAAAGGGTCTCATCTGCCACCACAAATAATGAGCTCAGATGGTGTCACTCCAAAATTACCCTTTTGGGTTTGTTTTTTAAACAGTCCTGAAATGACTTTTGATAAGATGGGTGCATCTGCATGTTTGAGCTCAGGGAAGACTTTTGTGCCAGTTATTTCCCAGAACTATTTTTTCTTTTTTTTTTTTACGGTGGGACATATGCTTAAAATTGTTACTAGTGAGGGCATTGTGCCCAGTAGTGACTGCAGCTACAGTGTGCTCATATGCACATATGCATGCTGTTATTCCTCATTGCTCATCATGGAGCTTTCCCTGAATGACTGTGGGATTGGTGCCAATTGCTTTTTTAATTATTTTTTGTGTGTTTCTGGTGCTGTAATTGGCTAATTAAGAATGAGAAGAAAGTGTGTATTTAATGCAACATGTTAAAGAGGGGTTTTACCATTTATTCCAACATCACTGTGTGTCTGTGTTAGGGTCATCACAGTGGCTTTAGGAGCTCTTCCCTAACAGTAGAGCAATGCTGGAGGCTGCTGTGGCACAGCACAGGCTGTGTTGCTCTGTGGCTGGGTGCTTCCATCCTGTGTGCCAGGGCCTTGCTCAACTTCACTTACCTTGCAGGTGAGTTTTCCCTCACTGAGTCATTAACTACTGGCTTTCTCATTTCTGCTGTCCTTTGTCCAACACCGTGACCCAGCAATAGAGTCTGCTGCTGGTTATATCTTTCTCCATTTCTTTTGCTTGCTGGATCCCTTGGCAGTTGGTCCTCTCAGTAGCCCTCCATGTGGTTAAATTAGTTTTGTCTCTCGTGCATGCTCTTGCCTTTCCAGAAGTATGGCCTGTTCTCTGGCCTGAGGCTTGCTCTTCTGGAGGGACCAGTGTTTGAAACCTGATCCAAAGAAGCTTGTTGGTTTTGAGCTGTCCTAGCTGCTTCATTCTTAAGAGGCAACATTGACTTTGATAATTATGGCACTGGGACAAGCAGGAAGGAAGTGGAAGGGCAGTTGTGGATTTTCACTAGTGTCCAGTTCAGCAAACAAAGAAAGGAGGTAATGATACAGCAGGTAATTCTTGATTTCTGTAAAATAGGCAAGACTTGGATTTAAAAGTTCTCAGGAATTCTGCATTAGAAAGTCAGTCAGGATCTTAAATAAATATATAGATTGGTAGCCACGAAGCCTTTGTTATTTCTATGTTATTTTTTTCTTGATGATTGAAAGATTCTAAGTGACCTATTCATTATTTTAGACCAGTTTTATGTATTCTTAGCAAGAATTCATTTGAACAATTTTCATGGATTGAGATCTAAAGTGTTAAGCTGTGCAAGATAAACATTAGTAATGCAACATCTTCTAATTAAAATCCATAAGTACGGAATCAGAGAATGGTTTGGGTTAGAAGGGACCTTGCAGATCCCTTGCCCTTTGCAGGGACACCTTCCACTGGACCAGGTTGCTCCAAGCCCCATCCAACCTGGCCTTGGACACTGTCAGGGATGAGACAGCCACAACTTCCCTGGGCAATGTGTTCCAGTGCCCTGCCACCCTCACAGGAAAGAGTTTCATCCTAATAACTAATCTAAACCTGCTTTTTTCATTACCTTTCAAGACCCCATTACTCTAGGCTTGCTAACCCTGGCTCTTGCAGTGAGACTGTTGTGTGTATAGTCCCATTGTTTGCCACTGGCCTTGGCTTAAACACACAGGCTAGCTTGCTTTTTTTTTTAATGCTACACACATTTTGCAGGTCTGTTGATTTTAATGAGGACTGATTTCATTTTTTTGCATCCCAGACAGCTTATAGCAGGCATTAGAATACCCTGGAATATTCAACATAATTTAAATTAAACTGAAATTGTCAGAATAAATGAATAATTGAATGAGGTATGTTTCATGAAACACCTGGGGGATTTTCTTTTCCTGCTTTTATACTTATTAATTTGCAGAGAGCACTCATCTGCAGTGGGACTCTGGAGTGTCATTTTCTGCTGCAGGTAATACTGGTGGATAACTACAAGTAGTCATTAGTCTTCCTTCTCTTCCCAAAAGCCTCAGTGGTCTCTAATTTATAAAATAGGGATGGTGGTGGTGATTTTCTTTCATAAAGGTTCTGTTGAAGAGGCACTTATATGTTGAGTAAAGGCCTTGGAGACAAGGTGAAAACGTTAACATTACTTGCTTTTTTTTGCAGTGAAAAACATACAGGTGTTATGGACTCCAACCTATTTTTTCTGTGCTGCGAACTGCATCTGTGTTTTGGGAAGAGGAGGAGGATGAGAAAGACTTTGTTCCTTTCAGTGCTTTCATTTAATTTCCAGCTTTGCCTATTATTCATCAGTTTATCTCTCCAGTAAATTCAACCTGCCTCTTCAATGGATTTAACTACAGAGTTCTGTCTGCAAATTTACAGAACATTGTTGAAGACATATAGAAGCTTGGTGTTGTTTTTCTGCGTGATTGTTCTTTTAATTAATAGATCTAACACTTCTTTGTCTTTTACCATTTTTCTATTCTGAAGAAGAAAACAATTTCCCTCCCTCATAGTTTCAGGTGAGGCCTGTAAAGAACCCACACAAACAGGTGAAATGTCTGAGCATGAAAAGCACTCTGACTATTGGCAAAGATGTACCTCGTGCAGAGCAAATAAGTAAAGAAATAAAGAATAGGAATTTCTCTTCAATCTCACAGCAGACACTGCAACAGTGTTTTCAAATGACCCAATAGGTGTGTGACAGTACCCCATTAACTTAGGAAAGCGAATTCCTTTGTGTGTCTTGGTGATCTTATTCCTTTAAAGGTATTTTTAATCTCTGACAAACACTGGTACACTTATTTTCTTAATAGCTATATTTAATCTGTTTGGACACTAAAAAAAAATATCTTTTGTTTTCTTAACATAATTATATGGTGATTCTTAAATCCTTTTCATGTGCCTTGCACATGGATAACGTGCTGAATCAGAGAACCTATTGGATATATATAGTTATCTGTCAAACTACTAAATGCTGAGTGTTTTTATTATCATAATGTACTAATTGTAATAAGTGTCCTTCACGATGTCATTTCACTCTGTGCTGAAAGCCTGTATAACACAATCCATCGTTACTGCTAAATGGGGAATTTGAAGGTATAATTACAGCAGGTAAGTGGATAGTGGCAGTCCCTCAGGTTGCCTCCCAGACTGATTTTGAAAAATCCATTATAGACTTTGAGATGATACAGCAGCCTTTTCCTTGGAGAGCCCCTCAGGACTTCAAAAGTTGAAGTGCAGGAAAGAATATTCAACTGTCGATCTTAAGTTGGAGTTCTATGAAACATCAGAGGCTGCTATGAATTGGCAGGGTTCAGTAAGATTTCAAGATCTACACCTTAGATATTTTGCCTTCTTAACCTGAAAATAAAGGTGTGTGTATCCAAATAGACCTGTTTTCTGTCTGAAGTTGGGTTGCTTTATGGAACTAATGAGCAGGAAGAGTCTTATTGACATCCAGTGGATAGAGGATAAAAGAATTTTTGTTTGTATGTTGTCACACAGGCACATCTCATCTCTGCTGTGAGAGGTGCAGCTGATGTGCAAAAACAGCAGCATCTTATAATTAATTAAAATTATTGTTAAAATCTCTTGGAACACAGCACTAGATATGACAGAGTGTCCCCTGCTGCCCTGCTGAAGTGATTCATCATGTGTAGTAAAACAAGATTAATTGTGTTTAACTGAATTATATAAGTCACAAAGTTTGTGTGTTTATGTATGTCACCATATGGGCTTTCAGAGGGTGGCTGAGGTTGTTCCATAGTCCCTTACATGTGTAGGCAGTTGGGTATGGAGTTATATATTTAACTATACCTTTTTTTGTGTGTGTGTAAATACCACTGTTCACATTCTCTGTGATTTTTAAATGCAAAAGGTGGAACCAGGCTTACTAATATTTAGGGAACATAATAGCTGTTAACAGCAGAGTGTCCTGCCAGAGGGACTGGCACTGAAACAGTCCTGTGTGTAGGAGAACCCTGAGACAAGGTAATAAAGTTGCTTTGGGCACTGCCAGTCTGCAATACGGCACAAGTATAGGTCATGGGGTACATTGTCAAAATATGAATTAAAGGAAGGTGGTATACATGCTAAAGGGGGAAAGAATCAGGTCATTCAGTTTTAAACAAGAGCCTGCATAATTTTAAAAAGTTAAATTACTGAATAGACAACTAAAAAATTTACAGTCAAGTTGGATCAGAGCAGAGATTGCGAGAGGATGGCACAAAACCTGACAGAACTAGATGGACTGGACAGGTTTGCCCCATATGTGGGTTTTCAGAGGATGGCTGAGGTAGTTCGATTCTTCCTTTTTCAACTTAACAGGTAGTGTTTTAAGATTTTAATTTTTTAAGGAATCTAAAGCCTGTAAGCTGACTCATGTGATAGTCCTGGGACTGATGCTGAATCGTAGTGATGAAATGAAATTTTACAGCTTTTGTGATTAATTTGTCTAATGGCAAGGTAAGGTTTGTTCTTATCCTTGCTGTGACTTTCCATTTTCATTATCTATGGGTAATGGAGATTCAGCATCCACAAAATTTTTTCCAAAAGCAATTTCCTTTGAAAAGTAGATCTATGCCCAAGTATTTCGTAGTATCAGTGTTAATATTACTATTAGTAATAGTATTGGTATTAGTAATACTATTAGTATAGTATTTATACATTACTATCAGAGTTAATACTACTATTTTATATTATGGGAGTTCAGAAAGGTGGTGATCAAATTTGTGTTTCACGCAATTACAGGTGGGTTAAGGTTGGAAGAGCCCTCTAAAGGTCATCTGGACCAGTCAAGCTGCTTAAGCAGGGGGGTTAAAAAGGAAGGTAAGAGATTAGGCAGACGTGGTTAGAGATGCAGACAGGGAAGCAGCAGAGTTTCAATAAATGTCCAGGCTAACATCCTTAGACAGAGACTTTGTTTGAGTGGACTTGGTATGACAGGTGGGCTGGAGCAGCCCTGTGTGAAAAACCAGCACTCAGAACTGTGATGGCACCTTATTGACAGGCACTGTTTTTCATTGAGAGTTACAAAGCCTGACATGGTAGGCTGCTTCTCTGCTGCTGAAGGAGCTAACCTGGGAACCCTGATGTGTTGGGAATTGTCTATAAGACCTGCTTTAAGGGGGGAAATTATCCTTTTCTTTAAACATTGGATATTGTTGCTTTAAAAAAACCCTCACTCTAAAAGAGAAGCGGAGGCGAAAAGTGTTTTTGGGTACTTCATTTCCTTCATTCGCTATGCATTTTCAGTATACAGACAAAGGATTAATCTGAGGATTCTTGAATGTGGAAATGTCTCCAGGTTTGGGTTTTTTTAAATGTATAGCAGCTCTTGATAGAACAGCTTCACAATTTTGACATCCTCAGAAATTAACAGTATTAAAACTCTTTCTGTGTATACCCAATTCACTTACTTTGTGTGGCTTTGTAGTTGTCTGCATTTATTTGCTTTCTAATATATATTACTTGCTTAAAAATTCCAAAAATACACATATGCTTTTGTAGTTTTCGTTATGTTTTAGAAAATAAGCTAGAACTGCACGACTTTGTCACTGAAATTGCATTCCCTGCAGGACCTGCAGTATTCACTGTGATTCTATAATATTACAACTTGACTTGTTTTCTGCCACATAGGTTTTTTCCCTTGTCAGGAAGAACTTAAAAAGGCTGATATCTTGTTATATAAATATACGGATAGGTATATTCACAGATTGATATAAAGAATGGGCATAGTAAAATAGGTAAACATAAGCAAATACATTTAGTAGTTACTGTAACCTATGCAAGTGCCCTTTTAAATTTTTGAAGTTAGATTGCTATGCCATAGTTATTATGAACATCATTGCCCAGCACTCAGGCTTTGGCAGCTTGGCAATTGGATTTGCAGAATCTAAAATTCTTCCATAGAAATGAAATACATTGTTTATTTCTGGATAAACAATAGGCTTCTAGCTGAGGTTATATAACCTGGGAGTGCAATAAGTATCCAGAAGGAATGTTGTGGGTTTATGGAGCCTGTTTGTGTCGATTAGGCAGTAGACATCTACATGCTTTTATGTGATTCTTTATTCTCTGCTTTATTTGACTGCATAGACAGTACATTAACACATTGCCGCTGACAGCTGGCAATTTCTGACTTCCCAGTAGAATTGGATTTTGGGAAGATTGAAGTGTGGAGTTAAACATGGCTTCCTGAAGCCTTATCTGGTGGAAGCAAATAGGAGTTTCACAGTAGGTGTCAGCAGGCCAAGACTTGACATTTCTTGTTATTTTCCTACCCTTAAGAAGAAAAAACTAGGTGTTTTGGGAGATCAGAGACAGAATCATTTTGGTGGCTGAAAGAGTACAGTCCAGTGTAAGTTTTGACGGGCAGTTAGCAGTTTAATTTAGAGCGCCTTAAGAAGTGAGGACACATTAATGTTAGCATTTGGATGTCTATCCCTCGTGAATCATCCTCTCTCCAAGAATCACACCCTTGCTGTGCTCTCAGAGCATGCAGCTCTTTCACAGAGGATGAGCCTGGAGGAGGTGTTGCAGTCGCTCACGGATGGGCAGAGCACAGAGCCCTACTCAAACCCACGTGCACACAGACACAGGGTCGCCAGCCCCAACACTTTCACTATGGGGGTCCTCTCCTGCTGCACCAGGAGCTGGTTGTGTAGGCATGGCCTCCAATGGCTGTGCTAGGGAAAGGCAGCTGGGAGGATCTAAATGCCTTGGCTTAGCCATCGGGCAAGGGGGAACGCTCACCCATAGGCACGGTCATTTATGGCTTGCAGCATCTTAAATGGCATCTGAGCATATTGTCCATCATGGATTATTGATTTGAAATAAAAAAGGGCTTATGTTTACAACAGAAAAATGTGAACCACTAAAATTTCTGAGTCTAGCACATTAAAGCAAGCTGCAGTTTCACGGAGGCCGGGAGGGAAGTGAGCTTTGACATTCTTGATGGTTTTTACTGTGTGATAGAGCCTGTTGGCTGTGAGGTGTTTGAGGGCTTGAATGTTCACTAGTTTAGTCAGCATAAATTAACAGAACAGGATGAAATGTGCTTCTGCAGCATGAACAAATGTATTCTTGTGTTTTCTTGAGGGTTTATTTAGCTCTCCCTGAGAACATGGGCACAGTATCTGCGTTCATTTAATTTCTGTGAAAAATGGTAGAAGGCTCCCTATCTCCTCCCTTTTCATTTTCCTTAGTTGAATTTTTTATGAGTTATTGTTTGTGTGGAAAGATTAATTCCTTTTAGGGAGAAGTAGAACATTCTGTCAAATTCTCCTGGTGGATGCAGATTCAGATCCCTGTGGCATGGTGCTAAGGCACTTCAGAGCAGTCACGTTCTGCTTAGGCAAAAGTAATGCCACAGGGAGGGGTTTGTGCCCTTTGGTGGCACTGAAATAAAACTACAAAACCTAAAACCAGGCGTTTGCAAGTGTCACTTGCAACATGATGGGTGCCATAGGTTAATTCTGTATGACCTTTAATAGGAGTGAAAATCTATTTGATTTTGAGCTCTCTTGCCCTAGACAATACACAGAGTGCTAAAATCCCATGTTTTGGCAGAAAAACAAAGATAGAGCACAAAGCAATGGCTGGATTTGAAAGCCAGATTAGTTTAAATTAAAAATGCAAACCTCATTTCCAGCAGAGTATGATTGACCATTGAAAATACAAACAGCCAAGAGAATGGCAGTTTGTCTCTTGGTGTCCTTCAGTCAAAACTTCAGTCAGGTGTAAGTTATGCCTTGGTTATGCCTGATTTCCCAGGGTAATTGGGTGTCAGTCTGCAGCTGCATTATGCAGGAGGTCACACTTGGTATTTGTTATGATCTTTTTTGGTTTAAAATCAGAAACTATAACATGAGCCAAATTGAAATAAATGGTGTTCCTATTTGTCTCTCCCTCCCCTCCCAGGTACTACAGTGCTACCATTTTGCAGATGTCAGGAGTGGAAGATGACAGGCTTGCAATCTGGCTGGCTGCACTCACAGCATTTATAAACTTTGTTTTCACTCTTGTGGGAGTCTGGCTTGTTGAAAGAATGGGTCGCCGGAAACTTACCCTTGGTAGCTTAACAGGTGAGTGTTTCATTAGTCTATTGTATTTTTCTCATAATTATTAATGAAAGGAAAATAAAATTTCAAATGCAATTTTTTCCGAAGTAGTCCTTTTTAAAATTACAGTGTTGCTGCCATCTTCTCCCCGAAATCATATAGCTTTTCAAGACTAGTAGTATAGCACCACAGTTAAAGGCTAATTTAAAAATGAGAGCATGCTATTTTTCAGGTGAGTTTCTCCTTCAAGCCATATTTGACAATGTTTTTATTTAGCTTTAGCTTTTTTTTGCAGTTTAAAAATCAAATACTTGGAACTTCACAGCTGGTTCGTTTTTTAATCTCCTACGTAATTCCTGGCTGATTAATTGGAATTCATAACCATCCAATGGAGAAGTACCAGAGAAAACATTGCATAGCCATTGCAGCACTTTAAAAGTAATGTAGTTCTTTGCACAGTTATCTCAGATACAATGCAGTAAATACATACATTGATGTTATTTTAATTCCTCTCCTATGTGAAATACTATAGGACAGAATTCTGAATTTGTACATTTTGTCCTAATACTGTAACTCCTCACATAGTCTCTTGGAAGCAGGAAAAGGCAGAGCCAGCAGCCTCCCTGTGTTCAGTGTGTCCTGCCATTAACCTGGGAATTCCCTGCTTGTTCCTGCCTTACGTGCTCGTTCTGGCTGAAGTGATCTGTGAGTGATGCCTGCCTCTGGCTGAATGTCTGGAAGGTTTGGACATTTCTAAGAACAGGGTTTTGAAAAGAGAAGCAGTTCCTGCTCCTCACGAAATAATGTTCAGAAATGTTTAGCTGGGAAGGTTTAATGTCTTTGTTTGGTTCTGTTGTTGCTGTCAAGGATCCAAAGTTCTAGTTAGTGCAAAACAGCAGAGAGGGGGAACAGCTGCCATGTCACTGGCCATGTACAGTTCCCAGCTCCTTGTTCAGTTAATCTACACTCACATATTTGAATGTGTTTGTATAGGCAGAACAGTGACTACACAGTGACATGTCTGGTACACAGTTACTCAAATTTTTAAATTAAAACATGCAGCTTGGAGACAATTTGGTGTTCCAAGTTGCAATAAATGTGTATTTTTCTGTTATCATTTTGCTTTGGAGTCAAGAAACCTGAAGTGTTTTGCACAATCCAAGTTCAGAAATGCAGTCATGACAGAGGAGATTGTAAAAGCACGTTACGTCTTAAAAGATATGAATAAAAATCTCAAGTCGCTACTTTTCTCACAATCTGTGTCCAGATCCCTTAAAATGCATTTCCCCTGTAAGTTCTTCTATGCCTCCAGCCAGTCTGTTTTCACTTGCCTTTCTGTGAAGTGGATTTCTCCAGGCCCTGCACTGATGCTTATAGTGCTTGGGTGCTGCACCTCCTTTGTACTCTATTGGAACAGAGTATTTATTGATTGATTGATTGGTTTGGCCCAAGTAATCTCAAATGTCAAACTGGCCCCTCAGGAATTTATTGCTTATCAGGACCCAGCTGTATAGCTGTGATTCCCACATGAACTTTTCATGTGATCAGGGGTCTTGCCTTTTTGGGTGTGGTTAATATATTCACAGGATATACATTTGAAATGTAGATACAAATGTCTCTTACAAAGCATACGTAGAACAGAGAAGGATATAGAAATAAGACACAGAATTAACAATGGACTATCGTGCATTAAAGGGTTATTTACTAATGATGTTTGGACACAAAGTAATTGTTAGTAAAAATGGTCTTTCTTTTGTGATCAGTTGCTGGCGGTCAGTCTGCAGCATCGCTTGAGCCGTGCTGCATTGCTTGCTGTGGTTTTTATCACACGCTCCCTCCTTAAGGAAAATACAAATAATGACAGTAATGAATTCATACATCATTTCTCTGTACTGTTTAGAATTTTTTTATGCAACTTTTGACACTTTGATTTAGGTAGTGGTGGATATGGTGTGTTCCTTAGCAAGAGCACTGTGTAGTAGAATGATAATTACAAAATCTGCTGATGGATTTGTTTTCCATGTTGAGTTTTCTCATGAGGTAAACATATTTTTACTGCTCTACTTTGGTTTGCATTTCTAAGGACATTAACTTTCACAGTGAGTTACTGCTGGCAGCTTTTCTGGTCTTTGGGGAAGGCAGGTATGCCCCAGTTCTCCCATTGCACAAAACAAAGACAAAACTGCTACTTTTGCCTACTGCTGCATGGCTGTGGAGTTTTGTTTTACTGATAAAGGCTGATTTATTAGATATTTTGTAGATGAAAACCTGCAACAATAATCAGTAGAGACAGTAACATTAATATTTTGATTAAAAGCCAACATACTGTAATTTCATTTGGTAAATCATGCATTTTTCCTGCTTTCTGAAAACATTTGAGAAATAGCTATTTTACATTTAGTTTAATGTATCTTTATAATTTTCAAAATATTAGAAACTTCTGAAAAATCGAGCCTTGCAGATAGCATTAGGAACATTATAGTAATCTGCTATTGAAAAAAATCCCACTTTTTTAGTTCTCTTTACTACAGTTACTGATTCCTCTTAGTTTCACATTTGTTTCATATCTTGGTATCATTTCTTTGTCTTCCTTCTTTTTCTTCAGTTAATTTCTTTCATCAAAGCTGTTAATTGGGAAACATGCAGGAATTTTCACAAGTGTGTTCCCATTTATTTGTGTTTCCCTTTTTCCACTTCAGAAACTGTCAATTTAAAAGCAGGGTGGTACTTGGACATTGGACAATTTGTATCTTTTTGTAACAGAGAGGATCTAAAATATCTTCAGGATATTTCTTTTTTTTTTTCCTATCTCACTAATGATGTGCTGTGATTGTTTGGTTTTGTTCATCATAGCAGAATTTCCCAAAGAATTAAAACATATTAAACTTCATTTGCCAAGTTTACATATTGAGTACTTTTCCAGAGAAATAAGACATTTACAGAGAATATTACTGTATTTGGTTAACTTCAAAGACAGACAAAGCATATTTGAAATGAATAAAAGTAAGATTATAGGCCCTGTACAAAGATACTTTCTGTCTGGTTTATGGCATTTGGAAAGTACAGTAAATCTAGTGCTATACCCAGCCTGCCCAGAATACTGGCATTATTAGGGTACCTACCAGCCACAGCAGTACAAAACCAGCTGTGGAATAAACTGAATTATCTTACAGTGGGTTGGTGCTTTCTCCTTGTCTAGTTTGTGACTGAGTTCAAGGTCTTAGTTGCCTCAGTTCAGGTAAATGTGGTTCAGTTTTCTGCAGTTCATGCATACTCCTGCCTGTTAGCCATGGCTGCTGCACAGGCACATTCATGGGTAATTTTATTACATGCTTTTGTATTTCATATATTATTTATATCTCAAGAAAAGGTTTCCACATACTTGGTGGGTTTACCCGCTAGGAAACTCTTGTTTTTCTCTTAAAAAAACCCATTCCATCCCACCCCTAAAACTGCCAATACATCCCTTCTGCTCTCCACCCACCAAAATATAATTTAAACCCCAAAATAAAGACCAGCAAATGCATAATTTCTCAAAGATTATGAGACTGACATGATGAGGGTTTTAGTGTAATGGTATTTCTAAAGGTTCACATAGTGGTGTTACTGAGAAAATTACTTACATGCTTCTAACATACAGAGCAAAGAGATGATGAGGATTTAATACAATGCCCTTCATTTGCCCTTAGTCATTAAGCTAAATCACTGCACACTTGTAAATGTGTCCTGCCTTCCTATTGGGATGTGCTTCAGTGGTTTGTGAGTCTGGTTTTATGTAGTGAGGATAATGTTATTGTGTCATTAGTCACTAACTCACAAATAATGTGCTTACTAATTTTGGACTGCTATTACTAGATCAGGCTATACATGTCTGTGACCTTTCAAATAAAACATGACACATAAATAGTGAGTATTCAAATAGGTATACAGGGTATTTTATACAAGGTTGGTCTTGATGCCTCATTTTGTAGCAAGATGTCAAGGTTTTATTAGTCTGAGGCACTTGCAGCAGTATCATGAGTGGTGAGGTACATCAATTTTCATTAAAATGATACAGTATATTGTGTATGTGTGACAAATAAGGTAGGAAAACTATTATTTATGTTTTAGTAATGGCCTGTTCACAAAGTATGAACCATTTTTGTAATCTTTCTCTTCTCATTTTGCCCAGCTCATGCACATGCAATTTGTTGGGGGAGAGAGGAGCAAACAGATGGAAGGAGAGTTTTTCCTAGTAGATGTTATGTATGCTCTTTGAAACAAAATCAGAAATTGATGTTGGACCTTTTGATGGTGTTTTTATTGCAAGTCAAATTTCTCTCATTTCACAAAGGGAAACAGAGTCAATGAAAAAGCTGATGCTATTTTCTTTTTTACAGGAAAGTCTGCAAGTCTGGGTGTGGGAGTAGGAAAAAGTGTGGTGATCAAAGTCACTGTTAAATTTTGACTTTACAGCCTTGTTATCAACACCAAAAATAATACCATCCATTCCTTCATGCAGTTGTCAATTCCACATATTAAAAAGTCTCCACATACAAATTTAATATCTGGACATTAAACCTGATGCACTTGACTTTAACATCTAACCTAATTCAGGATGTGGCTATTGCAAAGGGTATTTTTCTTAGATTCTCATCACAACTCTTTAGTGAATGCTGTATGCATAGTAATGGGGTGCCTTGCTTTCCCAAGCAGAGTTCAGTTCAATAGAGAATGATTTCATGTGCTCCAGACAGAAGTATCACATTGTTCTTTATCTGTATTTTTAGGTACTGCTGTAGCACTCATTATCCTGGCTTCGGGATTTTTGCTATCAGCTCAGGTCTCGCCAAGAATCACACTTAATCCACCAGATCCTTCACATCAAAACTCTACCTGCACAAAATACAGGTGAGATTTCTTGATCATTCATCCAATTTTCATGAAGATTGTTTCCAATTAATTGAGTTTTACAACTTACTGGGAGTAATAGACAGTTATTCACAAAGTGTAGTGCAAGGAATTAAACTGAATAGCTAAAGTTAAAATCCTAACTTCCCTTTGTAGAAAAAATTAGACTCTTTGATTAAATTCTCTGCATAATCCTTTGGAGTTTCTTGGACTAAATAAGGTGGTTAAGTGGCAAATTCCACATTTACCTCCTCTGATATATCACACCTGCTACAAATGGAACATTTTACAAGGAATTTGTGAAAGTGCTTGCTGTCATTTGTCTGCTTGTAGATTTGTCATGCATAACAGCTGTAAACTCTTCAAGAATATGTGTTCATTGCCTGTTGTTTTCCTGAGTGGCAAAAATAGTCTTCAGATAATTAGATACCAATTAAAATAAATGTGATGGTTTTGATCTATTTTTCTATGGTAGGTAGAAGATGCACTTCTATATGCCATCATGGTTTCAAATAACATTACTTCTGGGGCTTTAGGAATGTGTATTTTTCTGTATTTTGTGGGGTTTATTCACATGTGAGTGCTCTTTTGTTCATTTAGCTAGCAGACTAGAAAGTTCCTTATTCAGAGAAGACTAGTTCAATGTCTGAAGAAATTACTTATGTTCAAAATCTTACACATGTTTGCAATAGAAATAAATATCAAGAAAGGAGAAGTACACTTCCAGTTTCCTAGAGATGTTGGCTGGAAGTATGGTTCACAGCTTCTCTTATGCCAGAGCAATGTCTTAGGTGAAAGATTCTGAGGAACTGGGCAGGGGATGGAAGGTCTTCACTGAGTGTAAATAGTTACTAAAAACTGCAGCATGAGATACTACTACATATAAGGATTCCTACAAGCAAACCCCTATATTTTCACTTGTTTTCTACTGCAGAGTCAGTTATATTTTGCAATTTTTGTGTTGGACCTGTCTACCAATGGCAAGTAGTCTGGTTAAAAGATACAAAGGAGGAAGAGCTTCCAAATGCTCCCCGTTTTGCGATAAGATTACATTGAAAAAAGAATGTGGGAAGGATTTTTCTAGGACTTCAGTTAACTGTATGGAAAGGATATCTGCAGTTACGGAGTTGAATCAAAGAGGTTCTCAAATGTGAGGATTCGGAAGTAAAAGTCTACTCTGCATAATGCCAGTCTTGCATATTTTCTTTGCTGCTCTAAGAATAGTGGCACTACTGTACAGACAGCCACCATACAGCGCAGCAAGTGTTACTGTAGAGAGTTACAAACAGGATATCCAACTGGAGTAACAGGGGTAGCTTAATGGCAGGGTCTCTTGCTGTTCATCCCATATTTTAGCTTGCTCCAATGTAACTGCTGGTATCTCAGATTGCTTGACATTGAGTCTTGCAAGCCTGCAAGAGGTCTCAGAAAGTCTGGGAGAAGCAAAAGGCAGCAGGACTTCAGAAGATGAACCCATTATGCCACCCCCTGCTTCTAAATATGCGTGGCTACACAAATACATCTCATAGCCTTCTTTGTGGTGACGCAGTGCTTCTCTGAGGTGAGGTTTACTTGGAGTATAAACCTGTTTGAAGCTTGGGTGTTTCAGAGTGTGGGCATGTTTCCTAAATATAACTTGCATTTGTGTTCGCCAAAATGTATTTATAAGTTACAAAAACTTCAGTAAAATTTATTTTGGTGACAGAAGTTTGCTTTTTATGTTTGCAAATCTGTTGGGTTTGAGTAAGTGAGGGTGTCCATTAAGAAACTCTTAGATCTCAGAAAGTCTGTTTGCTTATTGTTCCTTCACGTCCATATTCCTCTGCACAGATTAATTCCTGCTGCTAGAATAACAATGAAGGTAGAACAGACTAGCAAATAAAGAGCACAGTCATTGTCCTAATTCAAAAAAGCACCTAGGACTTGAATACTGTGTTCTGAAAGAGCTGTGCTGTGCAAACAGAGTTACAAAATACCTGTACGTGGTTGCAGAAAACAAGCCAGTAAGATATGCTACAAATATCCAACAAAATATTTCATTTGGTGTAGAAATGTACAATATCATAGTTAAACAGACAAAAGGTAATCCATAAATCTGTGGGGAAAAAAATGTGAATAATGGAAATAAGGCAAAGCCAGCAGAACACTCCAAACACTGAAATTTGTTTTGCCTCATCACAGGTGGAAGTAAGTGTGTGTGTGTGTGTGTGTGTGTGTGTGTGTGTGTGTCTGTGTCTGTGTCTGTGTGTGTGTGTGTGTGTCTCTGTGTGTGTGTCTGTGTGTGTGTCACTGAGGAGAGGCAAGGTGAATGCTCTCTCTGTGCCATCCTTAAATCAAGCTTCATTTTCACACTCAGCTGTGTAAGGTTGTGTAGATATTTACAGTGTGACCACCTGCTTTATTTGGGCTTAATCTCAGCAGCTGTGATCTGTTACTTATCATCAACACCACAGAGGAGCTCAGAGGTAAATTTAAGAATACAAACCAACATTGTACCAAAATTTGTCACCTTAGAAACTGAAAGATGAACTAGCCATTCCTATTCTGACTACCAAACCCATATAAACATGTTCCTGTTTTTACTGGGAACTTACCTAGTTGTGGAAGGAGGTTGAGGTTAGAGCATGTGTACTACTACTCTCCCACCTTCTCCCAATCTTTAAAGAATCAATGGTGTGACTGTTTGGGACATTGAGCCATTGCTGTAAAATGACCATTGTCCTGCTGCCTTGTATTCTTGGGCCTTTTGTCTCCTTTCACTCATGTGTCTGTCTCTCCCACTGCACTTTTGGACCCTTGTTCAGCTGCAAAAGACATAATGTGAACTTGTTCTGCTTAAGCAAAATTTTTCATCTCTGTTGCTATCTGGAAATGGCAAATATTGTGTTAAGCTTAGGTTAACCCTCATATCTTAAGGAAATAATACCTGTGCATAAGAAGTTTCTCAGGATCCTTCCTGGACAGATTTTCTTCAGGCTGGTTAAAACAATACAGGCAGTGCCATCTGTGCTGGGCACACAAGGGCTCTGTTGTTCCTCTTTGAATTAGTCACCCTCACGTGGTTAATGTTCTTAAGCTTGTTGTACAAATACACACCACCAAGATGGAGACACCAATATCGAGTCCTCTTACATAGCCATTTTATAAGACAGCTAAGGGACAGAAATATCTATTTTCTTTATAAATGTACCAAAAGTATACAGTTGTGATCAGTCCTGAAAAACTCAGCTAACCTCATAACTGAAGCTGGGTTTATTGTATTGAATAGCCTTAGGATGCATATAGTAAGTGTATTAGCTATTGTACTTGATTTGATTGACATAACTCATTGACAATCTGATTTATCAGCAAACTAGGCGTTGTTATTCTTCTTAATGTCACTGCATCATGGAACCAGTATTTTTGCAAGTATGATTCTTGTTTTCTTATTTCTAATGTCAAAGTGCTTGAGCTACTGGACTTTCTGATACCTGAGAATTGCAATAATAAATATAGTAATGTGTTTTGACCATTAAGGTCAGAAAATTATGGATATGAAAAGAGATAAACATGTTTGAGAATAGTTTTGCCAGCTCTTATGAAGTGTAATTAGAATTCTGATAGTTTATGTTGTAGAACTTTGAAATTACCTCAACGTAGTCTTGAAATTCACTAAGTAAATAATATGGCTTGGTAATAATTTCCCTTTGCTGACATGTTGCTCCTATCAATCAAAATTAGCAATTTAGTTTTAAATTATAAAGAATAGGAAGGAATATGTCAGTCCATGTAGTAAGCATCTTTAATTGGAGTGAGGAAAAACTCATCTCTTCAATTTAAACACAAAGATCTGAAAAATTACTTACCTGAACTATGATGTCTGTGAATACAATGCAGTCCCTGTAACCATTGTTAACATTTCCACATTGGCTCAAACTCTGCACTAGTGAGAAAACAAGGTGTTATTCATATAGTAGCCTACTAACACTTCACCCCTCTGCTAATACTTCTAAGACTTGGCTGTTTAACAAAAACTGAAACAATGCTTAGGGAATATTTTGTCTAAATCTTCCAAAGTGATGGTGTTATACTTTACATGGTCTGCATGTTTTAGTCACACAAGGATGATTTTAATCAAATTTGAACAAGATTCTATCTGATCTGCCTGGAAGCTGGGAGTATCTGTGTATAGGGTCTCTTTGGAAGAGTAGTTTTAAAAACAAATTATGCTACAGAGACTGCCATTACATCCAAAATAAAGGTACATGTAAGTAAAGTTTTTATTCCTTATTGTCTGTGTTGCTCAGTTCCAGGAATAAATCAGGAAGCTCTTGTGCTGGGGGCTATATAAATTCAGGGAAAAAATACCAAAGACAAGAAACAAGTGATTCCTATGTGCGAGTAGATCAGGACCCTTTTCATGTGGTGTCAGTGTTCCAGCCCAGGCTGCTGCCAAGGTGTTACAGCAGGAGTGGTGTAGCCATGATGATCTAAGGATTAGGCAAGGTCTGTAGAGAGTAATTTCTTTTATAGGACTGTGATAGGTGGGAAGGATAGATCAGCCTTTGGTGTCCTCACCAGATCAGAAGCAGAAGTAGCAAACACCAAGAGGCCAAAACCAGTTGCTGTGAGGTTATGTAAATTATGTGGCATAGTTGAGGCATATGAGCCTTTGTGCAAAAGGTCGAAGGAACATGTGAAGACAGCTAATGTATTTATATGTGGTTGGCATATCAGGAACGATAAGGATTCAATACTGGTCTGTAACCATAGGGAGGACACCAGAGAATAGTCTCAGTGCACTAGGTGGAGCAGGAGCCTGATTTGAAAATGAGAAAGGGTTAATCATTTTTGAATGTAACTGTGGTTTAGATCTGTTGGAGTATCTGTGTGGTAAATTACAGAACTGCAGCTAGCATACAAGTACTGTGATTATAAATGATAACTTTTCCATATGGACATCACTGTGTGGATACATGTGTGGTATCACATGTGATTACATACCTAAGTAAGGTAGACCTTACTGTCATTTGGTCTCTGTAATAGCAGAAAAGTGCTCTTGAAGGCCAAGTGGGTTTTTCTCATTCATTGTTAAATACTGTATTTCCTGTGTCCCTGATATGACAGCTTGAAGTGGTATCTTGCAGTTAGCACACATTTTAACCTGTGTACAGCATTCCCTTTGTCCTCATCTGGTTATATTTAACCTAAGTCTAGTGCTTCACTCTTGGAAACAACACAGGGATCATCAGAAGTACAAAGAAGGGCTTGATTTCCTGCCTCAGGTGCAGTGAAGCACGTACAAACAGCACAAGACCTCAGGCACAAGCATTAGACAGTTTTAAACATGGTCCTAAGTACCTAACTGAAATGAGTTTGTGTATAAAAACGAAGTAAGCCATTTACCAAAAATTACCTAAGTTTCCTAGTTGTGCAGGTGTCTGAAAACATCAATATCCTGACATGTGAACAGAGGTGATAAGTCTATGGCAGTATTTGTCCAGAAGTCCCTATAATTTTTTGTTGAATGAAACACCTTGGCAATTTGGAGTCACGTTCCTTGCTGAGTCCAGTTGAGTAGGCATGCCCTGACCAGTGATACTCAGCTCAGCTATCTTGGGCATTTTCTTTTGGTTGAGGCTGGAGGAAGAGACATTGTCTGGTTTTAGACAGGGAATACAAGCATAGAAACAAGGGAGTTTGTTGCTGTTTTATAAGGAGCTGGAAAACAACTACACTGCATACTAAAGGAGGCAGAGAACTTTTGCATAACCAGTCTGGAGAGCAAAGAGTAAATCTGAGGGCATACTGGGCAGGATGAAAGATCTACCTGGCCTAGGATCATGCTTCCAGTGTGACAAACAGCAAGCAAGAAAGAGTAGAAAGCAGGACAGTCAAAGTGATGTTCCTTCCAGCTTGCAGTGATTTGCAGCTTATGTTCTCTCTGGGTGGGATGTGCTATTTCTCAGTAGATACTGCAACACCCTGCTGAGCCTTTCCTGCCTGAGACAGTTTTTATTGTTCCTGCAGTTCTGTAAGGAAAACCTTCTTCAGGAATACAGAGCAGGAGCAGTGGGTTCAACAGGTTCACAACGGTGAAATTTACTCTGTGGAGAAGACAGGACATGAGCAAAATGTCCTGCATAATTATCTCAAGTTGGAAGGGATCCTTAAGGATCATCAGGTTCCACTTGTATGTTGCAGATGTATCAGATTTTCACATACAAATCCTTCTTCACATAGTCGGGCCGCTTGTGCAGCATGTGCTCAGTGTGAGTGATGAATCCAAAAGAGGTGGAAAGAGTCTGTCCAAAAAAATATCTATATTTGGTGACATTTTGTTACTGTTGAGTGGCTGTTCATGGTACTCACGTAGCAGAGTATTAGGAAATCAGGTGTTACATTCTGTCAAAGAGCTACACAGTCCACAATATATTATCAGGTTCAGTTTTCATTTCTGTAACCAGACAATAGGAACATACTGATACATTTTGTAGTTGGATGTAGAATACAGAAGGCAAAGTTGAAAGCCCTTTAAAATGTGGCTAAAAGGCAAATCGATTAAATGTTTTGAAATTAGTAATTCAGAAGTTGAGGTCCAGCTTGAAAAAGACAAAATAGTGTGATAACAAGAGAGACTACACTTGCAGAGCAAGGCCACTGGGCAAAGGTCTTTTACTGCTAAATCACTCAACAAAAAGTAGCAAGGTATGACTTGCAGCTCAAATTATGAGACTGCTGAGAATTGTAGGAAAGTAATTACTTAAAAGATCATTTTGCAAATTTAAAGCACAAAGTGTAATGACAAACCAAACATAAGTATGGAGTATTCTAAGCAGTGGGAGCAAAAGCAATTGTGAACCTTTCATTGGCATCTGGAGGGTCACTTTTGCAGGTCAGAGATTTTATTGAGTGTTTTTAGAGACGGCACTAGAGGCTAGTAAACTATGCTAATAGGAAGAAAGAAAACAGTAATGTTGGCATCAAGAAAAATGTGCACATCTAGTCAATTAATAATTCATCCAGACACTGTAAGATCTCTTTGAAAGAGGACAGAATTGTGAACTTTGTGATCAACCTGTAACTTCAGAACAGTTAATCAGGCAGGCTCCAGAGCAGAGCATTCTGAAAGCTGCTGGTGCTCAGGCTGACAAGAAATTGCTATCGAGGCACCTCAAAGTTAGTGCTGTCTGTCTTTCTATGTGTCAGTTATTCCTGGTTGGTCGGATAAAAAGGGGACATGTTGACTGTGTTGGCAGAATCTGAGAGAGGAATTGCAGGTTTGGGGATATCTAGTCTTCTCATAGTCCATCAACTTCTCAGCAAACATGCTGTGATGATGAAGCAGGAACCCAGAAATCCCATTCCATGGCAGTTCCCCATAAACTGAGAGGCCAGGCTACCGAGGCTTTTGTTCTGCTGAGTTTGTGCCACACCGACCTGCAAAGAATGGGCATCTTTGAACTCCTGGAGCGTCACATTCCTGGTTGTTGTTATTCTGCTACACAGGCTGAAGCATCTGAAGTCTAGACACTTGCCTGCTTGTTGGGTTGCCTAGGAGCCCAGCTGGTAAGCAGGGAAGGAAACAGGCACATTGTAAAACCTTTCTGCTGTAATGCTGCCTGGTTTCATCAAGATCAAATAATCTCTCTCAGGTATTTCAATCTTGAATTGTCAGTCTGGTAGAAAACCATCCTGCCTGGGAATTTTCTCCTGACTCTTCACAGATGAACCTATTTTCAAGACACTAGCTCATAAACTTAGCACAAATATAAATATTTCATGATAAAGTAAAGGAAACATATCTTCCATTTATCATTGGATGCAAATGTCTTTTTCTATGTAGACATCTTGAAGCATTCTTGTGTAGAGCTTTCAAGGCCATAACTGATCTGTGGTGTAGATTTGAAGAATTATCAGTATTTTTATAGATTTATCCCCTGACATATATTTGGGTATATATGGGTAGGACTGATAAGAAGGTACATTTGAGGACAGAAAGGAGTTTGTAGTACGTAGTTACAGGTCAGTAAGTTCTGTATTGTGCATTTCTTTTCCTAATGCATTCTATGTTCTATATTATTTACATTACTCTGAGCAGGTACATCAGAATATGTGCTCAACTTCAGACTGTTTAATCAGTTTTGTTTAATTAATAGCAATGGGACTGGAGTGAAGAAGAACCTAAACCTGAAACTAGTATATATTTTATTTCTAGAATAAACAGCCTCAGCATGGTTGGTTTTTAATTGCTTCTTTTTATTTCATTCTGCATCTTCTGTGATCATTAGGCTTTATTAACTGATACACAATTCTTTACTGTGTTTTGAAACAGTTGTAATGTGTATATGTTGGGATTTGGGAGAAGAAACATTGGTCTTCATTTTATCAAAGACAACATAAAATTTTGTATCAGTGATAAAAACAGTGCACAGAAGAATGCTGAATGTTTTGTACAGCAACTGCCTGCCCTAAGTCTACTGGGACTTAGATTTGAAAGGGCTTTAAGTCTCATATATTGAATTTCATTGTTTGCTCTGCCATAAATTGGTCTTGTCTCTAAAACCTAAAGTCAAAGCCTGATTGTATGAACTCATTAGATAGTTAATGACAGAAAATCATAAACTCAAGGTAAAGCGTTTATAAATAGTTATTTAACTGTACAATCTGAAAGACAAGCTTTGGAAAAGCTGCAGAAAATAGTAATTTTAAATTATTTAAATTGTTATGGGAAACTATAACCTCTGACATTTGGCATGACATGAAGTTCAGCATTCTTTATTACGTCAAATACCAACTGGAAGACCAGTTGAAATTGATGATGTTACAGGTCCTTTCCAATCTAATGTACTCTATAATGTCCGATAACACCAGAGGCTCAGCTGAACTAACAGCCATATAGAATCAATAGTCAGATCTCTCCATTTTTTTTCTGAATGGGAGGGAGGAATAGATAAGATCTCTCCTGCTTCCCACTTGACTGTTCCTTATGCCCAGCCCAAATGAGATGACATTGTGTTATCCACAGTGAGCCCAGTTAGACAGAACAGACAGGGCACAGCTCAGCCCTGTGGTTCATCTCTGCATTGATTCTGGTGAGGACACTGAGGAAAATGATGGGGCGTCCAGTCCCCATCCTGCCCTCTCTTGGCACCACCAGAAAGATGACACTCATCGCTGTATCTAATTGTCAGTCTCTGCATTCCTGTGTCTTGCTGATATTCTGGCTGGTCTCCGGTGTTTGGCTGGACTTCTGCGTGATGTAAAACCTATAAGGAATAAATCCAGAGAAACCTTGAAACCTGAAATATTCTGACCACTTTAATCTGTTAAATTCTGCACATGGTGTTCACATTGAATATAATTTGCATACAGCTGACTTAAAAATCTACTTCTGCACTTGACAGCATATAGTATTTGGAAATGGCTGCTTTCTATGCCAGGATGCCTTGCTGGATGTGCTGGGTCTTCTTATAAATTCATGGTATTAACAGGTACTTTGATAACATCATTTGAGTAGACAATGTTCTACAGTTTGAAAATCTGTTTGTTATTATGGGATTCTTTTCAATATAAGAAAATATTACCAATTTATATTTTTTTAGTGTTCTTGTTACATACTAGAACACATTTGTGACTTAAAAAATGTTTTTATTCACCTGAAGTCTTCTGTTCCTGTCAACTCTTGGTTACTGCCCATTGCTGTACTAATATCAATGTAACAAAACACTAATATTGGTATTGTCCTTTCCTTCGAAAATTGATAATTGCAGAATTACAATTTTCTCATTTATCTTTGCAAGAGAATAAATGTTTGCTACAGTTAGATAATATGATTGAGTTTTATCTGAAAGTTTTGTTTCATCTCCATTGTAAAAGTATTTTCTTCAGTTTATATATCAATTAAGAATGGATTTAATGCAGCTTTCCTAATTATATAAAAAAAAACAACTGTTCAAACCTGAGTTTGACCTGTCAGTCAAGCAAGAGGAAGGTGTATTTAAAGTCGATTTGTGTTCTAAATGTAGACAACATGGAAATTCTGCTGTAATTTCATAATTTAGAAGGAACACAATAGCAAAGAGCACAAATTTTTGAAACTCAGGAGAAGTAGGAAAATGCAAATGAATACACTTCTTTTAACATAGTTCCAACCCTTTCTTTTTGCCACCTATCATATGAATCGACCTTCTTATAATTCTTTCAGAAGCATCGTAGTAAGAAGAGTTTGAGTAACTACATGTACTTTCAGACTTTTAAAATCCATATAATCTGCTTTACTGTTTTAGTTTCTTGAGATTTTGCTATACAGTTACTTTTATGTTTTCTCATGCTGGTGTAGTAGCTTAAGCAGATTATTTCTTCATTCACTAAGTCATTGTTGTGATCAAAATACACACTCAGAAGAGATTATTTCATTGGTTTTATTTTTGCAGGAGTATATGTTGAAGCTATTTTGGGCACCCTAATTAAACATTTCCAGATGTTACATTTCAATTTTTATTTTATTTTCAAATTTCCACACTTACTCTATGTTTTACAGTTGCTCATGCTCCTATTTTTTAACTCCTAAAGTTATGCCTTAGAATATATCAGGGGCTTTACTGGAAAAGATCTATGTCTGGATCTGAGGTGGCTTTCAAGGCAGATAAATACCGATGTAGTTTGATCACAGGAGCAATGAGTGAGTGTTTGCAAGACTGGGGAAAACTTTTGCTGGAAGCTCTCAGATAACTTGCACTGTGTGGAGAGCTTTGGAATGCCACTGTAGCTCACATACCTACATCCCAGTCAGTTTGATCTCAGGGACAGGTTTTAGACTGACACCTAAGTGAAGTCTCTGTAGAGCCCTTGGTGAGTAGGCTCCCAGTAGAGTCAGTGAGGATGTGGTCAGTGCAACCACATGTGGTCAATACCTAGAGAACAGTTTTGCTATGTAGTCACTTGAACAGCTTACAAGATTGCATAGAGGAGGCTTTGCCTCAATGTTGGCATCTTGTGCTTTTTGAGACTCCCAAGGAAATCAGAGACATCTGCACAGAGCTGGCAAGTGTGATGCATGGGAATCATCTGCAAGAGCACTGCACACTGCAGTGACAGGGAAAGGGCAGATGGGATATTTCTGGGCACTAGATGCCTGTGTGTGAATTGGCTCCATTGACATATTGACTCCTTCCATCAAATGTAATGGGAACTCAGGTGCTGAGTTGCCACATGCTCTCAGACTGACTCTCACGTGTGTACATGCCCAAATTCTGGTTTGGTTTTTAGGTATCGTGTGTAATAGGACAAGGGGGAATGACTTCAAACTGAAGCAGAGCAGGTTTAGGTTAGACATCAGGAAGACATTCATTACTGTGAGGGTGGTGAGACACGGGAGCAGGTTGCCTGGAAAAGCTGTGGATGCCCCATCCCTGGAAGTGTTCAAGATCAGGCTGAATAGGACTCTAAGCAACCTGGTCTAGTGACAGTGGGGCTGGAACTAGATGATCTTTAAGGTCCCTTCCAATCCAAACCATTCAAAGATTCTGTGATTATTCTTTCTCTGCAACCTTAATCTGCCTATTTTTAATTAAAATTCATTCTCTGAGTGAATTCTCCTAAAGCCTCCTCAGGTGTCACTGGGACATTTGCAGTTGGACCACCAAAATGTGTTACAGAAGAAGATGAAAGCAATATGTGATTGTTTTTGGAGGAGTTCTGTTGTCTTGCCTTCAACACTGACAACTGAACTATGTGCATTACAAGACTAGGAGATGCTGTTGTTTTTTGACATGTATGAATGAATGAAGTGTTGTTTAAGTGTTTATTTCTTTCTCTTTCAGTTACTGTAATGGATGTATGTTAGATCCAGACTGTGGTCTCTGCTACAAATTGAATAAATCAAGTGTTGTTGAGTCCTCATGCATTCCTGTTGATAAAGATTCTACAGTGAAAGCAGCTTGGGGCAGGTATGTCGCTTCTCAAGATTTTTTGGTCCTGTGCTCTACAGAGAGCGTATTTTATGCTATGGATAACAACTTGGCTTTTACATAAAATGTTTCTCTGATGATGTCTGTTTTGGTTTGACTCTTGGCAAAATGCCAACCACCTCCCAATGTGACAGAGTTTCAGTTAAAAGAAGTGAGGAAAA
>JAWWEU010000040.1:14040072-14218286 GCA_035583155.1 Acropternis orthonyx
ATGACCCACAGAATTGGGGCCTAGCTAAAACTAAAACCTTAATCTGAGTTTTTTTGGGATTTATCAAACCCATCACAATGTCCTGGAAGAAAAAAGAAACTTGGCATTGTCAAAATGGGCAATTCCTTTCTAACTGTTCTAACTAAAAGCCTTGATCCTGATGTGTGCAGCCAGTTTGGTGTAGTCTGCCACTTAGGAATTATGGCAAAAATATACTAGCAATTAGGAAAATTACCTTTCCCTAATGTTTTCCTTCATTTGAGGTGGCATATTCCCTAGTTATATACTTAAAGCCCTCTGAATTAATCTTCTTTTTAAATGCTTTAATTAAACCACACTTTTAATATTGGCTTGCTAAAGAAACCAATCAGCTCAGCAGAATAAACTAAAATGATCAAAATCTGGAAAGTTCAAATTTTCAGAAGCATGGATTTTGGCTGCAGATTTCTGTGCTCCTGTGCTTAAAAGCAGTGCCATGCCCCATGTTACACTTGGGCTATAAAAACTTGTTCATTTACAGGTTAAGTCCCAATGCAACTGCAAAATACATCACACCTCTTCCTTACGCAGCACAAATTCCCTCTGAAGTCACAGCAATCTTCAAGTTTTCTGAAGTACTGGCTGTTCTTAAGGAATGGCTTTTTGAGTTGGAACATCACCTTGTAAAGGCTTTATGAATATTTTAATAATGATTAGGGTTTGGATTAGAGTTTAGAATGGTTCAAAGCCACAAGGGAATTATGTAATTACTTCTGATAAAACTGCCTCACCATAATTCATCTCAGCCACCCACACACCATGAACATACTTGGGAAATGGGCAAAGGTTCGTCTGGTGGTTTGGGGTTTTTTTATTTTTTTGACTTTCATATGTATTTCTCAGAAGTTATAACCAAGTGCCTTAATGGCAGTGAGTCATATTGGACAAGGGTTGAAAAGTATGAAAATATCTACTAATTGTAGAATCATTAATTTAAAATTACTCTAAAATTGCCCTCCTTTTGATTTCAGTACCATTATAAATCTTATGCCTACTAATTCATTCCAGGTGCAGAAAAGAGAAGCTTACATTTTTTGTAATCCTAATTTAAAAGCACATTTTAGGGCTATTACAGTTAATAAATAGTGGTGAAAACTACAAAATCTCATCCAACTTAATTGTTCTGTGACTAATTTCAAGGGTGCATTATGCAACATACCTTGCATGTTCCCTGATATCCTTATGTGCTCTGGAGCACTTGGATTCTCTTATTTGTAAGGTAACAGATGTCTCTTTGTATTCCAAGTCCACATTCATTTCCTATATGCTGTAGTTTTAAGTAACATGTTTGTAATTGGCAAAATCGTACTAGCACGCAGGAAGACGTACATGGGAACAAAAACTTGCTATGAATAGTTGGTAGATAAAATCAAACTTTATTTAATTAGGCAGTGTTATTGTATAACATAGGAAATGTGGGGATCAGCAGTCCTTTCATATTCATGATTCACACAGCACTTCTTGCTATACAGCTTATAGAAGCAAACTAGATAAAAAAGAAGAAATATTGCTTTTCCATAATGCAAAATGCCATATTTTCATGTTGTGCGAGAATTGCATAGCATGAAGACCCTGCTTAAAATCTTTCAAGAGAAAATGAAACTATTTTAAATTTGTTATATTGTTAGTCACTGGAGTTCTGCCTTAAAACAGAAAAACAACAAAATATCCACATTTCTTTTTCCAAATACTCATCCCCATTTCTAGTCTTTATTTCATTAATTTCTATCTCGCCTCCACCTAGTGTAATCTAGTCTGTGTAATCAGGCAGTTTTCAAAAGGCTGATCCTGCAAGCTGTGAAATGTCAGGTGGCTCCTTCTGTGCCTTCCAAGCCTTGTGGAAGAGGGAAGCATCTCCTCCTCCTCCTCACAGATACGTATCTTTCTGCATATCAGCCCAGAGGGAATCACCATAGGTTTTGGTTTCCAAGGGTTTGCATTCACATACAGCTCCATTGCCCAAATTCTGAGTCTGCTTTACAGCAGAATCAGTCACACAAAGCCATAGGATTTCCCTGCCAAGCAAGGAGACTGCTGCAGGGAAAACCGCATAGTTACATCCCCAGTTGTGTCTCGGAGCAGCTGGACTCATCTGGATTTCTCTGGCAGCACGGGCAGAACAAGTGCCTGAGTCAAACTAACAGCTCTGGTGAAGGAAATTGCAGCCTTTGCTTTCACAAAGTTACTTTGTCACAAACTAGACATACAGGGAGGGTTGTTCTAAAGATACAGGGCATTTTCATGATCAGAAAGTGGTTCAATAACTTGAAAGATGGTTTTGTGATCTGTGGACATCAGGTAACCATACTTATTACATGCAGCTTCTTTGTAACTCCTGTGTGTTTTGATGGCTTTGTGCCATCCAGTATTAGATGGATGAGTGTAAATGGCTTAAAACATCCAGAGTTACACTGGCCTCGTATAGCAAATTTATTTTGCCATTAATTATGCTCAGAAGAGAAGGAAGACCTGAGCTGTTTGTTTGGGATTTGTTGAACCTCAGATGTGTGAGCAGAAGCAGCAGCTCTCACCTTGCTGCTGTCTGATGCAGGAGTTCAGAGAAACAGCTTCTCCTGGACTCGGGCTGGCGGTGCCATGCCGGGTATTTCTGCTGCTGTGATCACATTTTGTTTATGATTTTCCTGCTGGAAGGCTGGGAGCTGCAGCCATGGAGAGGTGCCTACGGTCACACTGTACAATGTGTGTGCACCCAGACAATTCTGCAGCTGTCTGAACCTCAGCTGTCCTGACACTCAGTGGCTTATCTGTTGCTGATATATAACTTACCAGCAAGGTGAGTGGTGCTCAGAGGCACCAACAAACAGAGAAGACCTTGTTATATGTTTTTAATGCTCTCTGCAGCCATGCAGGCTGACATAGAAAGCTCCTGTTTATAAATTTATAGCTTTGCACTGTTTTTCACAGTTGGTCCCAAGGTACTTCAGATGTAGCAGGCAATGTTTTGACTGTTATCTTAAAATACTGTAATATATTTTTATTTGCAAGATGTTTCCCCAGGGCCAGACAGGTGTACTTAACATCACCTCTATGTTTATTGTTAATCATATTTATTTGGTTACGGTATGTTCTACATTGAGAAGTTCAGGGGAGGCAAGGGAAGAGAGCAGAGATTTCAGTCTCCTGTGGCTGCCAGCAAGGCTGTTTATGTTGCTGTGGTTGTCATGGAAACACAGGAACACAATTAAAGCATCCACATATTTTTCAAGAAGAATATAGCATTTGGATTCTTTTGAATATGGGGATCTCAGTGGCTGGCAGAGGCCCTCGGGGCGGGAGACTGCATAAGAATACACCTGACTAAGTCCAAGTCAGACCTTAAGCAGCATGGGGAATGTGCAATGGGTGCACTTATAAGATCATACATGCAAGACAAGCAATAGATATTTATTTCTTGTTATTTAATCAGTTACATAAGCCTGACTGGTATTAGAATAACACAGAGAGGAGCATCTTGCCCAGGGCACCAGCCCAGGCAGGTGCTTTCCTGCCCTTGATGTTACTGAACCAGTTAACATAACAGCTGTTGACATGCAAACTTTGCTGTCTCCAGCTCTGCCCAGGGACACATAAAGGATGATTTCAAGACAGTGAGCAAAAATATTCTTAAATTATTCACTTCTTAATAAAACAAAAAGACCTGTGTTTTCCCTCTCAGAGACATCTGAGGGTTCTGTGGTGGGACTCTGTTCTCCAAGGTTTGGGGAGGTTTTGCACTTAGCAGTAGCACAGAAGGTCTTACAGTTTTGTTCCCTTCATGAATGTTGAATTGTAAAATGCCCATGAACTTAATAAAAACCATTATCCCACTCTTACAGATGGGGATGCAATGGGAAGGTTCTAATATGAAGCTCAGGTGACACAACAGAGATCATGGGCAGAGTCCATCTCTCAGCCAGGGTGGAATGTGGAGGTGATTGCTTTCAGTCCTGTGTTTTCAGAGCACAACTAAAATCTAGTTATTTTCCACACAATTAGAATTACTCCTACAGTACTCTCAGCAACCTTGAAACGTCTGTCCGTGTAATTGCAATAACCCTAAACATCAGCCAAGAATGCTCTAGAAGAAACTTTAAATTACATTAATGTCCTTATGGTTGAAAGAATAACCACGCAAGGAAAGGAGGTACTAACAGTGGCTTGACATGACATTAACCTTGACATGAGTATGTTGTCAAGACAACAGCAGGGCCACAACTGTGAGCTAAAAGGCTCTCATGAGTAACTCCAAGCAATCTTCCTCTAGAGAGAAGGATGTTGATTTTATACAGTAAACAATTATGAAGAAATAATAACATCATCTGCAGATCAGAGACAAGCCTAGAAGCCATCCTGTCCACAAAATTAGCTGGCAGGTCTCCACAGTCCCCGAAGGAGGATGATTTGAAACTGAAATCTATAAAGGGAGAGGAGCTGAGTGATTTGCTTTCTTTAACCATTTTTATTAACTCTGTTAGAGGAACATCTCCCTGCCACAGGAGTTTAATGCTTCATGGAGAGTCTTGCCTTTGTCAATATAAAGAATCATTCCCCTCTGTCAGGGCAGTCAGTGCAAAGGCAAGAGTGCAGGAAGAGCTGTGTTTGGGAAGCTCTTTGTTTTGCTCTGGCCAGTGCTCTTGTGAGCTTCTTCCTTCCGTGTAAAATTAATGGCATGTTTACAGATGTTCAGTAATGCTGCTGTGTGTCACTCTGTGCCAGTTGCTCATATCCACCGTCAGCTTGCTGAGGAGTTTAACTGTATCTTGGAAACCTGTTCTGGGGAAAAGTGGATTTAAATTGTCTGACAGTGGGACAAGCAGGTCAGGCAGCCAGTCAGACCCTGTTTCCCAGCTTCAGAAGAGTTTCCACCTCAGGAACGTGCCTGATGACCTTGCCATTCAAGCCTGGATGCTAACTAGATTCCACTGGTTAAAAATAATAAATTCATGGGAGTTCTTTTGCTGGATTCTCCGACAACAGCCTGGTTTATGTCCAATGGGGGGCATGCCAGTATCTGTCACAGCCTCAGCAGTACTCTGGGGAGCTTTGCATTTATGCAGTGCTGCGTGTTGTCTAATGCATAGCAGATGAGACAGATCGTATTAAAAATATTAGAATACTTTTTCTTTGTAAGAATATTAGGTTTTTCCAGAAATGTCAGGTTACTTTTCCTGCTTGTAAATAAAGGCAGACATAAATAAGTTCATTACACTTGTTTTGCTAGTCACAGCATTATAAAGATGCTTTTGCAATGTGATAAGTACATTTGTAAAGGTTGCTGTGACTGCTTTACTAATGCCAAAAGAATGTATGTGCATATTCACACATTTAAAGATTGAGAATCTATTTTCAGTACATCATGGGGAACAGCATTACAGACCTTTGCTGTTACCACGGGAAGACTAACACCAGGCTAACAACCTTGCAGAAATTAAATACTCCTCTGTCCACAGGTAGACTTTGGTTGTTTTGTCATGCAGAAAGTATTGTTAGAGGATTTTACTGCTGAAATGATCATCTGTAATCTTTCTACAAGGACCTGCATTGAAAAATGCTGCTTAAATCAGCATCAATTAAAGGAAAAACTAGTATTTCTCTTACTGAGTCTTCAGTTCAATAGATGAAGGTGATGCATACAAGTATGGTGCTCACATTGGCCAAGTAAAAAGGTAGTAGAGTAAATGATTCAGGAAAGTAGCAGGATCAACAGAACATTTACATCTGCATGTATAGTGGCAGCACTCAGAAGAGCTGTGATTATAACCAGTAGTCTTAGAGAAATCTCTTGATGGACAATATGCTAAATGTTGACTAAACTGAAATATTTATCACTGCAGTCGGAACCAGAACATAGAATGCCCCCTCTCTACTCCCGTATTGTTTAGGAAGAAAACCAAAATATATGCATTTTGAAATAGAATTAAATTCTGATTGTCTTCCCCATTGCTAGTAAGTATGGAAACCTGGAGTAGCCAGGTAGCAGGATGCAATCCTGTTTGATTAGGAGTATGTACTTCAGCACAATAATATCCAATGTGTATTAGTGAGGTGTGCAAAAACAGAAATGAAAAAAAGATCTGAAACTGATTACGGTGTTTGTCAGCCTAACTCTAAGGCACGAGGTCTTTTCTAGGAAGAGGCAATTAGTGTTATCACAGTCTGATAGTGGTATATACCAGTGTGATTCATAAAAGCTTGGGAGGCAGAAGAGTAACTTAAAATTGTCTTATTGTCCTATGTGTATTTTGATGCCGTCTCTGCTAACTGGTAAAAGTGAGTAAGAATAAAAGGATAAAGTAGTGCAGAATATTATGTCCTTAATCGTAGATGAGCCTGTGTTATTGGTGATGCAGGAGTAGGGAGCAAAATAAGTGCAATTTTAATACTGTATCTACATTTTAGGTCTAAAATTATGATCAGATCAACATGATAATCTAAACTGAAACTATTTGCATTCCTTTTGGATAATTACTTAGGAATTACTATTAATAGCTCTAGCTCAGTACCTCTACTCAACCAGTGGCAAATTCTGGATGCTTGAAAAGAAGGACAAATATACTCCTCGTAAGACCTGTGCGAAGTGAATGTTTTCTGACTGTGAAATGCCTAGTTTACATGCTGAGGACAGAATTTACGTGTTAGATATATCCAGCACAAAATAGGGTTTTAAAGCAGGACTGGTTAGTTTGAAACATAATTTTTATGTCCATTCTTTAGCTGTGCATTTTTATTGCACTTTGCTGCTAAACGAAGTGCTTCTGGATCTGACTCCACGTTACTATTTAAAAGGAATTCTGGTAGAGAATGAGGAGTCAGATGCTGACAGCCATTTGAGTTACTCATTGTAACAACTACTTCAGATGCTGTAACGTTGACGTAACTGCAATATAAAAGCAAAAACGGACCTTGAGCTAAAACATTCTCAAATGCTGGTTTGTGTCTCAAAGAGTTGTGTTATTTGAATGAAAAAATGTTTGAGTCAGTGCTCTTCATTTTAAAAGTGATTCAAAGAAGATGCTATGGTGTTTAAAATGTGAATTTACATTCTGTTGAAGAAGCAAGCTTTCTTCTCATTGCAGTCATCCTCTGGTCATCTGAAAGGGAACTAGAAGGAAAATGCTCGTTTCCTGTTTAAGAAACATGTTTGCTTGGAGTTGAGAAAGGAGATAGATAGGAAAGTGAAGGGGAAAAAAAGCCAGTGGGTATGAGAGAATTGTCAGTCTCTTGTCAGTGTGTGCAGATAATTCCTGCAGCTCTTCTCTTTCTCTCTCTCCCTCTTATGAAATGTACATTAGAGAGTCTTAATTGCCCATAGGAGCCTGCCGCTAATTAGTTTCTTCAGCTGCTCATCTTTTCAGGGAGAGATTGAAAGATGTCTGTGCCTCACCAAGGGGGTTGTCCTGGGGTGATGTTGCAGCAGGGGCAGAGCACGGCCCCGGCGCTCCACTCGTCCGAGGGGATGGGAGAGGGGCAGAGCACAGAGGGAGCTACTGCTGGGACACAGCTGGAGGGTTCCCCTTCTGCCTTGGAGCCAAAGCAAAGGGAACCCACTCATGTTTGGGAGCATGTGGGTTTCTTTTCTGAGGGGAGAACCTCTGACAGTTGTTTTCCACATTTATGCAGTTATAGACTCTGAAGTTTGGATTTAAGTAAAAATCCTTAGTGAAATCTGCCTCATTAGATTCCTTTAGGCTTTTACACTATGAAATGGGTTTACTAAAATGAAATTTTCTCTGTTTGGAGGGTGGAAAATAGTTTTGAAATATGCATGTGGTTGGAAATTTTTATTGATAAAGAACATTCAACAGGGTTGAACTCAGACCTCCATACAGCAGCTCATTTAACAGCATCCCTAATCCAAATCTCACATACCTTCATTCTATAATAAGTAATTCTTCAATAATCACATCATCTCATGCAGTAAAATTGTGATATCTTACCTACTTGAAAGAATGAAGTTTTTTAAGTGTTTTTTTTTTTTTTTTTCACTTTGAGGGAAAATAAATCAACACATTTCTGCATTAGGACTTTTAGTAATTCATTATGTCTGATGAGTTTAATTCATAGAAATTATTGTATGTGCTGTCTGCATGTGTGGTTTGTTTCCTTGAGAATGGAGGCAGTAACATCAATCCCTCACTGGCACAGAATGAGCTGGAATTATTGATTCATTTGATTTAAAGTCATGACCTTGTTTTAACTCAGCTTGGCTGTTAGTACAGGCTAGGAAATGGGCAGTCTGGTAGGTGGCAGGTCATACTTCTCAACAGCAGCACTCTGGGCATTCTTGCTTGTAGGATGTAAAGACTTCCTTTGTCCTGTAGCTTTCCACAGCTGTCACATTAGCTTTGCATAGATAATAATAAGAAAGAAGTTTGAGGTTCTGCATGATTATTTAGTTCTTCAGACCTGTGAATCAGATGGTGTATGTTCCCATTTAGCATATTGTCTTGGCAAAGTAACTATTGTTAAAAAGCTCCTATTTATGTAAAAGTTTTTTAGATGTGAAGCCATGGAATGTAGATGATTAGTTTGATTTCTGCTGAGTTCTTCTACTGTCAGATCCCAAACTTTGGGTTGCACGTAACAATAAAGTCTTTGGTACCCAATGTTCATACATTTCATAAACTCAAGATAATGTTACCACTTACTATTTCTACGTTTTATGAAATTTGTTAGATGCGGCATATGTGTTGCACCTGCATCAATCAAAGCAGAGCGACACTCTGTGCTAAGTGCTCGCTCTCACAAATCAAGCATGATAATAATTATCTCGTTATAAGTGGTCTTAGAGCCTTGGGACTCTATTTTCAGTTACAGCATTAGTGATTTCCAGTGAATTTTAGGGCTGACAGCAGAGGAGTCATTCTTTGGAGAGCTGCTTTGGATGATTTATTTCAGAGCCTCTCCTGTGCAGCAGGGATGGGCAGGGATGCGGTGCTTCAGTCCTCTTCTTGAACACCAGTTTCGCTGAGCTTTTTAGGGCAGAGCTACTGCCACCTACTGGAATCAGGGAAAATTCTTTTTAAAGCATACTGTTCCATCATCCATTTAAAACAATGAACACAAGATCTCAAGTATTGTCTGTTTAGATCTCAGTTGTGATGGCAGACAGTTGCAGGCAGTACTTAAAATGGAGAATTTGTGTCTAAATTGCTGTTAAAGAAAATGAATTTAACAATTGGGTTCTCAGATGGTCAAAGTGTTATTGTTAGAACTATTGAAATATAAGCTTTGTGTGTATGTCAATAACTAGGAATTAAATAGAGCAGGGAAGTGCTAAAAATCCATACTAATACATGTAATACTGATCTCTTTTTTAAACTCCTTGTCCTTATGGAGTCTTTTGTCTCAGATTCAACAAAAAAAGCAAATTCTGAAAATTATATTTTCCCCCACTGCTTTCCTTTTATTTCAGTAGAAATTTCTGAAGCATTGATACTTTATTCTCTCTTCACTTCCCATTGAAATATGTGGTTGATTGAGATTTTAAGGTTTAAACTAACAGCTCTGTGGAAAATCGTTTCTGCGCAGTGATGGTTTGGCAGACTGTGAGGTGCAGGGTCTGCTGCCTGGAGTAGGCAATAAACTGTGTGTGAAGCCTCAGCAGTGCCTGCAGCCACAGAGCCTGACCCGGGCTGTGCTGTAATGGTGTCACCATGTCCCATCTGTGCTTTGATTTCGGGCTTTGGGTGAGATTTGCGTTGTTTTTTTATGTTGAAGTATAAAATCTCATCAGTCTGCACTAACTTCGCATACCAGGTTTCAACATGAAAGTACAGTTTGTACAGTACATTTGTATGTCTAAAATTTTGGGGTAATTAAAAGCTATAAATTTTTTTCTCTTTATTGTTTTCTGAAGTGTTTGGAAGCATTCAGGAAAAAAAGATTGTACCACTGAAATAGAACCTATTTCGTTTGCAGGGTGAACTTCCAGTGAATATTTCTGCTAAGTTACCTTCCTACAACCTTGCTTTCTTTGTATTTGAAGTTTTTTTAAAATGGTCTTAGAAATACTTTTGGCAATTGTAACTCAAGTGATGCTTTTGAGATGCTGATGACATTCCTTTGAAACTACTGCTGACACACAGTGAGCAGCACAAGCATCAATGAAGGTCACTTGTAAGTGTAAGAAAGAATAGGAAGTCTGGTGGAATTTGTTTAAATCAACTTCAGGTGTCTCAAATTTTGACCTTGAGCTGTCTTGTAGTTCCTTGACTAATGGAGTAAAAGATGCTTCTTTTTGTTCCTTTGCAGGTGGTCTTTGCCTGTGGCTTGTAGAATAGGCTTGCTTATGTCATGCCAGCAATCCTTGCATGCTGTTCTGTTAATAATTCTTTAATTATTATTAAAATATTATACTTATTGTCAAGATCTACGCTCAGCCCTTTCCACCAGTATTCGTTGAGATGGTCTGTCTTTATGCACCGTATGAAAGAGGTGTCTCCTGGGAGAACAGGTTCTTCTACAATAAATAGGCAGCTGGTTGATATTTCTGTTATAACCAAAAGAACTTTAGAAATTATAATTATTAAGTAAATGAAATGTAAAATAAGGTGAAAAGCCAAATGAGATTAAATATCAGGTAGAGATTTATTTTTTGGTAAACCCATGTGAAATTCTAAAATGCTGCATTTGACATCATAATCTTCAGACCAATTTATTTCAGTAATTCAATTACTGAGTGTTCGTGCTGCAAAGAGATACAGTCAGAGAGACTAAATGCTTTTCAATCTGGAAGAGAAGCTAGAAATTCTTCAGTTTGATTGCCCTAATTCTGTCAGTAATTTGATTGCAGTCTGGTGCTCCATCCATAAGCTCTCAAACATGTCAGAGTTCGGATGACCCAGAACTACCACCAAAAATGCTGGGAGCAGCAGAACCGCTGCAGTTCAAGGGAAGACAGGAGTGCTGAGGCACAGAGAGGAGTTTGAACACAAATGAAATAGTTAATATACTGGTCTGTCATGGATGTTCAATGCCAGTCTGTCTTTAACAAAAAAGACTTGAATGCATTTTTGTCCTGAAAGAGCTCACACAGAATGAAGCCTGCCTGCCTGCAGGTAGTAATAGAGTGACCAAATCTGTTTAGTTTTGGCTGGAAAGCCTCATTCAGCCCAAGTTAGCCCTGGGAGCCACTTTCCAGCTAGCACTCATCACTGAGATTCCCCAAAGGTTTGTCTGTCAGAAGAAATGTCCAAATCATTAATGAGCACTCTCTCCTTTCAGAGAAATAAGGGAAGCCAGCAGTGACTGGATGAAGCCAGTCTGGATGTGCACTCTCACTGCTGCTACTGGCTGTTCCAAATTTTCCAAATGGTCTGTGATTATTTCTGTATAACCACAGAAAAGCCACTAAACAGTCTTTAAAGCACATTGTGGGGTCACAGGAACTCCACGAGTCTTTCTCAACCAGGATGTCTGCCAGGAGAGAAACAATAGCTCATTCTGTTTCCAGATTGCCTCAGCACTACCTTTTTACTGGTTGTCATGCAGAGAGAGCTTTGTTCTCATGTTGTGTAAAATCTATGGAATGGCATCTATTGCACAAGCAATTAAATATTCCCAGATGTCACTCCTTGTGAGGGTTTGCCGTGTGCCTGTGCCCGTGCTGCAGCATGAGATGTTTCTTTTCAGTTTGTGCTTGATTTCTGGGAGTGTGATTAACTGGGGACTTGTGGCAGCCACCAAGGCAGTGGGAGCAGTAATTCTCATGTCCCACTGGCAGTCATGTCACTGGGCCACAGCCCCATCACCCACATCCCATCTCCATCCAGACCTGCACATGAACACAGGATACTGTTGTAGCACCCAAGTTGTGGGTCTTGCCCTTTACCACCTCATGGCATTTTCCCCACTCTATCTGGTAGAATGCAGTGGTTTTCTTATACTTTTTGATATTACTGTCATACTAAAGTATCTATTGATCATGAAAAAGGCTTCAAAGTGTTGGGCAGTATCACCTCCATCATGTTTAGTCAAATTTCTAAACACTCTTTGCTGATCTGCACTTCAGTGAAGTAGTTCTTCAAGAGCTGATAATGCTTGAAAGAAAGAAATAGTGACAACTGCAGCATTTAACTCAAATTTTTCAATATGAGAATTAGGACTGAACTATTTCTCCACCTGTTACTGGAGTTGAAGTTTGAATTGGCTGAGGCTTTTTAAATACAGCACTGGAATTTGGAAGGCTTTTTGACTTGCTGAGGGCACTCTGCTGGAGCCCACCTCTTTATAATGCATTTATAAAGTGGTTGGACTTCTCATGCACATCAGTAGTTTGGAAACTGCCAGAAATTGTAAAATTGGTCTTGAAAGGGGAACAAAACAAGTGAAAGATTTAGGGTTAGTAAAGTTGTTCAAGGACATGAACAAATAAAAGTTTTGTGGTGAGAGGTGGAATTTCGGTGTATCACTGGACAGAACCACTTTTAGAAGCACACACTTTAACAACAGGATATGCTGAAGGGACAAACTGAAGATTTATGTGCTTACTAAGAATACTTTGATAAGAACTGTCGGGTAGTTTGGCACTTGGGAAACACTCCGTGGTTATTTTTAATTTTTTGAGATCAGGGTTTGTATCCTACAGATGAAAAAGCAGGAAAAGGTCTGAGTGTTTAAAGTACACAGATGTAAGTAGTCTGTAAATCATTGGAGTATGTCCTTGAGAGGGGGAAAAAGTGCGGATATCTTACAGTGCCTGCTGTTCCTTCTGAGCCTTACCTAAAATGATCCACTCTTTCATTGCTGCTTTTGCATTCATTCTTTAGGTTGTAAGTACACAGAATGATCTTTAAAATTGCAAAAAATTATTGTCTTCTCATGAAAACATTTAGCAGTTGTGGACTTTGCTTCTCCTTTAACATTACCTTGCTGTAACTTTAACTTTGTATGATGTCTAGTTCCAGTGAAGCTTTCTCTGATATTTTTAATAAATACTTTCTGCCACTTAATAAACAACATCTCAATCTAATAAGTGTCATACTTCAATTTGAGAAAAAACTCTTCAGAGTATGTATTTTTAAAAAATAAATCACTGTCTTTAAAAAAAAATGACACCTTTAAACTACTTACTCAGTTTTATGAAGAATCTCTCCAGAAATAATTAGCAGAGTGTATTCTTGTTTTATTTATTGTATACCCTGGTATTTGATTCTCCGTCTTGTAATTACCATTCACTGCTGTCAGTGTGTCACTGAATTTTACATTTACAAACCTTAAAGGAGTCTTCTGGGTATACATAATAAACCCATTTTGTCACGGCTTCTTGGCTGGAGAATACCTAATTTTTACAGCTATGATTTCAACCTGTCGGCCCCTTAGTCAGTGTTAACCTAATTGTCTTCTGCCAGCTGCTTGTTGAATGCAGTCTTAGATTTGGATATAAACGGATACAGATGGGACCTCTGTGCACTCAGTTTGTGCAGTAATATATTTAGATATTTGAGGATTTTATTTAATTTCTTTTATAAAATACTAATTTTGTTTAAATACAGATAAAATTATTTTTAAATCCTTTCCCAGAAAACAATGCAATCTGTGATATTTTTGTTCCTTTTTTTTTGTCTTTTGTTCCATGTCTGTTGAAATTTGGAGAAGTTTTGAAGTATTTCACTAAAAAAATGAAAGAAGTATTCCCTCTTTTGTTTTCCCTTAGCTGAACAGCTAATTTTGTACCTGAAAGTGTCCAATGTTGAAAGAAACACAAAATACCATATTTTGAAACTGTTATTGAAGTAGTTAAAATTATTGTAGGCAGAAATGCTTGAAGGACAGTGACATTCAGCTACGATGCTTATGCTCAAAACTAATTAAGATTTTGCATTTTGATCAGGTTTTAATTTGAATTCTGCCCATTAAAATTCTGTACATATGACTGCTAGGTATTTGTTAAGCGAACAGTTCGTTGTGTTTCATAGCTGTGTGATCTTTTGCAAGTTTATGCACTATTAATACTTGAATTATTTATGATTATGAAATCATGCAATTTAGTTATTACTAATTAATCTTAATTTATACTGGGGTAAACCAAGTGTGTCCAGTCAGGATCAGAATTAGTACTAGAGCAAGGCACTCTGTAGAGCACAGAGATATCAGATGTTTCCTGACCCTTTTATTACCATCTGATAGTTTGGAAGAGTAGGAAAAAGCTTGGAAAGAAAAATAAGACAATCTCTGTGTAGTGTGATTAAGGTAATTGTGTCTCTTGTAACAAAAAAAATAGGTATCTGCTTATTTCTGCTCCCGGTTTGTAAGTGTGCTGTGTCTGGGATTGGTGTCCATGTGTATCTGACGGGTGCTCTCAGCTGCTGTGGAGCCTCAGATGGTTGGGCACCAGCACTGGGTATAAATATTACTCTGCATTTTCCTGGTTCAAGTCTGTTTCTCAAGGTGAGGAGGGGATGAAAGATGGTGAGAGAAGCCTGTTGGACAGTGTTCTGGCAGTAGCAGAGATGTGTCTCTGTCCCCTTCTCATACATACGGTGAAAAATGAAGCTTGAGACACTTGGGGTGTGACAGGGGAGTGGGAAATTGCAGCCGATGGCCTGGAGGTGGCCAGCAGGACTCAGAAGGCACCAGTATAGGTGTCTACCCTTCAGTATCCACACTGATGTGTGGTTATAAAAGTACTGAAATATCCAGATCAGCAAACAGTTGAGAACCCCTTCGATGTGATTCATTTTGGAGAACTATTTGTCATGGGGAAAAACTGCTCCTGTTTTCAGTCAGTTGCTCAGTGTATTCCGATTGATTAACAGCCCCAGCAATCCATTTATTGGCAAATTCAGATGCAATTGCAAAGCTGAAATTTCTCAGCTTGAGAAAATGCAAGGGTTCAAATTCAAACTCTCTACAGATTTTTAGCTAAATGCATAATAATATAAAAAAATTATGTTCGTCTGTGACCAGGTGGCTGGAAGAAACATAAATCAGAACAGCATACTAAGTCTCATGCAGGTGTGTGTTCTGACATGATTGAGAATCATGGAGCCATTTAGGTTGGAAAAGACCCTTGAGATCATCAAGTCTGTAGCTATAGCAGATAGATCTTATAGCAGGGGGCATCAGCATGATAAAGACCGCTTTTCATCTGCTGAGGTGCAATTTGTGTTCTTGCTGTGAACTAAACTATTTTTCCAAGTTTTTGAAGCATGTGCTAATATTTTAAAATTTCTTTGCCAGCTGTAACAAAAAGCTTCAATCAGTGTCCCAAAACTCTGCTGGTACTTTTATGCAATGAAGGTTAGGCAATGTCTAGCTGAATCCCATGAAATTTTATGGGAATCGTTTTTCAAGGCTGCATCTGTTTGTTCCTTTCTGGTTTTTTGTGGTGTTGGGGGTTTTTTTGCCATCATGTGCTGTAAGAAGCTCCATCTGCATATTTCTAGCAACATCTGGTTTAATGGATGAATTATTTCTCCGTGTAAACTACAAAGTCAAAGCGATAAATGCAAACTTCTCCAGAGATACATGGAGCTTCTGAGGCACAGAAGCCAATATCTATGGAACTGTGACTAAGCTTAGGAATTGTTGATTCAGGCATTAGTCAGGTTTATCACCCTCAGGTCAAGAGTTGCGGTTCACTTGATACTTTAGATAGCATCTTACGATGTGTAAAAATTAAGCACTTAAAAGGAGCAGGAATTTTTCTTTAAAATCAGTATATGCTGATTTATAGTGAAACCATACCTTATGGTTTCACGGGTTTCTATGGGTTGTGCTAATGTAACTATTTTGGATGCATATGGGTGGATTAGAGAGGCCACTTGATGGACAGGGTAGAGGCGGTTTCCAAAGTCTCCTTAGTTACATGTCTAACTGCCACTAAGTTATTCTACAGTTCAGCTGGTACCATGCTAAATTCTGTCCTCTAAGTAACTTAAAGATAGTTAGAGGTTTGTTAAGGCAACTAAATGTCTTTAGTAGAAGAAGGGGGGCTTGAAGTTATGAAAACTAACCCAAATGTTGAGATTCAGATTCTTCCACAGAATGGATAACTATGTGGATAAATAATCTTACTTGTTCACAAGCAGCTTTCACAAAAACCTTCCTCAGTCCGAACAGCAGCTACTCTAAATTATGTCTCTTTGGTCCTCTGTCCTTTCTGTGACAGAATTCAGATGAGAGTCAATAAACTTGGCATAAATTTATATTGTTCAGTGGATTGACATGATATAGAAGTCAGCACTCTACACAGGACACTTTAAAAATCTCCTTAAATGAGACCTTTTCTAAATCCAATATATTTGTGTTACACTGCAGACTAAGTTGGCAAATTGTAGATTGCCATCATCTTGATAACCCAGGCACAAGGGTCTGGCATAAGAGCAGTCCTTAAGTGGTTTTACTCTTGTTAGAACTCAGAAATGAGGGATTAGTGAAACTGTGAACTAGCTCTAAAATCTTTCAGTGCCATTAGCACCTGAAGTCAAAGTTTATTTCAGAGCAGAGTGTATAATTTTGAAATGTGCTTGTTCTAACAGCCATTTTATGGAGATGAATGATCACATTAGTGATTTTATTCAGAAGTAATTTCCTTAGCCTGATTTGATTTGAATTTTGACCTTTTAAGACTTTTGATCTAAATTCATATAAGATGCTTCTGAAGGGCTTAAAAGACAACAAGAAGTTGTCTTTCATATTAAAAATATGTGAACTGTTCAGAATGAAACATTTAATTCTCACAAAAGGCGTGTCTTTAGGGCTATACAGTCCTCACTCTACAGTGAAGGAAAAACACAAGAAAGATGTGGACCTGCTGGAGTGAATCCAGAGGAGGGCACAAAGGGGTGATCAGAGGGCAGGAGCACCTCTCCTTTGAAGACAGCTTGAGAGAGTTGGAGTTGTTCAGCCTGGACAAAAGAAGGCTCCAGGGAGACCACAGACAGATTTCCAGTATCTAAAGGGACCTACAAGAAAGCTGGAGAGGTACTTTTTATAAGGTCATGTGGTGACAGGACAAGGGGGAACAGCCTTAAGCTGAAGGAGGGTAGGTTTAGATTAGATGTTAGAAAGCAATTCTTTTCTCTGAGGGTGGTGAGGCACTGGCACAGGTCACGCAGAGAAGCTAGGAAGCGTTCAAGGCCAGGCTGGATGGGGCTTTGAGCAGCCTGGTCTAGTGGAAGGTATCCCTGCCCATGGCAGGGGAATTGGAACTAGATGATTTTTAAGGTCCCTTCCAAATCACACCATTCTATGACTCTGATTTTCTTCTGTGTGTTTCAGCTTATGAAGTTTGGTAGGTAGGTGCTCATCTGCTCCCATCATATATGCTCACTTCATGCAAGACAAAATTCAGAATTTTATCTGATACTACATTATACACTAATCATTAATATATTCCTCAGCAAAATAATAGGTCTTGTAGAGGTAGTAGTAAAGCAATAGAATTAGCACAGTAACAGAGCCTGAAAAAGTCTCCAGCCTTGAAGGAGTGTTACTTTTGAACACACTCAGCCAGCACTGCAAGATGCTAGCAAATGCAGCTGTCTTTGCTTTTACTCTGTGTGCCATTCTGCTTTACTGCTGAAGGATGAGCAAAGCACAGTTCACTGCTGCAAGGTTTCTATTAAATCTAATCTCCAGTGCTGTTTTTCCTGTTTCATTGCACTGGATCTGCTTTCTTGCAAAAAAATTTGCTCTCGGTTACGGGCAGACAGCGGAGAATAGATGAGTGGCTTTAGCCGTAGGAGGCTTTGGAGACATCTGGTTTTCCCTTGTATCATTTGTGTTCCACTCTGTCAAAAGCAGGACACACCTGGGGAAAGATGGCAGGAGAAGGAAACACGCTGACCTGCCTGCAGTTGTGTCTGTATGAATCAGCAGGTTGGTTTGTGCTCATGGAGATGGATGCAACATAATAAACCAAGTATGTCTTTGCTTACACGAATGTTTGAGAGAAAGCGTGAGCCCTCTCTGAGAAGCTGCCAATCTGGCTGGGCAGAATAGAGAAACCCATCTCAGCACCAAAATGTTTTAAAATGCTCGTCAGCTTGTATTCATTACAAACACCTGCAAATGAAATTAGAGGCACAGTAAATGAAGCAAAAGTGATGATGTTAAAACTGCATGAAACTGAGCACTCCTTTGATCTTGCAGGCACAGAGTGAGCAGCTATGCAGGGTTGAGCAGGAGGTCACAACAAGATCACTGGGTATTCAGTAATTAATCTTTTAAACACCGTTTCCTTATCACATAAGGAATTTACAGTTTAAACATAGATTGTTCTCCAGCACAGTTCAATCTTCTGTATGCCTTGTACCTGGGACACAGCTCAAACCTGATTTAACCTAAATGCGGTGAGGAGTACCTAGAGTGGTAGGGAAGCATCAGGGTGGACACTAACAGGGAATGAACCATGTCTCACACTCATAACATAGAAAGAGATGGTGTGCTGACCATGAAAGAGTGAAGTGATGGAAGAAAGAACCTGAGAAACAAGATTAAGAAGTAGGAGAATGAAAAATCTTTGTCAAGGAAGCTGCTGGTGTCTTAGGCTGATGCATGCTCCAGTGGCCAGGTAGCATCTGAGGCCACGAGTTTGCTGTGTCCAGGCATAAAGGACATATCTTTGAGAGGAATGTTCAGTTGACCTGTTTTCTGTGTTTTTCACCTCTAAACTGAAGGTGGATCTATGCCCTGGATGAGATGGACTTTCCAGGGGTACTCAGCAAGGCAAAGCTGTGGAAGGGTGGAAAGGTGCACACCAGCACTGGCTGCTTTGCTGGCACCGCATCAAGGGTTTGACATCTCTCCATTTGGTCATGTGCTGCTCAAGTGCAAGGTGGAACTGCAACTCTTACTGCCATTAAGGCAGCATTAGGGTTTGCCCAGGGTTTCAGACCTGCATTTTCCCAGTATTTGTTGGGTTAACCTCTCTCTTTTAAATGCATTTGAACTTTGGATTTCCAGCTGTCCTGAAATTGGATCTGGGACTTCACAGTGATATCCTGCTTTAAATGGTGTCCTTTTGATACATCAGTGAATATTTCTGCCCTGGGAATAGTGGTGGGTTGGCCATCGGTGCTTAGCACATTCCTGTTCGACCTGGGCCTGGCTGGTTATCTCCTGACAGAAAAGTCAGAGGAGAAGTGTTTTGTTGGAATTTGCTTTTCAAAGTCAACTGCAGTAGTCATAGGTCCTCTGAAGCATTTCAGGGTTTCTGCTGCTCTAGCATCTCACAACATGTTGCTTTACTATCACCCATTGCAGGCATCTTCATTCTGTTTGTTCTGGTTTCCCTACTGTCAAGAGGGGTCATATCCTTCACATAAGTGCTCAGCTGATCTGGAAATCATAAGCCAGGCAGATGTTCAGCTCTCTGTGATTTGTGATTTCTTCTTTTCAAGTAAATAACGTTGTTTGCATATGAAAGAGTAGTGCCTGCTTAAGTCTTCTCTCCCAAACGTACATGGTTTTTCATCTGTAGCAATTGATGTGGTGGCAGCTGAAAAGTTTCTCTAGTTGCATTTATGACTTGTCTCTTTAAACAATTGCTAATTCAAAAAAAAAAAGTAACAAAAAATAAAGTCACCAGAATTCCTTTACATGTTGCGTTGTTCGCAGTCAGATTGGAAATACCTGATTTTATACCTGTTCCTGAAAATGTGTAATTTTCACATAGTCCTTGGATTAGAGACACATTTGTTTCAGCAGCTAATTAGAAATGCTGCCTCTTCTGAATTGTTTCACTGTGTAGGAAAGAAAATACATGCCTCTTTTCCTTATGACTTCACTTGACCTTGGCACATTCCATAGACATTACTGATTGCACACAAAGTGTGCTGCATATAGTTAGTTCATCAATGATATAAGGACTAACTTCTATCTGACCTTAAATCCTTGGATGGAGCATCTTTAACTCAAAGTCCTGCTGCTGCCACTCTTTTTGCACTCTGTGATATTCATATGAATGGTCTTGTTGGTTTTGGTACCACCACTTGTGTAGTAAAGACTGGTTGTTGGATGTAGATCTGTAAACAGAAAGCAAGTGTTTAAACTCAGGAACGTTTTGCTTCCCAAGACCAGACTTGAGAAAAAATCATGTTTCTGAATGTAGAACTTTTAACAGGGATGAGGTTTTTTTTATCTTAATTGTACATTTGTCATCTTCTCTTAAGACATACTTGACATGTTTATATTGAGATATCACCTGTTTCCTTGAAAATTCTTTAATACAAAGGTTTTTTGTTATTTTTCAGGTGTTCAAATGAAACAGTATTCAAAAAGGAAGATTTGTTTTGGGCATACAATTTCTGTCCCACTCCATACTCTTGGACAGCACTTCTGGGCCTTATTTTGTACTTGATTTTCTTTGCACCTGGTAAGGACACATTTGTTATCACACATAAGTTATAAAATTGTAAAATGTCTAATATTGAGGCTGCATGTTAAATTTACTTTTGAGTCCAGCCATTGAACTGAGATTGATCTTTTATCCCTAATTCTTAGGGATGGGTCCTATGCCCTGGACTGTCAATTCAGAAATTTATCCACTTTGGGCTAGAAGTACAGGAAACGCGTGTTCTTCTGGAGTCAACTGGGTTTTCAATGTGCTTGTGTCACTGACATTCCTGCACACAGCTGAGTACCTGACGTACTATGGTAAGTAACAGCATGTGTCCATGTGTGCAGCACTGCCATTGGCACAGAGATTTCCTGTGGATTCTGGGTCCCTCAGTTGGCCTTGCTATGAAATGTCAACTGTGAATGCAGTGTTCTCCATCCACTGTGGTTCAGTGAGGCTAGAGATATGATACAACCTGCCTGGATTATAGAGTTTGGTCCAGATTTCATAAAAAACATTTATCTCTGTCCTTAACTGAGAACCCAGACAGTTGGTTAAAACAGGGAAGCTGGGAAAAAAACCACTTTTGACTTAGTGAAATATACTGGTTCCCACTTAAGGCGACAATATCTGCAGTTTTCCAGTTTGTGGTGGCATCCAAGGCCAATATTGGATGGTCCTTGCAGAAATACAGCTGTTGATTAAGTCCTGTCTGTGGGAGCCTGTGGAGCTTTTGTCAGGTTACTGCTCAGCCACTGCAGTAGGAGTCATTTAAATTACATTAAGCTGCCAGGGAGTTGATGTGACCTTCACATCATTACCAGCACAGAGCTGTTCAGCTCTACTTGTTATTCCTTTGAGCCATCAGTCTAGCAACACATGGCAGGTAAATGTTTGTTGGTCCTTTGGTACCTTCTCTGCCCCTCCAGGTATGGTGGATCATGGGCGGGGACGAGCTCTTTCTCAGTACTAATTGTCTCCACAAAAGGACTTCTAAATAATAATTAGGTGTTAGAGTCGCAAGCATCATTTTAATCCTGACTCATTTTGCTAGAGTTTCTCATTTCAAGGAGTTGTCCTAATGTGTCCTTCACTGTCAAAATAAACTAAAAAAGCTCTTACCTTCCACATCTGATTTTTTTAATTTGGTCATATGATTGTCTAATTGCTGTTTATTTTTACAGCAGAGTGACTTGCCCAGAAAGGATGTGTATTATTATCTTTCACGTGAATTGAAATTACATTTGTTAATTTACCTTGCTGCAGAATGGTGCAATAAATGCCCTGCTCCTACACCCCCAGCCCACAGCTGGCTGTTGTAACCATGCCCATCCAACTTTGCTCCAGCCCGGCGCAGGCACAGAGAAGGGCTGGGAACCTCTGTAACTGACCATGCTAATTGTTTTACATTGCAGGAGCCTTCTTCCTCTACGCAGGGTTTGCTGCCTTGGGACTAATTTTCATCTACGGCTGCCTTCCTGAGACTAAAGGGAAAAAACTAGAGGAAATAGAATCTTTGTTTGAAAACAGGCTATGTACATGTGGTATGTCAGATTCCGATGAAGGGAGGTATATCGAGTATATTCGGGTGAAGGGAAGTAATTACCATCTTTCTGACAATGATGCTTCTGATGTGGAATAATTTTTAGCTGCTGATGTATTTAATCATTTAAAGGCCTTCTGGGGGAAAAGCAGCTCTCTGATGACCTCACTGCCCTGCTTCTGGTCTGGTTCTCCTTTTTACTGTGCAGTTAAAAATGCCTTCATGTTCAAAAATGCTCCATTTGGGAGGAAATTCAATATGCTAGTGTTTTCTTGATAACTAAAAGCAATGGCTTCCAAAAGAGATTGAATTCCCCAATTATGTGACTTTACCAAGTGAGCACGACACTGCGCCGTCCCCAGGTATTTAGTAGGGTGCACTGTACCAGATGAAGACAGAAGGCTATCCTAGATGGTATGGGGCTGTCCTTATCTTCGATACTGACAAAAGATAAAATAATTGAGTAGCTAATCAGAAAGCAGCTGACAGCTGTCAGATCCCCATCCCATTGCAGCCTAGGAAGTAGCTCTGCTGTGCAGTACAAGGAAGGATGAATGCATAAGTTGCTGTAACAGTAACCATTTCAAAGGGTTAACTGATTGGGGAGATACAAATATCTGTTATATCCATCAGAGGGGACATTTCCCCAATTTACCCTAAGAGAATTTCCATTGTTATTTATTTGGGATAACGAGTAGAGAGCCATGCTCACCTGGTGGAGGTTCACTAGGGCGGCGTGTGTCCGTGCTGCACTGGGCTATCCCCCCAGTGCTGCTCTGGAGTGCACACTGCGGTGGGGAGTGTGTGTGTGTGTGTATGTGTGGGAGGAACTGCCCAAAGTAACTCCTGCCAGCAGGAAAACAGAGCTCAGCATGTGGCCCCACTAGGAATGCACTGGTGTATGTGGCCAGGTACAACGTAGAGGCTTCAGCTAGCAACAAATTGTATTTGTTTTCCTTTTGTGCATTTGAACCTATTGGTTTGTGCCTAACACAGAATATTGTCAGCTGAAGGAAAGAGAAGGAGGGGGAGAGGGTTTGTGCTTCTAAATGCGCAGTGGTCAACCCTCCTGTGCCTGTTGCCTGTGAGTAAATACTGCCTTCAGTTTATCTTCATACGTGCAGAGTAAATGACTCCCAGCACATTTTTCCTTCCAATGTCCTTAGTCAACCGGTGTCTTCTGGATCTAAAGAGAAATATTAGCAATGGGCAGAAGCCTATATCTCATATTAATTGCCTTACCAAAGCATTGCAAACTTGTCAAGAAAATGTCAGGCACAAAAATCAACTTGGCTGCCTTTAGCATGGTAATGAAACTGTGAATGGTGTTTTATTCGCCTGCCATGATTGCTTGCCTTGGCAAATTGAATTTTATGCAGCTACATAAAAATATTATGTTATTTTTTTTAATCTTGTCCTGTCCTCACTGCTTTAAGTCTTCAAAGATATGAATTTAAAAGCATCAACAATTACAATTCTTATCTTTGAAACATTTGCTTCATGAAAAAATGTGGAAAAATTCCTCTGCCTGTGGGCTGCCACCCATTTATTTGGTAAAAATACATTTATCTTTCATTGTGTAAAGATTAAAGCAGTTGTTGGGTTCATTAGCTTTTATAGATTTGGTTTGGGGGCTTTTCTTGGGTTGAAAAAATATTTTTAATGTAGAATTACTATCAAAATCAAGCCTGGACATTTGTTACTAAATTATTTTTATTGGATAACATCAGGTTTTGTTGTTGTAAAGAAGTCTGACATTATGTAATCTAATCTTCTATGGGGGGAGTTCTTACTCTCCAGTTATTGACCTTCAGGGATTGGGTGTAATTTGTTTTATTTTCTTTTTTACTTCATTAATCAAAGAAATATTTTTGAAAGAAAACGTTTTAAAGCATCCTTCTGTGATGTGACTGCGACTGAAAGAGGAAAACAGTGAATTTCAAACAAATCATGGCAGAGTGGCTCGACCTCGAACAAGACTTGTGCAGTGAGAGGGATGGATTCTCACACCTCCGATCTTGCCTCCCTTTTAAGCGCACAATATTTTTATGCTTGAAATCACCAGCTGTTGAAAATGCTCAGGTCCTCAGACCGATCTACAAATGCCCCCCTGTGGGACGTCTGTGTTAGGCTGTCACCTCTTTGAAACCTTTATTGAAGGTGCAGTATCTGAAAGGCATAAAAAGGGATCCTTGGCACAGACAAGAACAAAATAATTTTAAAGACAAATTAGTTTCTTTCTGAAACAAAAAAAAAATACATATTTGAAGACCCTTATTTGGGGCAGTTTTGTTACCTAGAGCAGCATGTGAATAGGTGTGTAACAGCCAACCTGTGCTTATGTGGTTGATAGATTTAAGTGGGTATTTACTGGCTTTTGAGGATAGGGACTTACAGTTCTGCTCCCCCCAAAAGCACGAGCCCACACTCACTTTACAGCTGTGAGTGTTGCCTTGCTTGACACGTTTTGGCGGTGCCGTGCGAGGTGGGACGGGCGTCCCTGCACCCGCCCGAGTCAGCGCTTGTGCCCACAGGTAGAGGAACCACTGCAGTTCTGGGGCAGGGCTCAGGCAAAGTCACTGGAAGGATCGCTGTCACAAGATCAGCCTCTTCTGTTTTGCAGGCAGTGCTGGGGCTTTTTAGCAGCAGAAGACGGTCTCTCTCTGCCAGCCTTGTTTCCTGGATGTTCCCAAAAGTGGGGCTCGGTTGCACGCAGCACTGGGCTCATTTTCCCCCACGAGTCCAGTCTTACTGAAAAGGGTTTTCTGAAGGTTTGTATCCCAGGCCTTTTTTCATGAGGTGTATCAATTGAAACATGCAAAATATATTGTCTTCTTCATTGTCCCTCCCCCTTCCGCGCCCACAGGGGGCTGGGTTGAACTCTTCCTTTTAGGGTTGCTTTACACCAAGGCTGCATTCCTTACTTCAGAAACACTGAACCTAGTACCAAGCATCATGTGTAAGAAAAATGAGATCAGACACTTCAAACTGATCTTAGGCAGTTGGGGTTTTATTTTTAGAATCTGTGAACATTTACAGTTTATGAAGAAAATTAGATAAATGTTTCTATTTTGCAGATTTTTTATATTTTTGCATATTTTAAGTTTTAAGAGATTTTTGCTAAAGGTAAACTTAATAACATTAGGTAAAAATAAAAATACAGTGTAACTGAATAATTTCTTATTGCAAGATTTTAATTTATGAAGTAGCATAAATAATATGTCTAAGCACAATATTCTTTTACTGAAAGCTTTCTGCAGAAGATGTGAAATTGTTTCTTCACAAGGACTGCACACTTAATTCAGGTATTGAGGTGCATCAGGAGTGCTGGAGTAGTAATACTGCTGGTAGAGTTGGGAATACACAACAATTTGAGATATTTTAATTCTGATTAATCTACCAACTCTACATGTTGTGAGCTAACAGCAAGTACTAAAGAAACAAGTCCTGATGCATTTTTAATATTTTTAACTTTCATGTTAATTCACATCTAGCAGTTAATTCACCGCATTGAAATTAAAAAGTGTTGAGGGGGTGAGGTAATTTGCCACTTGTTTCTTCCCCTTGTCACTTTGTTGATCAAAATAATCTTTTAACAAGAGAACCAAACCTGTTTTGAAAATAGATGTAGAATCAAAGCAAGGCCCAGGACTTGTCTGGGGGGCTGAAGTGGCGTTGCTGTGCAGGCACCTTGGATAGGTTGCTCTCGTAGGCACTTCTGCCGTGTCAGTTGCAGTGACAACCCTGTCCGGAATTGCCCCGGAAACCCTGGGACACGAAAGGGTACATCACAAGGACCATTGTTCCAATGCCAGTTTAATTTTGTGTGAGTTGATAAATGCAGCATTTCACTCATGTAGGAGTTAGGGTTGGGAGGGGAAAAGAAAGAAATGATGCATGAAAAGCCCCACAAAGTCGTGTTTCAGTAGATGGGTGTGTTGTAGTCAACAGGAGCAGTCTCTGATTTGTCATGATTTATCCATGTGTGATAAGGATGGCAGGGCCAAGGAACTGTGCTTGGTCCTATGGGGCTCTCAGGCTAAGAGGGAAGAAGCACACAAGTACTGCTGTCCTGTGCCTGCATGAAGTTGGCAAGGCTTGTACTTTTTTCCTTCATGGAATCTCTTTAGCCTTTTTAGTTACTCGAGCTGAGCACTGGGGAGAAGTTCTGAACTTCAGGGGCTGCTACAGGCCCCGAGCAAGGGTCTTCCCTTAGGCTATGGGGTCTTGGGTGCAGTCCCACAGACATTCAGTGGGCTAGTGAAAGAGAGACCCTGTACTTCTCAACTTTACACCCAGCTTTCTACTTCTTAACGTTGACGGTCTTCTAACATGGTCTTCTTGAAATTTTACTTGTGCTTGCATGAGAGGCTTTGTTAGCTGAACATCACTTCTGCAGAGACAGAGTCTTCACAGCATAGAGAGATCTTGGGGGAGAAATCCAGGCAGAAGAGACAGTTCTGCAAAGCACTTTAAAGAGTAAGATATGTGTGCACTTTTTTCTGAGAGAGTCAAGCTAACCAAACCCATTTCTCTGTATTGGGAAGAAAACCAAGCTTTGTGTACCAGGCCAGAAGCAGATAATGCCACAATATGTGCTTTATGGCAAAATGTGTTTTTATTGCGGGTAACATTTACAGCTTACATGTAGCTGCTGCCTATAAAGTGACTCAATTGTTCTCTGGATTTTAACAAGTCATATTTTTGTGCAAAAATCTTAGTGGTTTTTCTATCGATCTTCATCACCTTGTGTACAGCACAGTTAAACATAATCCACAAGTGGTCTAGATTGTGGCAGTGTTACAAATGTCAGCACAGTAAAATTCTAGGTGAACATTGTTAAAGAAATATTGTTGTTTGTGATACTGGGGGTTAAAACTCCTCAAAGGCAACTATATATAGATTTTAAAAGTCTGAAAAAAAATGGCAGTTCTTATCTATTTTGTGTATGTTTTCATATAGAGAAGGAGTTTTTTATGTGCCAATAACCATCACTGTAGTGTTTTGTAAATGGGTGTTAATATTGTTGCAGAGTTCTGTATATGAGAATATACTGTAGCCACAATGACCTGTTAGTGTGAACCAGCGGCATGTTTTTAATCTTACTCACACCTCTCATCAGAGGTGCTCACTCGTTGGCTTTAGTAGAGCTCACTCATGCCAGGGGAAGTTTGATGAACGTCAGGCCTCAAGAACACAGACTTCATCTAAATCCCCACTTTTTCATCTAAATCCCCACTTTTTCATGTTGTCCCTAGAGTGTCTGTTACATGTGAATGATCTGGCACATGTAATTTTAAAGCTTTGACTCTGGTTCAGTTACACTCCTTGATTTTGTTGAGAAACATTTTGTTAAAATTTGGTTTGGCTTTTCATCACATTTGTGTGAATAAGGGGCATGCTGGTTGAGTATGAAGATCATCCACCTATTTCTAAAGGAACCGTCTATTTCTGAAGTGTTAAAATAAAGGCAAATTTCTCTTGCTGCCTTAAGCATTGCACAGACTTTGGAGAGGACTGAATGTATGACCATCATCGTGACTTCTGCAGGAGTAACTTCATGGACCTCCAGCAGGTGTGAGCCGAGGTGGTTTCATGGTGCTGTGTTAGACAGCAGGCCCTGCCTAGTGCACTCCTGCCATCTGTTTGATTTAAAGTGTTCGAGGAGTCCCCATGAAATTGGTAGGATTATTCATAAGCTTGATACTCTATGTGCTCAGTGTCCTGCTGGTCCGGGACATCGCTGGGAAGTGGCACGAGTCATGTCGCTGCTTTCCGTGGTGAATCTCACTCTCCTACTAAACGGCTAACCGGATCTTTTTGTGACAAACGCCATGTAGAATATTTGAGATGTTATTGGAGACCAAATTGATAGTAATAGTTCCATGCTGAATAATAACATGCACGTGCTGCCATCAGGCACGCTGTAATCCCTGGGCACGTGTCACGGTATTCAGTACAAAACAGGTTTTGGCAAAACTAATTGCTGGGTTGTCCAAGTCACTTCTTAACCATGTCAAACATGTGCCATTTCCATTTCCAACCAGTCAAGCCTATAATGTATGAAAGTGTTGTACATTTTCTGAAACTTAAGTGATGTAAAATTATTTAATTGACTTCTGATTGCTTTAATGAAGTTTGGTCTTTACATAAAAATAAATATCTTCAAAGAATTGTCAGTGCCAGAAGTGTAAATGAACAAAATAAAAGGTGAGATAATTACAGAGTCTTTCTCAAAGTTTCTTTTTTATTATTATTCGTGTCACTTTTTAGAGTTGCAGCATTGCCTTGCTCAGCAAAATGAGCTCAAATAGGCCATAGGCTTGCCTGAAATAAGTGAGGGGTAAGAATAGCTTTGAATATGATCTTATTACGATGTATTTCAAATCAGAGAGTGGTTCTGTGACAATGGATACACCAGGTAAGTGTTTCTTCCTTTCTGGAGGATTTGTTTGAAGAGCTGCATGCAGCTGTGCAGAGCTGCCAGCTGTCGCAATGTCCCTCTGCAGGTTTTTGATGTTCCCTGCCCAAATAGACCAGTTTCCTGACAGCAGTTTATACCATTAGGCTTGGTTATTTGACTGCGAAAAGAGCAGGAGTTGCTATTTTCTAACGGGGAAATGTCCTAACTCTGTGTGTTTTATTAAGAAAACTGCTTGGATGTTTGATGATTAACCAAGAGCAGCATGACCGTGGCCATGCTGTGCTGGGGCTGCCCTGGCTGTGCTTCCCGGTGTGATGGAGGAATAGCACCCACTAGACCAAGTGGAAATTGGTTCTGTTACCTCCACCTACCACGGATACCACAACAGAATCCTTGTGAGATCCAGAGTTGGCTCTGACAGAGCTGTAGCGTTTTGGTCCAGGATGCAGAGCGATCACAGCCGATGGGGAGATGCTGGCAGTGGGAGACTGCTCAGCAATCCAGTATCTGTGGCAGAGCTTTTCTCCAGGAGGTGAGCAAGGAAGCTCATCACTGTGCACTGACAGCTTCTGTTCTTAGGTTTCTAGCTGATAGTGCTTATAAAGGTGATGTCGTTACTTGTCACCAAAACCACATGGCAGCTTTGCGGGATAATGAAAATCTGGTGACTCTGCTGTCAAACACTCAATTTTTTTGCCTTCTCCCATTTCCCTCTGCTGTTGTTACTATCACAAAACAACTGCTAATGGATTGATTTTTGCCAAATGCATTCTGCCACCTGTAAAAGTGAACTGCAGGGAGTAACAGTACTGCTTCAGATCTTCGTGAGCATTTTCAGGATCAGACACTCCCAGACATCAGCGCTGGGTGGTGCTGCATCTGAACTTAGGTCACGCACACAGTGCTGTGTGGCCTTTGCTTTGTGCGTGGCATGAAGTTCTTGCTTTCAAGGCTGCTAAAGTTTGTAGGGGAAAAGTGGGGAGCTTAAAGATAAGCTTAAAAAAAAAGTCCTTTTTCTGTGATCTCAGTGGTCCCCTGCTGAGTTGTGCTGGGCTGGTTGAAGAGACCTGCCACTGATCATCCCCTGAGCTGGTGTGCCTCCAGTCACCCCCACCCACGCAGGGATCCCTGCATGACTGTACTCTGTTGCTTCAGCTGCTGCAGTTTCACTTCCAGCACATTCACTTGACCTAAAATGAATGGCATCTCAGCTCTTCTGATGGAGAGACTAACACGTTCAACCCGTCAGGCAACCAACTGAAATCTGTACGCAAATAGTCATGAATATTTGTCATAAGCAGGTCCAGCAGTCACATCCTGGGGCTGTTTGTTAGCTGGTCTCCATGGCAGGTTTTCACTCGCTTGTTTCATGTGTGTGACCTACCTGGTAACCCATGGTGTGTGATTAATTGAGAAGCTCTGCATAGACCTGAAATTTGGAAAGCTATTGCCTTTTGAGAGTTAACTGCAGAACTACTAGAAGTATTTTCTGCATCTTGATTTTGACAGAAAAATCTTGAGGGAACTGTGGGCTTAATTTGGTTAGATACTTTTATAGGAGATTTTGGGGTCTGGGTTTCAGGAGGGTACGTATCCATCTGTTTTTCTGGTGTGTGAGACCTTTGCCTTAGCTGGCACACTCTGATTTTGGGTACTGTGAAGCTCAAATAGACTCCATAATGCCAAAAAGAAAAGCAGGGTGTCTTATATGGAGCAGTAAGGTGTAAGAGGAGCACACATCCAAAATGACCTGTCCACAGCCTTGTTAACACATATGCATCCCCACTGGAAAGAGAGTTATTTAAATATCATTAAAAGTGGAGAAGAGGAGTTGAAGAGGTGGGGAAGGTCCATGTTTGAAGGAGCAGTGAGGGTTTGGGGGCCCATCAGGGAGTTGGATAGAGATACGTGAGCAGTTTTAGGGCAGAGGGGGCTGGATGAGCTAAACTTCATAATCAAGGTGATATGTGTAGCGGAGATTGGATCAGGTTGCCAAGGCAACATGGGCAGAAAGAGCAAGGAGCAAATCCTGAGGAGGGACTGGAGAAAGGAAGTAGGGCATAAGGTATGGAGGATGGTTAGTGAAGTGTCTGTGTGGGGACTTAGTGCCTCTGCCACACCACCACGTGATGACAGGGGAGTGTCAAGCTGTCCTGGGTGGAAGGAGGCAAAGTCAGAACATGGCACTGGGCTGAGGATGCAGCAGATTGAGTGGTTTAAATCTCTCTCTCAAAACTGGATTTTTATTCCAGGACTCCGATTCATAGGCTTAGTCTTCAATTGTTTGTGGTTTTTTTTTACATTCCTTGGGTGCTGCACTACACTTGGTTCACAGCTTAGCCTATCAAGACCACACGTATAGAGAGAGTTAGCCCCGATTCCCATGGCCAGTTCTCTGTTCCTGGCTGCATTCTCTGGTCTGTGCATGGTGACAAGGCACAGGAGACGGATGAGCCAAGCCCTGCTCTGCTGGCACATTCTGCTCTCCCTCTTAACAGGGCACCCTCATGCCTGGGGGCATTGCAGTGCCTTTTGTTTAAGTGGACCCAATTGTTGTTCTCTTGCTTGTAGTTTCTGCCAGTGTTGCTCCTCACCATGTCCCTGATTTTGTGTTTGTGGTGTAGTTCATCATCACCCCCAAATTTTTGATGAAAGGGTTCCCCAGTCTCCTGAGGAAGAGGTCACCACCGGGAGCCCCAGTGCTGCAGTGGCCACAGGTGCCCTGAGAGCTGCACAGTGAACCTCCTGGAGCATGGAGCAGCACCCCAGCAGAGTCACACAGGCCCCCAGCATGGCCAGAAACCCAGGAGAGAGGTATGGACTGGGCTGGTTCAGACTCCACCAGGCAAAGTATGAAGTGTGGGTTTTGAACAGGCAGCCATAGCACAGCTGACCTGCTTTTGTTTTAGTGCCATTCCCCAAAATTGGGAGGAGAGTTTGTATTATAATGCTCAGGACTGATGCCACCCCATCTAACCTGTCCTACACATGTCTCTGGTCCCCTTGAACAGTGCTATGACATTTTCAGCTTTCCCAACCCTGCAGCTTTTCCTTCTTAAAGCCATTTCCACAGCTGAGGCTGGTGAGACCCCACGTCCCCAGCCAGCTGTTGCCAAATCCCATGTACAGATTTTCTGCCTGAAGCCTTCACTCCAGGTCATTTAGCATAGCTGTAGTTGCAAAGGGGAGGTTGTCGGCAGTCCCATAACATGCCATCCTGCAAATGCCAGATGATTTTTCCATCCCTAAAGTGGCAGTTGTGGCCTGCAGCAGGTGGCTGGGTCCCCACTGGGAAGTGGTGCCTTGAAGTAAGCCTTGCTGTGAAATTGGTACTTATTTTAATACATTCATGGGGAGATGGCATCAAACCCTGTCTGACTGCTCCCATGAGCTCCTTCATTAGCCAGGATGTGTGATGTGACAGTGTGCCCTCTTGCTGGACTGTCACAAAATGTGACTGTGGTCAGAGTTAGTCTGATGTTAATGTGTCTTCCCCCCTGCTCGCCCTGGTAACCTCCAGATTGGCAGGAGGGGCTGAGGAAGAGTCAGCTTCCCCTCACAGTGTTGGAACTAAGTTGAGGCTGGTGTCCCCACTGCTCTCCTCTCATGGGCTGCTGAAAATTATGGGAAAAAAAATCAAGAGCAACCAAAGTATCTGTAAGCTGGGTGAAGCTGCCACCCCCAGCCTGGTGCTAGATGAGATGGCTTTTCTACTCTCTCTGTATGTCAAGTTCCATTGTGGTGGGAAGGATTCACAGGGAGATGATGAGGGCATTGGGACCCCCTTGGTCCCTGGTGGGAGAGCAATTAGTGCCGGTTGCCAGTGCAGCCCCAAGGCTGCAGAGCTGCTGGGTGAGGCACTGTAGCTTTGGTACTTGGGGATGAGCTGCTGTTGGGGTGAAACACTGCTGGTCTTCATTGCTGCTGCGAAATGTCGGTGAGGAGAGGCAGGAGTTGTGCTCCAGGGAGGTGGAGCAGGGCAGGGCAGGAGCACCCAGCCTCGTTCTTCACATGCCCACAGCTCCCCTTCCTCCAGCCCCAGGCTCCTGCCTTGCTCACAGTACCGGGAGGAAACTGCTCAGGCAGCGGCTGCCTCCATCTGCACCCCGGGGTCCCCTACCTGGCATGGCTTATTCCCCCAGCCTGGCTGTCTGGTGATAGCAGCTGGCCATGGCCCAAAGTATCCTGCTCCAGCTGCCCTGCTCCCAGCAGGGCTTGCACTGGGCAAGCTCAGAGATCCCCTCCAGCTCCAGCTGGCCTGGGGTTCTCCAAAAATTCATCTGTTTGCAGACCGTGCAGCTTCTCTGGAGAGCAAATCTCTTTACAGACCTCCTGTTTCCCAATAATGTTTCCAACTTGGGGAACAAAGTAAATCTTCTGCAATATGACCTATTGGTTTGCCCTGATGAGCCACAGCTCTGGGTCCTTGGCCAGGTCAGCGCCCGCGTGCTGAGCGTGACACAGCGGCAGTAAATCTCAGCCCTCTCTCTGCAAACATGCACAAATCGTGCATTTGGACATGTTTTCTCTGAGCTCTATTAAATAGTACAACGGGCCTCTTTCAGCCCACTGCCTTACCTTCACTCACTCTCCACCCCTCTGTCTTTTGGCCCCAGATTCCCCACCACCTCACGCAGAGCTGGTGTATCAGCATCCTCTGCAGCCACGGGAGCTCGCTGCAAGCCGGTCCCGTTGGCTTTCACATCCTGAGGGCCCTGGCACCTGGAGCAAGCACCGCAGTGTTGTGGAGTCACCACAGTGTGGGTGGGTGAGAGGGTGAGCATTTAGTACTCAGCTCACGGAGTCGGGAGGACCTGGCGGGAGTTGGACATCACCAGCCCTGGAGAAGCAGGTTCTGATTTGGGTGACTGGGACTGTCACCTCTAACCCTTCAGAGGCTGTCAGTGAGAAGAGGCTGAAGAAGTGTTGCAAAAAGGTCATTCACTTTTGTGGGGACGGATTAGGCACTGGATGCAGAGAGTTGGCAATATTTTTCCCAGGAAACCTCATCCTTCCTCAATCTGCTCTCTGCTAAAACCCTTAAAAAGCCAATTCACAGTTTCTACCAGAGAAATAATCACTTCTATGAAGATCTAAGCCTCTCATTTCCCATAATGATAATCCTTCATGAAAATGAAATACAAATTTCTGCAAAGCCTCTGTGGAGGCTCTTGGCATAACATCCAGCAACAAACTGCCCATTAATGAAACAAACTTCTGTTGGTGCTTGCCCAGAAAACCTTACCTTGCAGGTTACTGTAATTAGAGTTGATTTTAGGGGGAAAAAAAGTTACCAGCTGCATATTAAAAGTGGTTCTGTCTGAAGCTAATGGTAACATTTTCAGTGAAAGAGTCTTTCAATCTGTATTTAGAAGCATTTGAATGCCACCAATAAACAGGTGCGCCTGTTTTTTTGTTAATTTGCAGGTACCCTTCTGTCCTTATCCCCAATAAAAAAAACCTACTTGTAACTGATGCTTACCACACACAGTTAAAAACATGTATATTTCCATGTCCTCCCTGGAGGCTTAGCACACTGCCAGGAAGAATAACATGGATGAAAAAAGACCATCTCTGCCTGTGCTGTTTCCTCAGAGAAAGCTGGTGGTGCCTGAATGCATATAGTGAGACGAACCATTACTGTAGGTTACAGATACTGGTGGATTAATAGCATCAGCTGCTGAAGAAAGCATGATTTGAGGCTACTACTACCGATTAAGTCAAATTCAGCTCTTCCCAGAAGTCACAAAAAAATCAGGGGAAAGAAAGTCCCTGAGCAGAGGGAGAGACTGGTGCTGAGATAAGAGAAAGCACAAGTCTCTTTTAATGCAATAATAGTAACATAAATACTTCTTTAATAGCTAAAAAGAGCATGCTGCCTTACTTGTCATCACTGCCAGCACACAAACCACTACAAAGATAGTTTTCTTCTTCTGATTGCTTTGCTATTACAGGTAAAAATTGTAAGGTAGTTGGATTTTATACACTCTCATCCAAAGACTTTGAAACATGATTATCTGTGGTGATTGGCATATCCCAAGTGGTGAATTACTGAAGTAGAGACATGGATGCAGCTCTTAGATACAGCCAGTCAAAAGGTGTGTGTCTGGCTCAAGCAGTAGAATTTCAGTCTAGGCTGGACCAGACAGATTGTGGGAGCTTTTATAATAGTGGCTGAAGTGAAAATAAAAATGCCTATTGAAAGGCTCTAAATGATAATAAATATCAAAGATAACTTAAAGAGCATTTGAAACCCCACACACATACATCCATACAGTGCAACCAGCTCTCTTTTCCCAGTTCCAACCTGCATTCTTTGTTCTGTGGATTCACGGAAGCAAATTGGGAATATGTCCACTGAAGGGCCAGCTCTGCAGATCAGTGGTATCTGCCTGAACTTGGGTAGCTCACTTCAGTGTAAAACAAACCACATTTCAGAAGTCCCAGCAAAAATGCCACTGTCACAGAACTCAGGAGCAGAACTTCCTTTGCAAGTTAACAGCAGTTCACCTCTGTTCAGGTCACTTCAGTACTTCACTAACACAGACACCAGAGAACTCTCTGGCAAGAGGCAATTTTACATCTGCTGGGGTAATAAAACCCCTCAAGTCTAAAGCATACAGTTCTGGAGCTTTTAGCTGTAACGTGCCACTCCCTGGACTCTGCCACCGTGTATTGCAGGGGGTTGGCAGGCCAAGGGTGTTGGAGCCGCATCAGCCACGGGGGAGGCTGTGACTCCGGACATGGAGCACTGGAAAGGCTGGCAGGTACGTACCGGGAATGGGGCACTGCTGGGGAAGCAGAGATGTCCTCATTTGAGTCAGCATGGCCTGCTGCTGGTGTGGCAAAATCTGAACTGGCTTTGTCACACTGAGTGAACAACTGTGCCTTAGAAACCACTGGTAACGGCTGAGCTTTCAGCAAATCATAGCTGTTATTTGAATAAATTATAGCTCCTGTGAAGAAGATGAATATTGCAGTTTAAAAAAAAAATTACTAGGCAGCTTGCTTTGACATTAAATTGAGACAACCTAAAAAAGAAAATCTGCCTATGTCAGGCCTTAGGAAGTGGGCAGTGAATTGACTAAACCCTAGCTGCATGTTTCAGAAGTCGGGCTGTGCAAACCACTTCCCATCTATGCAATTTATACATATATAAGACCATGCTATTTTCTCCCAAGTACAGAAAAGCCCACTGAAATTTCTGAGGTGCTATTTTTGAAACAGCATAGCCATAAACCTGCAAACTGTTGAGCAATGTAGACCTTCTTTTAAAAACAGCTCTTAGCTTCAAAAATAAAACCAAGCAGCAAACACAGCCACTAGTTGGATGATGAGAGCAGAGACAAAGAATGGTGACAGGTCTCATCCAGGCTGGGTCACACACACCCCTTCTACAAAATGCAGGAATAAAAAAACATGGCCTGGTGGGAATAAGGACAGTGAATCTTTTAACAGCAGACTCCAAGGGGAAAACACAATATATTAATCTTAGAGAAGCAAATCTCCTGCTCTGTTTCAGGCACAGTCTCCAGCATAGCCTTTTCCCAAGCCCAGTTTGTAAGGAAGAGGATGCCTGCACACAGCCAGCTGGCTGTGCCAATGCATACACACACAGTTTTTAATACATATACATACACACACATATAAGATATACATATATAGAGAGAGAGCTCTATAGAAGTAAAGGTGTATGGATCAGTAGATGTCAGTAACAGACTGTCTCCCTGCTACCTTTATTAGGAACTTTTTAAAAGGAAAGAATATAACCTAGAAACAATATTATCAGAAACTTTTATTTATTGTGATTTTCACCTTCACAGAAATACTGAAATGAAGAGGAAAGTAGTTAAAATTTTCAGTTTTCAGGCAGAATACAGAAACACATGGAAGATTTGTTAGTATTAACAGCCAGAGAGTGAATCAATAGATCTGCCGTGGAAGGAAAACTGAGCATTTTTAAAAATAATGAATTACTTCTTTTAAAATTACATTCTATTCCATGTGTGTAGATGTACATTTTCTGTTGTTTACACCATTTTTCTATTTAGTATGAACACATGGCAAAGGCGAACTTGTCTGTTAACATGGGTAAAAACCAGACAATAGCTCTGAACTAAGACCCACATCAAATCCGTTTCAAAGTGAAGCAGCATTTTCCCACACCTTAAAAAGAAGCAAAGTCAATTCCAAACTATAGAATCCTATGGATATATGGTGATAAAGCCAATCAAATTCCTAATGCTTATATTCACTAGGCTATTGTAAAATCCTGTGTTAACAGTTGGATATCTATAGAAACACATACTTAGAGATAGCAGCAACTAGACAGAAATACATAGTTATTAATAGTTCAAAGCAAACAAACAGCAAAAATATCTTTTGTCCAACCAGGCTAGAAAAATCAAAATATGCCAAGTAAATTAAATACATGAAATGAGAACAGATCAAAACTTCCGTGTTCCCTATGTGCCACTCTATTTGGTCACTGCTTATCTCTCTCCTTCATTTTATCAATGTAATTCAGCACCTCCAGAGTCCTTCTGCCAGCCAGACTTAGGTACTCGGCTTCCGAAGGAAGGGCAGCAACCCCAGCGGCGCTGCGGGCACCCGCGGGCTGCGGCACCTCCCGCGCTGGCAATTCGTGCCCTCCGGCGGTGCGGGCAGCGGGCAGGGAGCCCCCGCAGCCGCACAGCCGCAGGGTCTCACACTGGGTGCCCACATCCACCTGCCCTGCTTCTGTCACAGAGCGCTCAGTCTGCGACCAAACATCACACCTGGTGCTGCGGGTGACACGCTCTCCCCCGAGGGCTCGGCGTGATGAGCTGCCCTCAGATGAGGCAGTGTAGTTTTCATTTTCCCCCTCTGTGGCACAAAAACTAGAATCTTTCTCCTTAAGAATGTTTGCTTCTTCTCCAGCCAAACTACTGCTGGGCTGGAGAGGCACAGTTCTGGTGTGGGAGCTCTTGGGGACCTCTCTGCTGGCTGAGAGGTTGGCATCATGTGTCTTCAAGGACCGTTCATTCAGATATTCCTTCTTGTTGGCCGTGTCTTCTTCTTCTTCAGACTGTTCAAAGAGAATCATGTGACTCCAAATGTTTAAAGAGTTCAATAACTAAGGACTAAATTAATTACTAACTAATAACTAAGTTAGTGAAATAAACAGAAAGGCCAGGGCTGTCTGGTTTTGGTTGTTTGTGGGGTTTTTTTTCATTCTTTTGCCAAGGACATATTCCTGGCTTTTGCCTGGCCAAGGCAGACCTTCACTCTCACATACAATCTATACTCTTATGCTGTGGCACTTCTATGTTCAAGAATGGCTGAAAACATCAAATGTGTCAAATCCTTCTGCTTTACAGGCATGTAATGTAAGGCAGCTGTACATCAAGGAAGAACACAGAAGCTTGCTTAGCATCTTCCCATAGTCATGCTAATGTAATTCCACAAGGCCTGGCATTATCAAGAGAACAGACCAAGTCTGTTAAACTACTTTGGAAAATCCACAGCTAATGATTTCTTGTCCTCACACATGAGTTTGCCTCGTACAAAGCAAACCATAAATAAGATTCCAGCTACATCCACCCTTGATGCCTTCAGGCATAGAGATATGATTCAAATGAAGCCCTGCTAACCCACAAAGGTTGTGGGTTGTACTCACTGCATCAGAACTATGGCTCAAATAGCTCCCAGTCTGCCTTGGAGGGTAACTGTGAGACTGGCTGCTGAGTGGTGACTCCACATCTTGAAAGATAGATGAAAAAGAAAGATTACTCACTAAAAACTCCCCAGAGATCCAAATCTCAAGTACAGCATGTAGAATTAAATATTAATATTTCTGATGCAATTTTAGGATACTATTTAAAGAATAAAATGTTAGCAAGGTCAGTCTAGTTCTTAGCAATAGCCAGTTCTTCTCTCAGAACAACACATCTTAACAGAGATTGTGACAGCTGCCCCAAAGCTTCAGCTGTGCTGTTAATCAGTAGCTGCTACCCAAAAGAGGAAGGACTCTGCAGAGCAAGGGCTGTGAGAGAATACAACAGACTCCATGGGCACACTGGCTGCCACACAGGTAACATGTTCTTCTCTGGGAGGCCCCTGAGAAATCTTCTGCTCTGGAATGCAGCCAGCACAGCTGACCCTACAGCTACTGAGGGAGCAGAAAGGACATAGGATTGCCCTGCTGAGTCCCCTCCCTCTGTCCATGTGTGGAATGACAGCATATAGTCTAATGGAAGAGAATATCTCTTCAAGGAAAAGTGAACACAGATAGTTCTTAGTTACGTGATAATGCTAGTTGTCTTTTTACAGTCTTTTTACAGTGCTGTGTATATCAGAAATACAAGCCCTTAACAAATATAACATCCTAAAAAGATCATTCTCCCTGGCTTTAAAAGTAATTGTTTCAGTTTCACATGTAGAGAAAAGAAATTGAAGTAATAATGTATAAATGGTACTAACCTGTCTCCATCTCATGAAGATTTGAACTTAATCCAAGCTTAGACTCTTTCTCCCGTGCTGTTGTGAACTGTTAAAAATAATGAAGTGTTATAGTGAGGGTTCAGCTGGATCAACACCTTTGGTTAAGAGAGGAACATTCAGTTTCTGTATTACTAAAGCAGTCATATATATATATACAAATTATATTAAGAGGTATCTGTACCCCTGAGCATACCATATATACCTGGGTGATCTCTTCAGGCAAAACATCTAAAAGACTTTTTATATGTACACTGGCACAGAGCTCCCTTATAATACTGAAGTATCCTGCATATAATGTCTGGACACTGCTCCTAAGGGTTGATGGGTAACTTACACATTGTATTTTAGGCATTAGCTGAGGTATGAATCAAACCATGTGAATTGTGCACCTGAAAGGGCTGTCTATCTGAACCACTTCACTAGAAGCAGTTCTTTCTGAATTCCTTATATAAACCATGATGGCAAAGAAGCTTCCACAGAAGTTAATTCAGTGAAGCTACATTCAGTTTCTAACTGTTGTAGATATTCCTCCTCCACCTGAAATGAATGGTGCAAACAGTAGCTCTGACAAAAAATATATATCTCTTTATAATGTTACCTCTTCAAATCCAAAGACCTGGTTCTGTCTCCAGGCTGTTTCTTTCACAGACTTGTCGTCACTGAGGAATGCAAACACAAAGTTCTCTATGAAGAGATTTTCCCTCGAGTATTTTTATTTTCTTTCTGAGTTAAAGTCCTCACTGGTGACTTTTCTGTCTTCAATTTTTATTTTGTCTTCAGTAACCATAAAATGCTACCCATTATTGAGAACACTGAACTTACTTCTGAACCTGAGATTTAACACCAAGAGTCTGTTTTTCATAATTTTTTCATAAACTTCGTTTCTGTTGAAATGCAATATGGAATTGAACACATGACAGAAAATGGTGCTGTTTTGCAAAATAGAAGATGTTATGGATCAGAGTCTGAAAAACACATCTTTTGTAAAACATGGGGTATTCCCATATGCTTACTTGAGCCCAGGGAAGACACAAACTTCCTCTGTAGCCAGTGGAATGAAACAGAGTCTTTACGGGGCAAGCCAGAGCAAGATCTTAATTTCAGGAACTCAAAACTGTCCCATGAAGCAGTCTTTCTCTGGACTTATAGGCAGATGAACAAAGGTATAAAGGGCTTAAGTTTATTCTCATTATACAGTACTATTTTCACCTGGAAAACCTGAGTCCTTGGTAATACTGTTTAGAATTTTACCTTCCTGTCCTCTTAGCAGGATTTCTTCAATTCAGCACAAGGTCTCTGCAGTTATTAATAGTTAATAGATGGATAATTTTCATGACACTCACCATTTTTTTCTTGAATAATTCTGCACATTCTTCTTTAAATGAATCTGCTGATCATGGTAATAACCAAATGTCTCTAAAACAAAACAACAAAAAAAGTAAACCTTGAATTTAAAATGCAATACAATAAATACAATTTGAAAATAAAACTTTCTGTCCAATTTTTAAAATCATATAAATAATTCAATTTTAAATTAAGTGATTGCATCCTGAAGATTCATGGCATCTTTTCAGTCAGGGCATATACATCTCCAGTTATAAGAACATATGTCTTAAAAAGGAGAATAAACCCCACAATATATGCCCTTAGAATATTCATACGCACCAATTTTTTCAAGGTTTGCACATTTTTCTTTCTTTTCACAGGGTATGAAGTAGCACTGTCCCTCATGAAAGTTCTGCAGGTGGGTTTCCTTGTAGCTTGCAATTGAGGCGTTGTTACTTTGAGGGAAAACATGTTCTGGAGCTGTGAAAATGCCTTCAAGGTGTCTGTCTGCAGAACTTTTTGCATTTGTTACAGGATACGCCTTTCTAGTGTCATGAGGAAAATTTCTGTTGGTTGTTTGATTTCTAACATCAGAACGAATGAAAAAAATGTCAGTACTGCTTTGGTTAACAAAAAGATTAAAATGCTTTGTGGAAGGATTTTTATGGGTTGGTTGGCTCTCATCTTCAAACAGTGCCAGAAAGGAGCAACCACTTCCAGCTTGGGAAGCTTTCAGTTCTGCAGTTTCTTTCACAACATCAAATATTGGTGCTTTTATTCCTTCAAAATTTTCTAATTCATTACTGGTCATTATGATGGGATTTTTCCTGGCAGAATTGCTATGGTCAAGCCTGGGAGTGGGGGTTGAGGATGAATGGGGATAGAAAAGAAATAAACATTTTGGTTAGTACACAAACAAGCAAAATACAACTGCTAACACAACACTTTATGATAATTTGATGCTAAAAATCTCAAAGACTTCACTGCTCGTTTTTGTCCTAAATGTGCATTATTTCAACCGAAAAAGTATGTATTTTATTGTATTCTATTTTTGCTTTATAGTAAGACTGATTTTCCATTTGATAATCTCTCCAAATATACCAAGCCATGGAGCACATCCTCCCGGGTGTGATTTATAAAAGCAGCCACAGTATGTCACTGCTGCTCCACCAGCTGACCAAAGGCAGCCACTTCGGGTAGGGAAAAAAAGGGGGTTGGGGTGGAGGGGAAGAGAGGAAGACAGTTTCTTGTGTTCATAAAAGCAGTTTGTTCTTCAAGACTACAGTTCTTTTCTGTACTGAAAACCCATAAGAAGCTCTGTGTACTGCTTAATTCCTGCAATTCTGTAGCAAGTGACTTCCATTTGTACTTGTGATCAGTAATCCTGATTCGGCACAGAATTTTTCTATTCCACTCTCAGGCCAGTCAGACATTTTATTCTGCCCATACTTCCCTACCCCACTTCTGAGAGTAGTGGTTTTGAAGATGTTATCATGTGAACATCAGGGGCATGGAAATTATCACACTTTCACTTCCTTGGCTCTTCATCTAACATTTTAACTGGTGTTTTTCCAGACTGGATCTGGTGACTGACCTTTCAGAAACACTGAGCAAAAAGTTGAGAGTCTTCTGAAGCACAGAGAATTGGCAAAGAAGGATATTCAAAAAATGCCCTTTCTTCAAAGAGTTTTGAGCAATGCTATCAATGGAACTTGAAAACTGAAATGTAGTACAGAAAACTCTTACTGTAGAAAAATTCTGTGGTGTTTTGTTCAGCAAATACTTGGAACTGGATAAGGTTTCTATAGAACTTCAATGAAATAGTTTCCTCTACTTACAGAAGCCTCCCCAGAACAGTTTTAAAAGGCTAAACACACTATAATTTGTTCCTGGAGAAACTTGGACGGATACACATGGGGAAGGTAAAAATTTTGTAAAACAATTCAGAGGTCCCTCCTAACTCCAGCTGAACATTTTGTAACACAAAGTAAGAGTAGATGAGGAAATCATATGTAAAATTTTTAGTTAATATTTAATAACCTTGAGGTGTCACAGTTCTCAGAATTATGCGTATTAATTACATCATCAGTATGTTACATTTAACAATTTTATAAGTTTACACTCTACTTTTCACATACAGTGAAAGAAACTCCCTTTGCAAAAGAACTACCATCTCTTGAGGTATAAGAATTTATGGCTACAATGGATGAAAAAAACCCTGAGGACAATACAAAGAAATGGATTTAAAGAACAGTTGGAAAGGAGATGTTGTTAGCGAGCCATGAATGGGTAGAAGACAACAGGAGTTGCCATAAGGAGATGAGAGCAGGCCTGATGGCCATGGGAGAAAGGAAAGGAGAGGGATAGGTGAGATAAGGTTATGTAGGGCTTTAATGTAAATATATTAATGGGGAATTCATCCAGATATACAGCAAGGTGAATGCTATCCTCATTTTAGGTTTTGCTGGAGAAAACCAGAAGAAGCTACAAGAAAAGTGAAAATTGAGGTGGCTAAGACTGGAAACTGATGTGTCTTGTTATCATGTGGCCAGTGAGATTATCAGTCACTTAACTCCTCAAGCAAACAAGCTGTAGGTACTTTGGGAACAGCAAAATACTATATGGCCTTTTAATGGCTCTATCCAGCCAAAGCTAAAGGCTGACAGGAACTTTCAACCAGAGGGCAGACGGCAGACTCATAGAATAAAAGGAGTAAAGGAAGATTAGCCATGTACAACCCCTAGATCCAAGGGAAAAGCCTCAGGAGAGAAAATTATATAAAATGTCCAGTGCAAATGAGTCTGGCCCTAAACCACCTGTGATCAGAAATATTTTTAATCAGCACATACAAAAAGAAATATATTCTCGATTTCTATGCATTCTTTTAAAAAGAAAGCGTATATTCTTATAAAATCATTATTGAAACAATTATAGGGGGAAAAAGGCTATAGTAGGATTACATGTGAAGGAGAAGGAAAGAAAATGCTTTGTTCCTGGAATCCCAAGTACAAACAATGTAGGTGGAGTTGCTCAACTGCTACTGCATCAAGGTCATCAGAAAAGCACTGGTAATAGTGACCAGACTAGCAAGACCTGGGGCAACCTCTCCCTCCTCGTGGCCTCTTAGTAAATTTGTGCTATCATTCAAGGTGAATTCAGTAACACCATCATGTTTGTGACACTGCAAAAAATAGACCGTGGTTCCGAGTGCCTACCCAAAATTCAGATTTTGCTGCCTTTCAGCAAATTTAAATATCCTTGTATCTTTAGTCTTTCCATTTGATTTCAATTTCTATTTGAAAAGCACCAAAAATCAGTGAAGAAACCAAGTAGCAATAAGCTTCATATAATCTTAGTATTTTTCTTAATTAAACTTGACTGTTATTTTCCTCTTCAATGTAAAACCATTTCCTACCTATGAAATGGTTCAAACAGTTCCTGAGGCACTTTATCAGACTTCCTGAAAATACACTGGCTTGGAGGTTTTGTATTCCGAGGGTCTTGATCAAAACTATTTCCTGGCTGAGGAAACAGCAGAATCTGTCAAACTCTGAATATACATAATGGTGATAGTCTTTAAAACTTTAAACTTGAATTTGCAAACAAGACACATATTTTCACACTATTTTTACTTCTTTTTATCTTTACAGTAGAAGCCCAAACCTCCTTACAGCCCAGCTGAGTTCTGTGTAACTCATACTTTCTATATTTGTATATCAATGTTAATATGCAAAATGTCCTTTTGGGATCCCATCCTCCCTTAGTATGTACAAGCTTCATAGACTGTAACAAGTTTCACTGAAGATGACATAATCATAGAAAACTTCATCTGGTAGAGACCTCAATAGTTATGCAGTCCAACTTGCTCAAAACCAGGCCAGCTTCAACATTAGGGCCAGGTTGCTCAGTATGGTTCAGGACAACAACCTGTTGGATGGCCTCTTCTTGTGCTTAGCTACTTTCGTGGCTATTTTTTTCCCATACAAACAGAATTTCCATTGTTAAAACTTGTGACTTTTACTTCTTGCCATTTCACTGTGTACCTCTGGCTCTGTCCTGTCTGTAACTCTGTTTAAACTGTGGAAGACAGTGGTTAGTTCACCCCATACCCAGGGGTGTGAGTCTTTCCCAGGGTATGAAAGCCCTCTTTGCTCAGCTTCTTCATACTCGCTACATGCTCCAAACCCCTAACAATTTGTGTGGCCCTTCATTGGTCTTACTACAGTTTGCTGATCTCTCTCAAGTACTGGGATGTCCCAAAACTGGACACAGTAACTCAGACGTGTTCTCACACACCGCTACTCAGCCTGGAGAAAAGTCTCTCAGGTGACCTTACAGCAACTTTCCAGTACCTAAAAGGAATATCAGAGAGCTGGAGAGGGACTTTTTACAAGGGCATGTAGAAATAGGACAAGGTATAATCGCTTTAAACTGAAAGAATGTAGATTTAGATGAGATATTAAGAAAGAATTTTTTTCTGTGAGGGTGGTAAGGCACTGGAACAGGTTGCTCAGAGAAGCTGTGGATGCCCCATCCCTGGAAGTGTTCAGGTCCAGGCTGGATGGGGCTTTGAGAAACCTGGTCTAGTGGAAGGTGTTCCTGCCCACAGCAGGGGTCTTGGAACTAGATGATTTTTAAGGTCCCTTCCAACCCAAACCATTCTCTGATTATTGACCTGTTGTCAAGGAGACTTTAGCCAACAGACAACTACTTTGAGTATGACGGTAACAGACAGTTTTTTACTCATCTTATTGTCCATTCTTCTGATTCATCCCTCCCCATTTTGGCTACTAGGATCCCATGGGAAACCTCAAAAGCCTCCCTCAAGTCAAGGTAAATAATGCCTGCTGTTGTCCCAAATTCACTGAGCTACTAATTTCATCACAGAAAGCAATTGGGTCCACCAGGCACAGTATGGCCTTGGAAAATCTGATGGCTGTTCCCAGACACCATCTTGTTCTTCATGTACCTTGGAATTGCCTCTGGGAACTTAGCTCCTTAATCCTTCCAGGGACAGAGGTGAGATTATACTTCCTCAGATCATGCTTACATTTTTGAAGATGGACATAACACGTATTTCTTGTCACTGGGAAGCTTTCCTGATCACCACAGTCTTACAAAGATGATAGCTAATCCACTCTGCAGTAATGTCATCCGTACTTGGATGGACTCTGTCCAGTCTCGTGTATTTCCTTGTGTCCAGGTTACTATGGACTCTCTAACTTGTTCTTTCACTACTGTTTTGTACCACACTCCCTCAGTTCCTGAGATTGAAGATGAGCAGAACTTGCCTGAAAAATCTGAGTGCTTCAGACTTTTCCGTGCCCTTTGTCACTACATCTCAATTCTATTTAGCATTTTCCTTAGTTTCCTTTCTTTGATGACACACCTATAGAAGTCCTCCTTGCTGCTTTTCTCACCCATTGTGATTTTCAGCTCTGACCATCCTAATGCCATCTCTCCAAGCTCAGGGGATGCTTGTGTTCTTCCCGTGTTGCCCAATCCCTCCTTCTACACTTCCTCTTTGCATTTGAGCTCAGTCAGGAGTTTCCCAATTCAGCCAAACTGGCCTCCAAGACCTACTCATTCTCTTGCACGTTGAGGTAGAGTGTCCCTGTGTTCTGAAAGCCCTTTTCTTGGGCTCCTTTATTCCTCAGGTCAAATCCCTGTGGGTTTCTGCCTATTCATTCCCTGAACAACCCAACATCTCCCCTTCCGAAACCCTTTAAGCACTTCTTCCTCACTTACCTCAAGACTTCATAACACCACTGGTGATACACATAGAATTTATTTTATTATTTCCAATTAATAATTTTTTTTCTAAAAAATAAAGCATATTGTATTTGCTATCACTTTTCTAAGGATGATTCTTTAAGAATCCCAAAGTTAATAAAAAAAACCCAAATAACTTTGAATTGTTACTTAAATGTAATGAGTTAAACAGCAGGCTTTTCTCAATCCTTTTAGAGCACTGAGAATACTGTAAGAATTATGTTACTCACATTGCAAGATTAAAAATTAGGTCATGGGAATCACCTGGATCATATGACAGCCAGTTACACTAAGTGTGTGTTTGAGAAAGCTGTATTTATAATTATAAGACAGTTCATCTTTCTTTAACCAATTTTACAAGCAGGAAACAAAAGTCAGCAGTATGTGATCAATTCTTTTTTTGCAGACACCAGCAATACTGAGAGCTCAGTGAACAAAAGCTTAAGTATATTTCAGAACAATCTGAACAATAAAAGAAATATATTTGTATATGTGGGATAATAATTGCCACCAGCCTACAAGAGATGATTATTCCTAATTATCTTCACCATTACACTCTAGCTAAACATGAAATAAATGAAAATTAATTTGAAAGAATTCTGTGGAAGTAAAATATGAACCAAACCTGGTTTTGCAGCTTCTCTTCATAGGTCTGTTCCCAAATGTTGCCCTTTAGGTTTGTGTTGAAGTTTTCTTCTGAAAGCTGTGCACAGTTAGAGGACTGAAAACCAGAAGAGGACAATGGACAGGCACTCAAAGTTCTTGCTCTGTTGTCTTCCTGATCCATACTAGAGCCAACATACACTAGTTCTGTCACTTGTGACAACTAGGCAAAACATAGCAAAGAGACATTTTATTTACCTAAAACTGTTTTGATTTAAGCATAAAGTTCAAAGCAATCAAGCCTTTCTATATCTTTTACATCTCTGAATATATACCACAAGGAAGAGAAAATTTTCATGGATTCTGCTATGAATTTTTTGTGAAAAACATACGGCAATAAGAGTTTATTTCAGGGAAACACATAAGTACCTACTTAATCTGAAGCACGCAGACAAATGTTATCCCAAAGAGAGATGGATATAAATACATTTTTAGCTTTAGATGTAGGTAAATTATTTGTTGAATTGATTCTTAAGTAGTAAAATAACATAAACTAGATGTCTTCCAACAGACTTACCAATTTTAATTTTTTTAAACTTTTTTATGCAACAGTGCAATGGGTCATAAGTCTAAATTCCATGTAGAGAATGTTATTCACTGTAACCTCAGTGAGTGTATGAACTTCCCAATTCTATCCACTGAGACTTCCATTTAAGTTCCTCTTAAAGACACACTTCTGTTTATGCTTCTCACATTTCATCATTTCACATTTCTGCATGTTTTTTAATTTACCTGCTCTTGTCCTCAGTCTCTTTCCCACAGTCTCTGTTCTTTATGACTAGCTTAGGAAACAGATATTCTGAAATAATTTGGAAAACGCCTAAAACAAGATGAGCCTTTCAAGAAATACATAAGCAATAGCAGAAACAATATAAAATGTGACTGGAAAATAATATATCAAAATAATCTTAAAGAGGAAGACTTCACATGTTTTAGTATCTATGAGATCTGATCACCCTTTGATAAATCGCTTTAAAATACAGTACTTTCTGCACATTTTTAGTTTTATATTGTAAGAACAATGAACCTACATTATGCTGGTATTTTACTTTCTCTGAGAGATGCTGTCTTCTGCTGTCCAATATTTGTTTTTGTAACCTTGTAAAATGAATAAAAACAGCCTATGAAATACAAGATACAAGATCTATAAGATTAAAATATTCTGAGTATTAATTCCAAAATATTTTAGGCATATTTTTTCCACACATCTTACAAAGGCCTGATTCTTAAGCCGTTATGAACAGCCTGTGTGTGATTTGGTCACTTCAGGGTGTCTGAAGCTGGATGAGAAAGAGCAGTGTAAGTGGATAATGCTGCTTGAATATCCTGCTTCTCAAGATAGACCTAGTGGATGTACCTGACATCAGTAAAAACAGATTACCTTTTCTTAAAAAATCTCCCAGTTTCATGTGCAGTTTTTAAATTCAGAATCTATTTATTTACTCTCTCACAGTAAGGGTATCACTGGAATGCCAGGAGTGATTATGAAACTTCCCTGTTTACAATGGTATGTTTATGGTTTAATACCCCAAATATAAGACCATCATGAAACACCTTTTCCAGAACTTCATTATAGCATAACTATTGCCTATTTTATACACGTACCTGTTCTGGAGATCATCTAAGTTTGACTTATGTTGTGTAGGTGGGGGTGATGTGGGAAGCTCTAAGTTGTGTCGCCTAGTAAGTGTTTTTACATCTTCAGTGATATTCACATGGACTGGCTTCCTCATGTTCTCTGCAATGAAAGTATTCCAAATGTCAGTACTGGGCTTGGAGAAAGTTTTGAGGTTCCTGGCTTTTCATTAGAGTACAAAACCTGTTGTTTTAGATTTCTTTTATCCACTTAAAGCCATACTTTTTGCTTTCTTTGTTACTCGCAATGCAAGACTCTATTCTAAATGACACAATAGTATAAAATTATTTACTGTCAGCTGCTGTGTGTGGACAGGCTCTGTTGCCCTCCCCAGTCTCCTACTTTTCCTCAGCATAGGACAACACATTTTCCACAATTTGGTTTATGAATATGTCACATAGAATAAGAATCACAGAGTCATAGAATTGTTTAGGTTGGAGAAGACCTTTCAGATCATTAAGCCCAACCATTAACTGTGCACTACAAAGTCCACCACTGAACAATGCCCCTAAGCACCACATCTGAAGGTAAAGAGTAGGATTCAAGTTGTAGTGTTTCTTCAGTTTAATAATGGATTTTCAGAAAAATAAACTGGGTAGAACTGACAAGATTATTCCAAATGCCCCCAAAGTTATGAAAAAGGGAGGGGATTACAAATGGATCCATTCAACAGCAAAGGGAAAAAAGAAATGGATGTAGGATAAAATTAATGAATGGAAAATTAAGGAGGTGCATAAGTGTATGTTGCAAACATTAACCCTGTCCTGGCTAAAACTAGGACAGTGCACAGGATTTCAAAGGTGCAGTAGGCAGTAGCCAAGGTTATTTGATTCATCTTATGCCTTGATTTTTTATGCAGTCAAAATTTTTGTATTTACTTACTTTTTAAAATTTATTTTAAAAACAAAACCACACTTATTTGAGCATTAAATTACAAAGTGGAAGAACTAGAACTAAAATAACAGCAGTAATAGTTAAGAATAATTGTTTCTGAGAAGTCAGAACACTGTTACCTGAAACTCACCAGTGTTGTCTTTTTTGGCTGTTACCTGGCTAGCCATATACAGATTAAGAAGATCTAAACTGACTGCTGAACTTTTAGGAGATAATGCTTCCAGAAGCTTCATCTTTGATTTAAGTTTCTTTTTTTCAAAGTATTCCTTAATATTTTAGAAGAGAGAATAAGTTTTTAACACAAGCTTCAGTAACACACCAGGAATATAGATATTTCTTCTGAAATTAACAAGCAAGACTTAGTGAACAATTCCTAATAAGAAAATCACATGATTAAGTATCTCTGAATCCTCACATCCTGTTAGCAGTTAATTTATTACTGCCTTGAAAAAGACTGCAAGTATTATTTGGTCATATTCAAAATACATCACTGATGCAAAAAATTTAGTCCTTAAACACTCATTTCTCAAATGTTGTGTAAAATCACTAAAAACATTTCATTAAAATAAAAGATACTGAATGTGGAAAACAAAAAGTCTTAAAACAATTTAACCCGGGGCTTTCTAGGCAACTTATAAGATAGCAGGCAAATAAATTAGCAAGATTACATACACCAGATGTGCCATCTATAATGACATAGAGTTTATTGTTCTTCAAATTTCTCTTTCTTGACAAAGAAAATAGTGACCAGAAAGGGGAAAAAAAAAAAAAAGAAAGAAGAAAAATCTCTAAGACTGCAGAAAGACTTTTTGTTACAGGGAATAAAAACAGATATGACTGACACTTTGAATGTATCAAGCAGATAATTCTGGAAAATTCAGGAAACAAAAACCTCCATTTGTAGAGACTATTAATAGCCATCCTAAAATCATTAGCACCAAGTACAACAGATGAATAAATAAAACCCATAAGATTTATTTTTCTAACCACGAGAAGGTTATTGAAAAGTGAAGGCTATGCCAAAACAAAAAATAGCACTTGCTTTTCTTATGAAATGTAATTCCTCTTGTGATCACAGGTTACAATGTAACTAATACACTCAACATGTTCATTGGTAACTAATTTTCAGCATAATTTATTATTGTCTTTAGCTTTCTAGGCTGATATTATCTATGGAAAATATCTGTTCATCAGTTAAGAAGAATATCTTCAGTAAGGTAAAATCAGTCTGTGTACAAATTAACACTTCAAAATTCATATTACTCTGGGGTCCACACCCCTAAAATGTGTCCACCTCCCTTCAGTGTCCTAGATATTTTCTTCCCATCACCTCTAAATTACTAAATTACTAATAATTGTGTAATAGCAAAATTACCACTGTGATTAGTAATGTAGTACTACATTACTAAAAACAATCCTGACTTGGATCCTTTCCTAATTTCCCTCCCCCACTGAGGCAAATTACATAGTTGTAACATAAATTATATGGTTTAGACCAGTAATCCCTGAGAAAACAAATATTTTGAGAACTCATGGGCCTTCAGGAGACTGGGAAAGTGATGAGGACAACAAGCTGTTGATTGATCCCACATTCCCTTATGTAAAGGTTTTCATTTCCATGACTGTCTCCATACAGTCAGTCTGTTTTTCCTACTTCTCTCTGACTGTGCACTTGCTCTGGGCCTTGGGGATCTCGACTTCAGTGGCAGAGCTTCCCTATACTGTCTCTTTCTTTCCTGCTGCTGGGAAGGAAACCAACCACTTACTACGGTTATAGCCATTTCCTCTTACCATTTTCTTTTTCTTTCATGTTTAAAATGTCTTCTGCTAGGGATAAGTTTGATTCTCTTGTTTCACTTTCAGATTCAAAATACAAATAATCTGGCCTGCTTATGCAAATGTCAGATAAAGTACTTCGATGAATCTAACATCCTTTTCTATAGCCCAGAAGAATAGCTGTGTGTGTGTGTGTGTGTGTGTGTGTGTGTGTGTGTGTGTGTGTGTGTGTGTGTGTGTGTGTGTGTGTGTGTTAGGCCAGCTGCCACTGTGAGGCTTCAAGCAATCCCATGTGTCAGCACATACCAACATAATAAGGTAACAGAAGTAATTCAGTAAAACTTAAATTAGGCACATTCATTCATCCATTCATGCCCTCTCTGACTCCCTCCTCTTCCTGCTGGAATTCAGTATAGTAAACCTAGAACAAGACTTTTGCCCTAGGAGTCAGGTAAACACATTACAACTCTTAAGTTACTGTTTTGAATCCCACTCCAAATGCTTTGAAAGGGTTACCTTAGTGAATCCACTAAGCATTTATATAAAAATATAAAATCCAAGGTAGCTAAAACTGTTTACCTTTTGCTTTCTTCTTTCCTGCTTTACTATGATTCTGTTCCTAAAAATGCAAATAATTATTACTTTAATTACAAAAGTGTAATCTTGAGTCACGGCTTGAATTTCTCACCAATGGTATTGAGAATTTAGGACCAAAGTATGCTATGTTATGTTATCTTATATTTGTTATGTTATGTTCTGTTAAGCTATTTTATGTTGTGATGTGCTGTGTTCTGTTATGCTATGCTAATGTTATGTTATGTTATGCTATGTTATGTTATGTTATATGTTATGTCATGTTATAATGGATCAAATCTTCAGGTAGTTAAATCAACATATCTCTATTGAAGTCACCTTAAACTGATCTTGATTTACTCAGACAAGGGTAGGACCACATTGTATGTTAGGCTACCAAATACACTGAACATGATAAAAGAAAACAGAAAAAGCTTTTAGTCTTTTGACATGTAAGGCAACATTTCATCAATTTGCAATTTCTTAAAACTTAAGAAATCTTTGTCAATATATTATTTTCACCTAATTCTCTTTGTCATGCTGCAACACAGTTACAAAAAACTATTAGCAAAAAACCCAAAGGAGCACTGTACAAGCTTTTACCTGTTTGGACTTTACAGAATATTGTGGATCTTTTGTAAAAAAAGGTAAAAAAAAAAAAAAGATTGTCACTACAAGTTGCTGTTGTTTGTGCATTCTAGGAGACAGTTACACCTTAAACTACATAGCTTACTTTTAAAACAGCCTTAAATGAATTGCCTACAGGACATGGTGCATAAAAGTGGAGGTCATGGTCACTGCTGTGAGCAGGCTGAGCATGGCTTCATCCCTTGGGTCAGTAAGATTAGGACTTTTTTGAAGGGATAGAAATATGGAGTATCCCTTTGGAATTACTGTTTTTTTCTTTTCCCATTCTTAAAGTTAGAACAAACTTTCCATTACATTCACCCTTGCAGTGGTGAGAAGCCCCAGTAACAGAAAGTTTGTCTGACACCTCAGATGCAAACCCCAGCCTCCTCTAAGGAACCCTGACAGATCCTGCCAGCAGTGGCAACCAGCAGGTTGATTTGTGTTTGCTCAGTGTGTGCAATACTCCCACACACTGTGCTTTCTTACAGAGAGTATGACAAGCCCGCCTTTAGGACAAAGCTGGGGTTGGTGTTTTGCTTTTTTTTCCTCAATCTGAAGCTCTCCCTTCCCTGTGCTTCACAGAGGCAACATTCAGAAATCCCATTTTGCTGGGAAGACTTCCAGATAGGTAGGGCTTTCTTTCAGTTTCATTCTGCACAGAGTCAGGACGATTACAAAGCTGTGTTTAGCAACGCTGATTCCCAATGGCTGACAAAATCTGTGGGGTTTACATTTCTAGTAGGCGGGCAGATGGCACAGCACCTAAAGAAACTGAATGTTATCCTTTTCTTTTTTTTCCCCCTAGCATTGCAACTCAATTTGTGATAATTCACTATTTCAGTATTTCAGTGAGTCTCGATACCTGTACATCTTTTTCCCCAAATGGTAACCACTGCTGTTCGTGAGGGTGTGAGGAAAGACCTCACCCAGCCCCCGTCTGTGGAGAAACACCGGGCCCAAACACGATCCCTCTGTCTGGGGCGGGAGAGCACCTGTGGCTCCTCACACAGCCGGGCTCAGGAGCGGACTCGGGGCTGGCACACACTCTGCGGTGCCACTGAGCTGTGCGGCGACACTAGTTCTGTCACAAACACCAGGGCTGTGCCCTTTTATGAGTAGCACCGTGGCTGTCACACACCCCACGGCTGTCACACGCCCCATTGCTTGTCACAGACCCCAGGGCTGTCACATACCCCACAGCTGTCACACACACCATGGTGTGTCACACACCCCAGGGCTGTCACACACCCCACAGCTGTCACACGCCCCATTGCTTCTCACACACCCCATTGCTTCTCACACATGCCGCTGCTGTCACACACTCCCTAAGGTTATCACACACCCCACGGCTGTCACACACTCCACTGCTTGTCACACACCCCATTGCTGTCACACACCCCAAAGGCTTTCACACACCCCAAAGGCTGTCATATACACCATGGCTGTCACACACCCCAGAGCTGTCACATACCCCAGGGCTGTCACACACCCCACGGCTGTCACACACCCCAAAGGCTGTCACACACCCCAAAGGCTGTCATATACACCATGGCTGTCACACACCCCAGGTCTGTCACACACCACACAGCTGTGCTTGTTTTGTGGAGGGACACCAAGGCTGTCTCACACACACCACGGCGGCGCCCAGTTTATGAGGGGACATCATGGCTGTCAAACACACCATATCTGTGCTTGATTTGTGAGGGGACACGAAGACTGTCACACACACAATGGCTGTGCCCAGTTGTCTGTGATAGGACACCACAGCTGTCGGCCCCCCCAGGGCAGTCACTCCCCCCAGGGCTGTCACACCCCCACAGCTGTCTCGCACCCCTCACAGCGCTGCCGGCCCCTGAGCCGGCACTGGCAGAGCTCTGGGCTCTTTCCCTCAGCCTTTGCAGGGTCTCGCTCACCGGCTGCCCCCGACCCAGTTCATGTTGCGGTGCGAGAGAGGCGGGAGGGCGGCCGTGAGCGCTGAGGGGCTGGCTGTGGGGCGGCGGCGGCGGCGGCCACAGGACCTCCCGGCGCGGCCCCTCAGCCGGCGCCGCCGCTCTCCGTGTCCCCGGGCCGGCAGGGGAGGGGACGGGGCGGCACAGGGGCAGCCAGCCAGCAGGGAAGGATGCAGAAAGCCAGGCCAGGCAGGTTGGGGTCGCTGCCAGCCTTCCCCTGCCCGCGGTGTTTCCAAGAGCCGCTGCCCTCTTTCAAGGGGATTATGAACCTCTTGCTGTCCCACGTGAGTCGGTTTGTCTTTCAGGGCCCGCTTCTCTTTGCTACAACCACGGTATTTTTTAAGGCAAGGAAGAAGCACCTTCCTCCCCATCCTGCTCTTCCTCAGGTATTTTCGGGGCAACAGAGGAAGCAGTGATCATTTTCTACTGCCCTTGGTGCTCTCTGACGAGTTTGTATGTGCAAATGTGGCAAACTCTCCAGGAGGGACACTGAGGGTGCTGCCCTGTGACTCACTGCCACGGTTTGCAAGTGAAGGCACCCGTTTACGAGACGATTATCAAATTCTTCATTCATTTTTTTCCTGTGGCATTTCTTTACTGTAGCCTAATATTTTTCAGGGTACTAAAGTTCGACTACCATTAGTACAACAATGGGAAGGATGCTCAGAGTAGGTATTAGGAGTAGATATTATTAAAATTACCCAAGATTTTTTTTGTTTTTAATACTTCTAATTTGGCTAAAGTGTTTATAGAATCTGAATAGTATGCATAATTCTTTATTGTAACAACACTAGATTAAAATCTTTTATAATAAGTTATATCTATATTTTAAGTCTATGTGCCTCTTCAGCTAATATGACAGATGACGGACTGAAAGTTTAACTAATTTCATCACTTCAAATATTTTTATTTTCAATTCCATCTAGTGTGTATATGTTTAACTTCTTAATACTATGTCTAAGATGTAGTTTCATGCATAACATAATCAATCTCTTTTAGTTTTTCTAATAGATGATACTTTTTGTATCACCCTTACTCTTACTTTTGCACAGTATTGTTTATATTTAAAGGAAAAGAGTGCACTTCTCTTTATGTTTGATTTATTTAATCTGGTAGTTAGCAGTTATTTGTAGAATCCAGGAAAACTGGCATGGCAGCTTCAATTAATTATTTTTCAACATAAGAAATCTTCTCCTCCTCAAATTATTTTCTGCAGATGAAGCTAAAGACCTTTCAAAAGAATCAGTTCTTTTTTTGAGAAACGCAAAGTAAACAAATAAGACCTGAGATGCATGTGACTAGTATTTTCAGTGTCTGCATATTGTGCCTTGACTGTCAACATTTTAAAAGTTTGAAATAATTGGTTTGAATTTCTGAGTGATGTCATAGTTTCAAAGAGTTGCAGGGCATGATTGTTAATTTTTAAAAGGTCACAGAAATGAGTTTGATGGAACTTAGTTCATTCTCTGCGAAGTGAAAAAAGTAGAGAACAAAGTGACAGCCTCTGTATGTCAGAAACTGAAGTTGAGAGATTTCCCTTTTCTCTTTTTACAGCCACTCTTCAGAATACTGTATCTCATGTTCTTTTGTTAAGAAAGTGTTATACAGGATCTTCTTCAGAACAGCTTTCCAACCTCCACTGTTTGAGTTTTCCTCTCTGATATGCTTCTTCATTATGAGATCAGCATAGATAAAAGTGACATAGCAAAGCAGTACCAGCCATCTGATGTAAGATGCATTTCTCCAGGAAGGCTGGTGCTGAAAGCTGACTGTGCAACTTTTGGCATCCAGCTTTGAGTAAGTTCTCACAGAACCCCTATATAATCAAATAAGAGAGAGCGAGGTCTTTTGATAGGTGACCTGACTACCTAAGTTAGGCTCCCAGTCTATGTCCCAACACCTAGAGTGGAAGGAGCTAATTTAGATAATGAAACTGCATGAAGTCAAAGTGTGTGCCTCTGCCTGCAGCATTATTGCACCCTGAAGGTACAATACCCTTCTTTCCCTAAGCAGGAGAGTTTTTCCCTTGAGTGAGCAAACACTGCTTATGTAAAATCTCACACTCACCAGAAATAGTGAGACAGAAACAAAGAGAAGATGCCTTTCCAAGAGATTTCTTAGAACTAACTGCAAATGGTGCTCATGTTCCTTAATGAATCTTCCACTTCCCAGCAAGTGCCCTCCTCTAGTGCTCATTATAAAAAAATAAGGGATTGCTAAACAGATGAATGAGTATTGAAAAAAGACAAACTAAACCCAAACTGAGGTTTCTTACAGTTGGGTTTAAATATTTCATGACTTTACTAATTTTTTTATGTAAATTTAACGTATTTCAACTTTGATTTTTTTATTTGGTCTTGATATCTAGCATTAGGTAACTAAATCCATCTGTAGAAAACTCCATAAAAGATGCAGAGTAACTGGAATGCTTGTGAATCTCTATGCAGGGTGAGAATTTCTGGTACTTTTATATAATAGGATACACTTATTTAGTTCCCTAAACATTGACCTAATTATCTAATGCTAGGAATGCACGATTAAAGAAAGCCTGACTCTGTTCCAAGTGGAAGTTTTTCTTTGGCATATGCAGTGCCTAAACTTTGTTTACAGAGTTTTATGGCCTTTCTATGTCCATTCCCTTCCCCAGGAGAACAGCTTATGGAGAAATAAAGCAACACTAATCCTTGTGGTGTTTTATACTAACCTGGTTAATGGTTTTGCCCTAGAAGAGTTCTCTTTAAAAGATGGCTGTGATATTGCAAAGTCATGATAGAGTTTGAGGAGGTTTAAAACAGAAGACAAACCTTGACTTAAAAATTCAGTTTCCCCTTTTAAAAGTAGTTCCTCTTGAAGAACAGGTCTCTCTTTAGATTAATTTAATGAAAATTCCTTCCTCTATTCACCTTTAAACCAGGTAGAGACAGTAGATAGTAGAGAGGCTAAATAGTTTCCAAACACAGCAAACCAGCCAGCTCAGAGAGAAGCATCTAATCTCCCTGGGTTGAAATACAGTGTCCAGCTGGGAAGAACATGGGATTGGATCTACATGGCAAACCACCAGGCAGGGCAGTACCACTGACAGGTAGATTGACACATTGCTATATGAAGCAGATGCCATTCTTAGGTGGTATTATTTAGATGGAATAATTTTTCACTGAATGAACCCTCAAGACTAGGTGCAGTCCTTGGCTTGATGGAGAAAAATGCACAAGATCTGTTTCAGAATCTCATGCTGAAAACCCCACTTTATGACAATGGTATTTCTGTAAAGATTAACAAAGACCAAAGAATCCTCTGTAGATGTGCTAAACTCCAGTAAGGGAACAATGTCAGTCTTGTTAAAAACAAATTAGGAGAGGGAGCTGAAATAATTAAATCCTTACATATGGCTACAAAAAAGCTGAAGGGATACCAGACTTGAAAGAAAGAGACAGTCTGAACCATGTTATACTGCATTCAAAAGAAGATATCAGTAAGGAACATGAACTCTGAGAAACATAAAAATACAATTACATAGGCCTAAAAGAATTTGCGAAACAACTATGCAAAGGAACCAAACCACTAAATCATTCTTCTTCACATCAACAAGGAGCAAAAGCTTGCTAGAAGGTCTAAAGGGCCAATTGATGGCCAAGGTACAACATGAGTACTCAGAAGAGACATGGATGTTACAGAAAAGTTAGGCTTTTTGCACCAGTATTCATTGATGAGCAACCTGGGGAAAGGACCATGTAAAACTTGATTTTGGAGTCGTTTTGGAGACTAGAGAGTAGCAAATATGACACCATTTTAAGAAACAATATTTCTGTGGCAATCCAGAAAGCCGACTTTGCATAAAAAACCAGCAGGAACTATAATATAGGTCAACATGTGAAAAGCCAGTATAGCTTCTGCAGATGGAAGTTGCTGCCTCTTAAACATGTAGAAAAGAGTGTTTGCTGCAGTCTTGATGGATTTAATAAAGGCTGTTGACAACATCTGTTGCTGAAGGTTTTAAGACAGCTAAGAAGCCATGAAATAAAAGGGAAGATCCTGCCATTGACTAAAATGCAAAACGGAGGGAATATTTAGTTCTTGTATCCCTGAACTCAAGGGCTGGTGGTGAATAGAGGCTGACAAACTCCTGACAGGTATGGGAAAGTTGTGGAGCGAGGGGAGAGAGGGAGAGAGTGAGGAAGACTGAGCTCCACTGTAGAATGCCAATCTCAGAACAGGCATAGATGGCCATAAAGTGGAGCTTGTGGGAGCCAGGGTGAAATCAAGATGAAAGGAGGGGTTCTTCACATGTGATGTGGTAGATCTGAGGTTTTGCTTGATACAGGATGTTATTATTTATTTAAGCATTTACATGATTTCAAGAGAGACTGGACAATCACTTTTAAGAGTGGAATATTTAACAGAAAAACCTCCACTCACAAAATTCCCACAGCTTAAAATGGCCAGAGAGTATGTGAGAGTATGAAGCTGCAGCAGGGCAGGCAGCATCACATGTAATTGTACCTCTTTTTTGCCTTGGGTATCTGCTTAGATCTATTGTTAGAGACAGACTGCTGTGCTTGGTAGAGCAGTGGCCTGAACCAGTTTGCTTCTTCTTAATATTTAGAAGTCTCTCAAATAAGAGTTAATAAATAAACTGCAGTAGATGATCTTTGTGTTGTCATACTCACCAGCTGCAATTCTTGAGGCATGACAAAAGGATGGCAGCACATCCAATATTTGGGGTGCATGAGTAGAAGAGATGATTTTTCTGGATTTATTCCTGCCTGCACTTTTGTGGAGTAGAACACTGGCTCTGCAGCAGGCAGAGCTGGTATCACCATCGCTAACTGGTACCAGTTACATGATTTTACCACTTATACCTGTACTATTCCACCTGGCACAGAGCTTGTTTAAAGTGCTTACAATGCACTTGAGGAAAGGTTTAATAAGGCAGCATTAGCATTTTCTTCAGAGAATAGAAACCTTAAATAGAAAGAGATTTAAAGAAAACCTGAAAAACATATGTAACATATTTGAGACTTCTGAAGGCATAAAAGAGACAAATGTTAGTTCAGCTAAATTATCTGTATGGAATAAGTTTAACAAGAAAGAGAAACATGTCTAAAAAATCCAGGTATTGAAGTTTTTAAGTATTAAAATCTAAATACTGAAAGTGTAATTCTTTGTCTGAGATTGGCAGTTGACTGTGGTTGGAGCAGCTGACACTGACCTTCTCTATCCTTGGCTTTTTCTCTCTCCTTCTATCTTTGAAAAGGGAAAACAACTTGTAAATGTTTACACTTCTTTCTAGAACTGTACTCTGTCTAGAATCCCACTATTCTTAGAAGTCAGAACTGTTTGTGATTGGTTTGCTATTGATTGTCCCATCAGACAGATTACTCAAATACCTTAGGGATAAATTATCAGAATGTACAAGTCACACAGGGTTCAAATTTACAGCAGCAAGTGTGCATCTCCCTAAAGACAGAGTAAGGGAAAGAGGATTCCTGGTGCAGGAATGCTGCCCATGTACACCATTTCTGTGATGCCTACACCCAGGAGCCAAACAGGAGAATAGAATCCCCCTGTTGCCGCTCTCCTCTCTTGCCATAACACAATTCTGTCTCTTCTGGATACCCTAACAATCCCACTGGGACCAAAACAGCTGGAACCAACTGCTTGGTAGGATCAGGCCAGTCTCACCACAGTGACACTTCTCCAACAAGCTTCTACATCTGTGATGTTAAAACTGAAGCTCCTTGCTTAGCTTAGATCTCCAGATCCTAAAGGAATTACAGTGTCTGGATATTCTACTGAGGTATACAAATATAGCCAATAGCTTCTCTAAACCCAGCTGAATAAGCAGATAATTTCTGTTGATACAAACTTGAAATCAAAGGTCAGGGCATCTTATCAACCTTTTCTGATAAAAACATCAAATTTGTCATTGGTGTGCCTTGACATTGCAAACTCATTCTGTGGGTGTATTTCTGTACTTATGTAAGTGATGACATTAAAGTAAATAGAAACTTTGGAAGTACTTCAGAGTAAGGCATTTACTTGAATAATGGAATTATTCTGCTGAATCTGGCTCAAACTGGGTCCTACTATTCCCACACCACTGTGCAAACATACAGCTCAAAATTAAAGAAAAAAACAGACACTTCCAGCTCACCATATTACAGAACGTCATATTTTAGGCATTATTTAGAGTTCAGTATTAGTATTTGAAAACAAGCAGTGTGTGGATTCATGTTACATTTTACACATACTCATCCACATAGAAGCTGCTATATACTGTATACACAACCTACACATATCCCAAATAGCAGTGATTCAAAATGCATCATTTATATCTATTTTTCAGTACCTTTATTTTTTATTTTGTATGTCATTATGGCCAAGTGAATAACGCTCAAGGAGCAAGGAAATTCCAGTTTACTGCAGACTGACATAGCAGCTACTGAACCCTATGTTAGGATCATACAAAACATCAGGGAAACGTCTTTTTGCTTAAAACATTCCATGTTTTATTTTTTCAAATACTGAATCAAAAAGTAGAAAAAATGATCATTGAGTAAGGCTGATTGGTATCTCTTGCTAACAGCCTGCACATTCCAATTCTACTACCTCCATTGCAACCACAGAGTTGTGCAAGGACAAAGTGCTGGTGTGGGAGCCAGTGGGCATAAAACACAGGAGAAAAAAAGAGACATCAGTCGTCATGATTACAGTCTACTTCCTACATATTCAAACATTCATGGACTTTTCTCACCCTAATACTCATTGCTGCCATTTCTTTTTCCTCAGTCATTGGTTCCTGTAAACAAGTTATTTTAAAGCTTTTGATGAAAACTAACCATATAACTAAAAAAAAAAATCACTTGGCACTAAAAAATCTGTTCCTCCTTAAGAGAGGATAAACCCCCAAACATTCTGTTTCTGATACCAACATCCCTCCAGTCCCACAGCTTCAATTACTCAAAGGTATTTGATTGCACTTACCTACAAAAGTTTATAATAAAGTTAGTAGAATGTGTAGACAACTGAACACTGCACCAATATTACCACAGCTTTGGTAATTATTTTTCAAGTAATATTGTGAAATTTTATTATGACTAAATGAAGTAAAAATGCTGCCTTCAGCACGAAAAAATAATAAAATCTAACACCTAAGGCCACGCTCCACAAAGAAGAGTTTGTGCATGAATTACCGAGCAGGACTGTGGCAGAGCAAAACTCTGGAGACAGCAAGAACAGAAGAAAGGGGGCATTTAAAACAACAGTTTAGGCTTTTCTTCATCCTTTCAAAAGAAGGAAATACATTCCTTTTATTGACTGAAACACTGCATGGTCAGATTTGCTTCACTTAAATATTCCCACAGATCTGACTGTGGGGTCGATGTATGCACTAACTGCCAAGTCACCAGAAGTTTTAGTCATCCAGGATCTTGTGAAGTGAAAGGTCAGCAGACAGGCAGAACCAAAAGAGATCTGTGACCTTTCCCCTTTGTAAGAAAATGCTGGGGTAATGGAATATCGCAAATAACTGTGGTTTGGCAAAACCTAGGAGTATGCTGTGGTACACAGAAGCCAGAAAGGGAAGTATGCAACTGGAGATCATGATTATAAAATAACAAAGTCTAAGTAAAGCAATTTCTCAGCCAGCATATGTTGTGTCTTTGTCCACTGAAAAACCTTCCTATTTTACTGACAAAACAATCTACAGGGAAATCATGCCTACCTACAACTAAACATTAGCTGTACTGTACTAGGTCAGATTTTGACAACATTGTCCTAGCTTTGAGTGCTGTTATTTAAAAAGAGAAAAGCTAGAAGGACCTATCCAGATCTCTAGCCTGTCCTCACTGGTAAAAACATAATAAACTCCAAGATTATCTCACACCTTCTCTATTTAACTGTCCAGCCCAATGTGGACAGAATCTGTGCAACCTCCTAGGAAGAAATGAGCAATAGATGTTCCTTGGTCTTGTTCTGCTGGTCTTGGCTTACTGGACTTTTCAGAAGGCACCTGGATGTTTTCATAAATGGGGTCTTTGCTTTTTTAAAAGCAAAGCTTGCTCACATCAAAGATATTCTTTCATCCTGAAGCTTGTGTTGCTCTCTAAACATCATCACTGCACTCTGTCAAAGGGGGCTGTTTTATTAACAGTAATGTCACTTAATTTAACTCAGCACTTGTGGAGTTACCGTGAGACAGATGCTCTCTCTCCATGTCTAGGGAAAGGCTGGGCTCCTCAGCATTCCTGTAAGTGCCTAATATCACGTTTAAAATCTGCTTTTATATACACACCCTAAACTAATGCTTTATCATATACTACCTTATTACTACATTTTCAAGGTGTAAAAGGACCCGAAGTATTTTTTACGTCCTCTGATCTCCCCCCTGCAATTTTAAACACAGTATCTTTTCCAAACACATGAAGAAATAGAAATAAGAAATTAGGAAAAAAGAAAAAGCAGCAAGACAACAGCCTATACTGTTGATTCCTTTGTGCGAAACGCGCCGGGTTCTGCTGCAGGGGCCGTGCGGCTCGGCCGAGGCTGTTCTGGGCTGCCGGAGCACAATACCGGGTTTCCCTTCGGCGGGAGGGCAGGAAATAAATTACGCGTGTTGTGCCGGCGCTGCCCCGGAGGCGCCGAGCCGGCCCGATCCCTCCCGCGGCCAACCGGCCAAGCCCCGACCCAGGGTCGTCCGAGGCCACCGGCCCCGGCTGCCCCCGCACCGCGCCCCTACCCTCCCCTCCCCTCCCCTATCCCCCACCAGCTCCGCCGCCCCAGCCGGCTCGGGGCGCGCCGGAGGTGCCGCGCTGTCCGCCGGGGCCCCGAGTTGTCCCCGCTCCCCCCGGGCCGAGGCGAGGCCGGGGCGGGGGGCGGCGCCTGCTCCGCAGGGCAGGCGGAAGGGAAGGGAAGGGCCGGCCGCGTCCCGGGGCGCTGCAGGGCAGGGCCAAGCGGCGGAGGCCGAGGGGCGTGGAGCCGCCGGGACACGGGCAGCGGGGACAGCGGTGGTGGCGCTGCGGCGGCGCCCCGAGCGATAGCGGTGCAGCCGGGGCAGCCGGGCCCGCTGTCGGAGCCGCCGCCGGTGCCGCCCCGCGCGGCGCGGCCAATGGGGGCTGGCGGGGCGGGCCGCGCCGCGCAGGGCTGCGCTGTGCAACGCGCCGGGCTTTGAAGGCACCATCACCCCCGGCAGGCAGCGCTCCCTCGGCATCGCACCCGGCGGGGCGCCCGGCGGCGGGCCCGGCCCGGCCCAGCGCCCCCCATGCGGAGCCGGCGGGACCGGCCTTGGCGCCCGCGGTAGGAGCGGCGCGCAGCGGTGCCCCGGCAGGCAGGATGGCCCACATGCTTCATGCGGCGGCCCGGCGGGTGCCGTGGAGCCGGACGAGCGCCGCGAAGAGGGCGGCGTGCCTGCTGGCCGCGGCGTACGGGCTCAGGATCCTCTACCCGCTGGTCCGCGGGCGCGCCGGGCGGGCGGGCGGCAGGGCCGGCCCCCAGGCCGAGCGGGGCCGGGCCGCGCCGCTCCGCGCTCGCACAGCCGCCCCGGCCGTGGACGCCGAATTCTTCAGGCAGCTGCTGGAACTCCGCAAGCTGTTCTTCCCGAAGCTGGTGAGTGCCGAGCTCGGCTTGCTTTGCCTCCACTCGTTCGCGCTGGTGTCCAGGACTTTCCTCTCCATCTACGTGGCCGCCCTCGATGGGAAAATCGTGAAGAGCATCGTGGAGAAACAGCCACGGAGCTTTATCTTCAAGCTGATCAAATGGCTGATGATTGCAATCCCGGCCACTTTCGTGAACAGCACCATCCGGTACCTGGAGTGCAAGCTGGCTCTCGCCTTCCGCACGCGCCTGGTGGATCACGCCTATGAGACCTACTTTGCCAACCAGACTTACTACAAAGTGATCAGCATGGACGGGCGGCTGGCCAACCCCGACCAGTCCCTCACCGAGGACATCATGATGTTCTCGCAGTCGGTGGCGCACCTCTACTCCAACCTCACCAAGCCCATCCTGGATGTTGTGCTCACCTCCTACACGCTGATCCGCACCGCGCGCTCCCGCGGGGCCAACCCCATCGGGCCCACCGTCCTGGCCGGGCTCGTCGTCTACGCCACGGCCCGTGTGCTCAAAGCCTGCTCGCCCAAGTTTGGCAAGCTGGTGGCTGAGGAGGCTCACAAGAAGGGCTACCTGCGCTTCATCCATTCACGCATCATTGCCAACGTAGAAGAGATCGCTTTTTACCGAGGGCACAAGGTGAGTAGGAGAGAAATTTAGGGGTTCTGGGGTCGCTCCTGCAGCGCCTTCCCTGCTGCCCTCCCTGAGCACTTTGGGTCCCTCTGACATTTAAACTTGTTTACAGCTCAGCACTTCCCATTTCTTAGGAAACTGCCGCCTCACAAGCGGTATCACAGTTCCCTTGAGCTCTGACAATGTTCCGGATTTGCAGCTGGATCTTACACTTTTCTAGAAGGCTAATCTCCGTTCTTGTTTTTCCTCCACCCAGTCCATTCCGATTAACTTTCCCAGCTTTCTTTTTCTTCCACTCATGTGTACGAACTACCAGATTTAATGCTGCACAAATAGCAACCAAGGCACACCAGAAAGTCTAGGGGGAACTCTGAGAGCTCAGAGCACACTACAACCTTTGACACTCTTTTACATAGCTAAGCAAAGATGTAGTCATCAGAGTCTTAAAATAGCTTAAGTACAGTACTTCTGCAATCACAGTTACATAAACTAGTAGCTTGTTCTAAAGCCACCGTATTAAGGAACTCTTCATGTTTTTATTAGAAGTGGGTTTTGGCTGTAATACCTTTCAAACACAATTGGAAAAAAAAGTTGTTTTGTGTAAGGTGAAAATGAAAGCCGGAAACCAGCCTGAAGCATTACTTTTTCAGTTCAAGCAATGATTATATAATGTAAATGGTTTGTTTTTGTAGACACAGTTATTCTCAAAAGCTGTCTATAGTAATGTTTTAAGTGCAGCTAAATTAAACATTTTCTCAATTCCCACATATATGACTTGAGCTGAATACATACTGTATTGACTTGCAACTGTCTTTGACTTGTTAAACCTCTTGGGATAGTTCTCTCTTCCCCCAGACTGCTTGCGAAAACAAGCAGCGTTGCATTTCAGGGATCAACTCTGCAGCTTTAAGTCACTGGAGATAATTTATCCCCAAACGCTGTCCAGTATGAGTTTCAGTTGCTGTGAAATTCTCTAGCTGCAGCTTTCTTAAGAGGATGTGCAATCAGCCTTACTATGGTTGTTAGAATCAGCTGTTGTGAGTGCCTTCTGTGTTGTTCTTGTATATATCAGAGATCTTAAAAAAGTTGAAAACCTGCCAGTCTTCTATCGAGGGATGACAGATGGTGTAATAAGGTGGTGTAAATAAGAACCAGGTGCACTGACTTCCATAGAGCTGTGCACTTTTGCTGTGAGACTGCAGCACAGTGAAAATAAAGTACCACATAGCGGATGTGATTCAGAAGTCACAGCTCTGGGTACCTGATTATATCATGCACATCTTGTATGACGTGCATCTTTGTTGCATTGTATAAATGTTTTATTTTTAACTGTAGGTAGAATTGAAACAGCTGCAGAAAAGCTACAAGGCTTTGACAGATCAAATGAATCTCATTTTGTCCAAACGTTTATGGTACATCATGATAGAGCAGTTCCTGATGAAGTACGTCTGGAGTAGCTGTGGTATGATTATGGTTGCTGTGCCCATCATCACTGCAACGGGATTTGCAGATGGCGGTAATACCACTTTTTATGTAATTTCTAAATGTTTCTTTAAGGGTATGTCCTCAAAAGAACTGTACTTCCCCTGAATGCCATTCAGATTGACTTACTCTTCACAGACTTTATTACAGCATCTGTGTCTTGTGTGTAACTTGTAAGCATAGCAAGTCAGCTGAGGAAAGAGCAACACAAATGATCCAACTTTGAGTGTAAGCCTGATAAACAGTATGAAGTCAGGACCTAGAGGATCCTTGTGTCACACAAGATTACAGTCTTAATTGCCATCCTTTTTCACTAGCTACTCTTGGGATGGCAGGCTGATATTTTCAACCAAACCAAACTACAGCAGCATCTCCATTTACAAAATGATACTATGAACTTTCCTAGAGTACTTATCTCCTCCTTCCATAAACCATAGTGTAATTAAAGATAATTATAGGTAATTTTTCTCTTACTGTTGGCTTGCTAGAAACTGCTGGTTTCCTATGACTCCCTGCATGAAGAGAAGGTGAAATTCAGATTCCAGGCTAGGATGGTATAATTTTTGACATGCTATCACAACTTTCCTGGAAATGAAACAAGACTCAAGTAGTGTTGTTATTGCAGGCGATATTAAAAATAAATAAATAAATAAAAGTTAAAAAGAGAGCAGAAAGAAAGGTCATTAAGGAGGTGTAGTGAAAGACAAATGGGTAATTTAGTTCAACAGGCTTCCCTATGTACAATTAGAACCACAGAATATATTGGAATTCCACAGATCCTATAATGTCTGTGGAAGGATCAGTTCTAAGTTGGATACATTTAATCAGGAATGAGTGAATTCTTTTCTGTGCCGTAGTTATATTTCTTTCCTGGTAGTTATATTTCAAATTAAGACTGTTCATCTGGACAGACTTGGTGTGACCTGTGGGATGACTTCGTGTAGTGCCCACGTGGTTCAGCTCACTTGCAGTTGTGTCGGGACACGGCTGGGTGTTCAGCTGCCTGAGCTGCTGCCCATCACGTGGCTCAGGAGGGCACTATATCAGGACCCTGACTGGCATCCTGGGAACAGCTTCAAAAATATCAGGATGTCTTGTTCCAAACAGAAGAGGTTGTACAAAGGCATTTCACCTCATAGTGAAGGCACAGCAGAAAAAGTGATAAGAGTCTTTCTGCTAAGACAGGAATGAGTACAATCAAGAAAAAAAGCGTTAAACCACAAGTTGTAAATATCTCCTTGGTATTAGAGCATGAATAAAAAAGGACTCGTATTCATGTAAACTAAATAACATTCCTGTTATTCATGACCGTTCTTTTGATAAATACATTTCAAATGTGGGAGAAAAGAAAGACGCAGCAGTGGCTCATGTTGTAAAGCAGAATAGTTGACACCTGCAACCTAAATTGTTAAAACATGAGTTTTATTATGAAGTCCTGAGGCATACCATAATGGTGGGTCGCAAGCATAATACTGGCAACACCGCCAAGACCAGTTTGAGGTATTACAGGTATTCAAAGAATCAAGCATACCTGAAATTGTCATTCACCTGCTTGGGAAAACAGTGCTTTGTGCCTCAGCAGATCAGATACAAATTTGTTCACATCTGAAGGAAGAGGCAGTGGATTTGTTAGTGTGGGATGAATTAGCAGAGTCAGGGATACACACTGGTACCATGGGCAGATTTGAGACTACAGTTGTAAAGCAGTAGATTTTGCACACTTCTTCAGGGGGGGAAAGAAAAAGTAAAAAAATAATTATTCAGTAGTAAGAAAAAGGAATCTTCTTTGACAGTGAGATTTCTGACTGAAATTTTAAAATTTTCTTACATATTTCAGGGAAGAAGTTAGCTGGCAAAGCCAGGACTTGCACTTGATAACATTTCTTACTCTTCTTGTGTTAAACCATTAGTGTTCCAAATGTCCAGTCTCTCATCCATTTGTGGAGCTTAACTATTTTTGGAAGCAAGACTTTGATTCCTCTAGACACAGTAAACACTTATCTTTGTTTATAAAACAAGTATAACTATCAATTACATAAATGAAGATGAAAATGGAAATGTTAGTTTCTGTATGAAACAGAGACAGCTTGTCTGCTCTGTTAAAACACAACATTTTCAAACACAGGAGGCCAGCCATCTGAAAAATATTTTGGAGTAAAAGTTCAACAAAAATAATATTGGTGGGTTATATAACATAGGAGCTTGTGTTTTGGCACTTGGAGTTTGGCACTGCTCATAAATTCTGTATATTTTTTAATTTTTTCAAACACCCCTGAACTGACTGAGGCAGTGGTTTGTAGAGATCTCTGAACTCTTGCTAGATGAGCTGGCCTGGGTGCTGGAATCAGCTATCGGTAAATTCTGCATTTACATTAAGGAGGAATGCTGCATCAGTGTAGTTAAACCATACCTGGTGGAGAATATAAAAGAATAGCATGTTTTGCATAACAAGATAAATTCAATATGCTCCCCCTTACTCTTTGTTATTAAGTTATCTATGGTAGTTACATTCACCAGTCCTTTTTGTAAGGTTGTCTTCATAGAGCTAATGTTTTCTTAATTTAAAAGCTGCTTTATAACAGCTCCCATTTAATCACAACTTAATTTGTAGAGATAATTTTCAGCAGAATATTTTAACAGAAAACTTTCTTTTTTACTCTTAGAGTTGGAAGATGGCCAGAAACAGGCTATGGTTAGTGAAAGAACAGAAGCTTTTACTACATCACGAAACTTGCTGATCTCTGGAGCAGATGCTATTGAAAGGATTATGTCTTCATACAAAGAGGTACTGTACATCTGTTGTACATGAAACAGAAGAGAAAAAATGTAAACCAATTTACATTTAATATAAAATATGAAATAAGTTTTAAAGTTTTCCTCAAAAAATGTTAAAAAAATTTTAAAGGCAAATTCAGTTGTAACGAAATGCATGGAGATCTTTGAACTGGTAGTTTGATCTTTAGAGTTAAGTTGATGAAGAGTCTAAAGTGCACAGCTGCCTGTATGGTGCAACATGTAGATGTCATTTTTAATACTGGTGTTCAGATGCCATCAGAGAGTGATAGAAGTTCCTGGAATGTGAGTGATAAAGGTTCAAATTCCTCCTCTGTTTGGAGCAGAGACCTGAATTCAGGCAGTGTGTCTCTAGTGCACTTCTGTTGGAAGTGTCGTAAAATCATAGAATAATTTGATTGGAAGAGTCTTGAAAGGTCTTCTAGTCCAACACATCTGCCATAAGCAGGGACATCTTCAACTGTGTCAGGTTGCTCACATCCCTGTCCAGCCTGACCGTGAGTATCTCTAGGGATGGGGTATCTCCACCTCTCTGGGCAGCCTGTTCCAGTCATGTTTTATGTGAAACACGAGGAGAATTAAATACTTTTTTCCTGGCAACATGAACTGTGAGACTGTATTCAATATCTTGTGGACCTGTTAAATTATAAGTAATTTTGCAAAGTAGAGAAATTTTAGCAGGAAAAAGTCCACCGTGGAACAGCAAATATTCTAGAAGTACAGGATGTTCATCTGGAAGATCAGAGATGTAGTTTCAGTCCTTAGCCAAATTCCAGTAAAAATGGGCTTTCGTCTGTGGTCTCTTGGGGTTTTCTCTAGGTGCCAGCCAAAGAAGAATGAGGCAGTGCTGTTACTCTCCTAAACATTTCCTTCTGAATGTTGGTTCTTCGTTTGTTAATTGGTGTTTGCTTTTCCCTTTGGACGGAACCCCTTTTCCCAGTGCGGTGTGAGGAGGCACACATTAACTAGGCAGCTAATCAAAGACTGTGGATTCTGTTACTTGGAATCCAGCCATAATAGCTACAACTTTGTAAACGGGAGGAGGAGGGGTAGTTTGGCACCTTCAGATACAGACTTTGACAAAGCCAGAGTCTGTGCTATTTTCAGAAGGAATCCTTCTAATGGGCTATGATTTCTGACCTGTGCTCCTTTAGCTGTTCCCCTGCTTGGCCTCTGCTCTGAAGATACTGCCAGATACTATACACTGATGTAATTTCTGTTTCGTTTTCAACATTTAAGTCACTATATGATGTGCATGAGGACTTAGAAACACTGTGGGTTTATTTTTTGGAAACAAAAATATCCACAGTGTAGTAGGGGAAGAACAGAACAAACTCACTTTGTTTATAACATCATGAGATATTAATCTAGGCAGCATGAGATCTAAGGCCAGTTCTATGAATTTCCACCTTAGGTTTACATTATTCTTCTCTTCAAGAGACACTGCAGTACTTTAACCACATTGTCAATCCCTTTCAATGATTTGGGCAGTTTCCAAAGGGCAGTGTACTTTAACCCACTTCCAGGGGTAGTGCAGTTCCAGTTCTTGCCCACCTGATCCACCAGGACAGCCTCCTTCAAGTCAGTGTAATTCAGTGTGCAGATGAGGTGGGCTCAACTTTTCTTTGCAGTCAGTAGTTTAGGTGGTAATACATATAATAAATATAATAATAGTGTTTTGACAAAGCGAGTTTGTAGGGTCGTGGTTTAGAAATTTACTGGAAGGTATGTTTCTTCTGGGGCACTGTTGGTACAAGTTCAGTTCATCACATACAAGATTCTCTCCATCATCCTCCAGCGGAGTGATGGCTTTGTGACCAGAACTAGCACTCACTTCTGAGTCTGGCACAAATAGTGAAGCCTACAGAAGATTGTATCTTGGAATTATATATGCCACAGCAGATGATCTCAGTCATGGAGTGTATGTGCTTAACCACAAGCAAAAGATTTTGTAATTTTGATCTAATTTTCATGCCATTCTTGTCTTTCTCTCTGCATTTAGTGTAAAAATTTATCCTTTTAAAACCATCTAATAATACATTTATAATAAGAGGCCTAGGTTTAATTCTTTGCTGCCAGCAAATGGAGGCAGTTCTTTGGGAGCTCTTGGTAGTGTTGCTGCTCATGAATAGGAAGTTACCAGGTCCAGGGATCTGTTGTGTCTGTCTTCACTAGGTGGAAATTGTGACAAAAGGATCAAAAAAGACCATTGAGAACACCTCTTAAGAGACCTCAGCCTCCTAAAAATGCCCAGTTTTAATCCAGGGTCTCAGATTTAGCTCTGGTACTTTAGCATACATTTGATAGAAGCGTCATTTCTGTTGTGTACTGCATTTTAGACTAGAATGCCCTGATGCTGCCTCTTTTACACAGAAAAGCACACTTTTCCCACAGGAGGTTTCAGGAGAACAAGGAAACAAATAATTATAGATGCCATTTTTCTCGCTTCTGTGGACCTTTTGTTTTTGGCTGGAAAATGCAGAGATTTTGTTTTTCTCTTGTATGACATGCTCTCTGTTTACAGGTATGTTAGTAGCTGTTCTCTGCTGGGAGAAGACTACTGATCCACAGAAAAGACCAGTCCCTGCAACCTCTTCATTTATTGGAGCTATCATATCTTACATTGGCTGAAATCGAACTGTCCTTTCTGCTGACTGGCAGCAGCTATGAGTGGCATACGGGTTAGCACAGAGTCTCAAAGACTGAAAATTGATAGGTGTTGAAGGACTTATTGTTGATCCTGTTGATCTTTGGCCAAACATTTGATTTGTAGGAATTTTGAAGTATAACTGAAATAAGGCATTTGTTGTTTCTCAGGTCACGGAGCTAGCAGGTTACACTGCCCGCGTCTACAACATGTTTTCAGTCTTTGATGAGGTGAAGAGGGGCATCTACAAAAGAACTGCTGTAATTCAAGGGTCTGTAAACAACAGCAAGAATGAAGATAAAGCAGAGTTACACATTGATGGGCCCTTAGAAATCAAAGGTAATTAATTCATATTTGTAAGTATTTCCCAGGGGGTGGGAGGGAGCCATGATGCAGTGGAACAGGAGATGAACAGAGGGAATTTTCTACTACAAATCTGCCTCTCAGCCTTAGTGCCCCAGAGACCATGTTGCCTTTCATTTTAACCTCCTGCTATCTTGTAACTCTGTCCTTATGGTGTGCTTTTCTTATACACAAAATTGCTCAAATGTTTTCTGTGAAAACTTTAAATGGAGAAGGCATTTCGTCAATACTATTATTGATGGTGGTGGAATTATTATTATTACACAGACAGTGCCTTCTTCCTCAGACCCTTAATCTTGTTCAGAAAACGGAGACTGTAACAGTTTTGTCTTCAACTATCACATTATTTCGTCTTCAACAATCACATTTGAGGCAGGAGAGAAAACCAGATTGATTCCGTAGTTTTTGACAAAAATACTGTTTTCAGTGATTAAAGATCAGTCCATGCTCATTTTTTCATAATGTAGTGGGAATCTTCAACTGAAAATACAACTTTACTTTTCTCCTCACCTCCCAAATGATCTGATCATTATAAACCTTTTCCCTCCCATCCCTACCCTGTATCTTTCTGGTGCCCCTATCTTTCTGTCTCCACCCTCCTTGGAGCATTTTCTGTGTACATGCGTTTCTTACCGTGTGCAATTTTGTGCCTCCTCTCTCTGCCTCTTGCATCCAGCTCTATCTGAAGTACTTAAAGGCAGTTTTTGCAGTGGGTTTTTCCTCGTTTTCCAACATACCATTTCTACTGCTCCGCTCTGTGATGTTGAAAAGCCTCATTCCCTCCGTCTGACTATTGAAAACCTAAACCTCAGTAGAGTTAAAGGCCCCAAAGGGCTCTTTATGAAATAACTTCTTGCAGTGATTTCAGCAGTGCTGCCCTTCAGCTCAGATTTCTCAAAGGTTCTCTCACAAGGTTCTTCATAACAAACAGTCTGATGCAGCATGGTGGATAGGTGTGGAAATAACTGATGTCTTAATCTTGCAGATCTTGGTAATATTTGGCTGACATTAAAAGAAATGGCATTTTTGAACTATTGCATTTTGTCATGTACATGAGAAAAGTTTTGTAGTTCCTGGAGCAACAAAGTAATTCAGGGACTCTTTTTAGATACCTATGTTACCCGTGTTTAAAACAAAAACCAAATACAATTCAGATATGTGAGCATGCTGTTCATGTTCCGTTTTGGTCTAGTATACTTAAACCCCACTCCTTTTTTCTCTGCAACCTTTTCCCAGGATTTCAGTCCACTGCAGTCACACATTTTGTCCAGTCTGAACTGCTCCTAGGCCATGGTGACTAGCATTTGCTCTTGAGTGGTTGTAGCTCTCAGAGGCAGCTAGCCAAGGATTTAAGAAGAATTTAGGCCAGATGAATCTAGGCCACAGACTCCACACTTTTTATGACAAGTCCTATTGTAATACTGTTTTTCCTCCTTTGTTTTGGTCGATACTTTGAAAATCCCTGAAGAGTGGGTTTGTGTATGGATAAAAGTACACGTGCTGACATCAATGTGTCTGCATTATTAGAAAAGAAAAATCTTAATATTCAGCTTCCCCAATGGCCCTTTATACTTATTTCCTTTGGAATCATCCAGTATAAGTCTATGTAACTAAGAAATGCCTGGTTTGTGCCTCACATTTACTGTTTTCAGTAAGAATGTGAAAATAGAAAAAATGATAGTAATGTTTTTATAGGCAATATTGCTTTACAGTGTATCTAATAATTCAAAATTTTAAAAATTAAATAGAATTTTGTACATCTTGTACAAATACCATCAAATTGTAGTTCTGATTACGCATAAATATACTTTAAAAGCATGCCAGAGTTGCAATAAAATGCTGTGAAGTTAGGATTAAGAAATAGGAATTAAATTTACTTAATTCTAGCTTACTATATTTTATCATAGATTTATTTTAACTACAGTGTCTCCACTGTATCCAAGTAATTTCTTTTAACAGCAAAACACTTTTTCGCCCCTTAATCTCATGCTGGGCACCACAGAACTGTTTTATTTAAAACTTGTTTTAGGAAAAAAAGAATGCTTGGACTGATACATGGCACAGAAATTTTTGTTGAGGTTGTTATAGTTAGGCCAGGTTGCAAGCAATTGAACAAAAAGCCTCTGTATGGAAAATGTAAAACTAACCTTAACTGAAGGAATGCTACCAGAGCCTTTTATAATGAACTTAACTTTGCCTTAGTTACATTTTATTTTGTTCAGATTAGTCTAAGTTATAAATCAACAGCTTTCTAATAAAAAAAGAAATCTCTGCATCTTTTCTCTAAAGGTACTTTCTGATATTTGTCTAGGAACCCAAATGGTTGTTGTGTTCTGTTAGAGAAGTCTACTAAGAGGTGACCAAGAAGCTAAATTTGTTTTACTGTTTCCAGGAGAATTTATTTCAAAATCCTTGTATTACAGAGTATCCAAATGTCCAGTAGGGATTGTATATTTAAATGTACCAGAAATCCAAATACAAAGTGTGCATACCTGACTGAAATGTTACATGAGTTTCTGCAAATACTTACAAGACACGTTTACAGTGTCTGTGGCATCAAAACGAGATGGAAGCAAGCCATGAAATGTTTTTTCCTTTGGTTTTGTTGCTGGAGGAGAGTGAAATGTCCTCTGACTTTCTGAGCTGGTAGTGATTTCTAATTAAATCCTCAAAAGAAGGTTAACTGGTCTGCCTGTGGCTAAGGCTGTCCTTGAACTTTTTTATTGGTTGGTATTAAACAGCTATTTAAAACGGAATACAGTAAATACAGGTAGAATTTGAATGAATGTGTCTTTATGTGTGTCGCGTACTGTTTATGATAAAATTTAGGATTCATTGCACATTCTTGGCTACTGCTGATGGTGTTTTTCTGACTAGCTAAGATTTATTATCCAGATTTTCCACTAGGGGAACCTGGAGCACATAAAAGAGCTGTTTCAAACACCAATCCATACTTCTCAGTCATGCGCAGAGGCTGTCACAAATCATTGCTTAGAGGAAGGCTTCACAAACTCTTAATTTTTTTTTTCTTTCTAGGGAAAGTAATTGATGTTGACCAAGGAATTATTTGTGAAAATGTTCCTATTATTACTCCGAATGGCGATGTGGTGGTTTCCAGACTAAACTTCAAAGTAAGATGATATGCAAGAATCTTCTGATTGTTGCCATCACATTAACATAAACAGCACAGAATTCATACACCTTATGTTAAGTACTTGGAGGAGCATATGGATAAAAGGGGAAATCCAGAAAGGTAGGCATAGTAGCTCGATAGAGGCAGACATATGTAGTTTATCCTGCTCAAAGAAAGAGAAAGGAGGATTTCTGGTGCTGTTGCCAGGTGACAAACCAAACTACCAAACTGAGGTTTTCAAAGGTATATATGGCAGCGTGCATCCATCTTTAGTTAATTTCAACGGACTTGGGATGCTTTACTCACTTAGGCTGCTTTAAAAGTCTGAGTTCACAGCAACAGTGAAAAAAATCAAGTCTGTAGTTTCGCTTGATCACCACAAAGAGCAGTGCTGACTAATAGCTGACAGCATAGTTCACAAGCCCAGCTGGGGAGTATTTACTCAGTAGAAACTTATATTTTTAAAAACCTATTCCAGATACCTCTTGGTACTTGCTCACAATTTTAGTGAATAATCTTTACTGAATTACTCTCATATGTATCCTGTCCTGATGTTCCAGTGCAAGTGTTATTATTTTTAAAAAGATTTGAAATTATCAGAACATGAACACGCACAGTTCCAGCAGGTCTCTTAATTTAGCTAAAGCAGTGTTCCTTTTGCCACCTCTGTGGTGTAGAAATTAGGAACTAGGTGAAAAGGGTTTATTTATATTTATTCATTTGATCAAGAGACAGAAACAAAGAAAATATAGCAGTCAGTATATTTCTATAAAGCATAGACAATAACACTGTGATTATGGGTAAATATATATTCATATATGCGCAGGGTAATATTCAAATGAGTTAATAAAAGTGCATCAGAGCCAAACTAACACAGGTAATTAAGTGGGAAAGGGCAGTGTGAAGTAAATTTTCCAAATAATTTGATAGGCCTCCCATGGCTGCAGTTAACATCACAGATAGGCACAGCACTGCTCAGTGCACCGTTAACACCTTTGGACCTAATCTGCATTAGAGTAATTGATTCTGACTGTGGTGTATTGAAACTGTAATATAATCAGTGTAGTTTATAGACATAATAGAAATTATTTTCATTACCTCAGTCCATATATTATATCTAATGCCACTGTTTCCAGAATAGTTGCATGAATATGTGCAGCTAATCAATGAAATAGCTTGATAATTTGATATAAATGCTCATGTAACTCCCTCTTAGCAGTCTTTAGACTCTCCTGTGCCACATACTGCATAGTAACGTCTTTGTGTGTTCATCCCCTTTACAGGTCCAGGAGGGGATGAATCTTTTAATCACTGGCCCCAATGGCTGTGGAAAGAGTTCACTCTTCAGAATTTTAAGTGGCTTGTGGCCTGTGTATGAAGGAGTTCTCTATAAACCTCCTCCACAGCACATGTTTTATATACCACAAAGGTATGTGCCTTGCTCAAGGTGATATCTTTTATCTGGTTACATGAATTTTGACCCTGCTGCTCTCATTTTTAATCTGTGATACAACCAAGTTAAGAGGTTGTAAGCACAACCTCAGCTCTGTGGAGCATGCTAAAAAGAAGGGATCCCTTCTTGTTGGTGATGCAACATCGTTAGTCATTGGAAAGTGCTCACATACACTCGTGTTGGAGCCTATGTTCCTCTGGTGGCTAATGTCCTGGATGAGTGGAATCATGGGAGCAGACTAGGGTCTGAAAGAAATTTGAAATATTCTGATTTCACTTTAGAAACAAAGATCGAAACAAGTTAGAGTGTTTTGGTTCCTAAGTGTTGAAATAATATTCAGAACTTTCACACAATGAGACCAGAATCCAATCCAACAGTAACTGCAGATGGCCTTTTTAATAATATATGCTAATTTCACTAAGAGAACCGTGTCTTTTTTGTGCTTCTTTTGTATTCTGACATGCTGTTTGACTCTCAGTACATATTTTAATGCAATTGATTCTAGAATATCTCCTTGGAGACTTCTAACTACATTGTTTTGCAAAAGCAAAATCAAACACAGAACCTTTTATTTTTGTAGTTTGTTTCTTTCTATGGGCTAAAGAAATATTCATGGTACAGTTTGTAGTCTTGTTTAAAAAGTACAAGCCATTGAGCTGAATGGAAGATACTAACTGATTAGTAGATTTTCCTTGCTGCAGGTGAAGGTAGCGAAGAGCACTGCTTTATAATTTTTGAAATATCACTATAATTTACTACTAACTATTGTAATTGTTCTGATCCACTCAATGTTTTTATTCAGGAATTTGGAGCAAAATGCTTTATTAAATGTTTTTCAAATCAATATTTCAGAATACCCATTGTGCGGGATGTTCTTAAAACCAGTTTTATTCTTACACAGAACAAAAGCTATTCTGAATTTTTTTTCTTGCAGAAAATTTTGAGTTTCAGCCACTTTCATCCTCTGTGTGATCCCAGCCCCTACTCAGATCAACACCTAAGGCTGACTTGCCTAGAGCCCTGCCTCTTTACTTATGTCTCCTTTATTCTTGGAATGCAAACAAACTCACCTTGAGTTCAGGCAGATTTGCCAAGGTGCTGGTTGAGGTGATTGAATCACATCAGCTGGGTTTTCAGTTCAATAAGGATGTTTCATTGTTAGCTGCTTCCCCTAACTTTGCAGTGCTGCTGGAGTTTGTCCAGCAGACCTCTTCTTTGAAACTTTTCCAAGGTTTTGGCAAGAATTCACACAACATCTTTGCAGCCCTCTGTGACCAAAACCATGTAGGGATTGGCGTAAGTATCACTCATATGTAGTCCATCCTAATAGCATGCCCCAGGGGGAAAGCTGCTTCTGTGATGTCCTCGTGACATCTAAGGGATGTTGCCATAGCTCGGCTCTGTGGCTATTTGTGAGCTCTACACTTCTGGAGGGGTTTTTAGGCAGTACAGATGTATTCCCTTCCCAAGGGACAGAGCAGTGTAATTGGGTATATGGGGCAACAGTGAGTGACAGAGAGGGCTCTTCTGCAGCAGTGCTACACCTTTACTGTCGCTGAAGGTTCTGAAGGCTACTTTGGGGACAGTTCAGCTGTGTTGGTATGGGTTCTGGTGGCTCAGAAGTGTGGCCTGTCACTCATCAGTGTCTTGTATTTGGAAAGGGACTGAGACTAATCTTGTAGGGATTTGTGGGTGAATATCTGTGAAGGGGTTGATAAAAGACAGCAGTCTGTTAGGTTGTCCTTGAGGATCCCAAGTTGCTTTTTTGTCCAATGTTCTTTGTTCTTTTGACATACAGAGTCTTTGATGGATATCTGAGACACAAGAATTACTTGAAGAATATTCAGTTGTACATTGAACTTTATGCTTTTCTGGACAAGATTTGCAGCAGATCTGCTGGTGTTTTAGAGCTTTTGTGTGGATTGCTTTATGTGGTCCAGGCACTTTTTCTGCCTTTAATCCACCTCTGAGTGTTTTAACAGTTCATTTATTTATGGCCTACATAAATTATACATTCATTTGGGCTTTTTTGTCTGTCCCTGGCTCTAGTTTACATTGAGAATTTCTGTAGTGTTTTGTAAACCATTCTGAAGTCCACAAATTAAAGAAGCTTGTTTTGCAAGGTCCTACTGGTGCAACCGTTTTGCTTATTAAAAGCTTGTCCAAATTGCTGCTTGATTAGGATTATTTTCCATTTGTTTTGGTTTTTTTTCCCAGACATAATTTTGTGAATTCTAGACTAAAAATACAGTGTCCTGCCTACATTTCATCATGTGTATATTTCAGCATAACTTTAGGGAAAGTTGCTCTTGTCAGTCTGGAAGATGTTCTGGACTGACAGGATCTCTGAGTTGGTAGGTTGATGTCAATCTGGCTTCAGCCTACCTCACTCTTTCATTTGAGGGTAGGTGAAAACTGTGGTGTACCAGAAAGCTCTTAAATTGGTGGATATCCATCACAGCAGCAAGTTAGGATGACATAAGTGTATTTATGTATATACATTATGTCTCTGGTCTGAGAACATGGGAGATGGCATTCCATGAGTGGACAGTTAGCACTGAGCCTGCTAAGAGCTTCCTTCTGCATGCCTGTGGCTGAGTTTAATTCTGCATGAGCCCTTTTTGAGTCAAACATGGGAAACCTCATCTGCACACATGAATGGTGGAGAATACAGTGACTAGTGAGTAACCAAATACTCCACAGTAAATAGGAGCTCACTGAAAAGATTATTTTCTCATCTCTGTTTCTAATGTTTCAGCATAGTATTCCAGAAATGTGTGGGAAATCACATGTCTTTGCTGAGTTCGAAAGCTACACACAGAAGTATGATTTATTAAAAATTGAATTAGCTCATTGTATACTCCAAATTTCATCAGCACTTCAAGCACTTTGTCGTTAGCATTACTTAGTGGTGTGTAGGCTTTAAAACAGAGCCTTAAGGTTCCCTATCTTTTTAGGTTTTTTAGATTGCTTAGCATCATTATACTCCTTTTTTTATATTTTACTGTGAATCACTCTGAGGGGTTTTTTTCTCCCCTTATATAGTCCTGGCAGAATGGGTCTTTAATCAGTCACAATTCTGGTGGAGGCTGATGGGACAAACTGCCCGTTTTGGGGGGCAGGGTGAGAGAAGCCCAGGGATTTCCACAACTCTGTCACTGTCTGTGACAGGCTGTACAAGAGGACAATGGGTAGAAGAGAAGGACAGCAGAAGAGAGGGAGGCTTGAAGAGGCTTTAAGCAGTCCAGCATCATTTGGTGCCTGAAGCAGTGCTAGGAACTGATAAGAGCTCAGCAAGTTGTACCATCTCCCTGGAGCCTCAGTAACTGGCAGAGTATGTGTTCTTACCCCTTCTTCTACTTGTCTGTCCCACTTTTGCCAAGTAAAATCCATTTGTGTTAACCACCTCCTTACGTTTCACTTTTAATCAACTGGCCAAGAAGGTAACATGAATGAAAAAAGCAATGCTTGTGGCACTCTAGTTGGTAAGGAATCATGTCAAATCAGAATTCAGAAACATCATTTTAAATAATAAATTATTAGCAAAAGTATGTAGTGATTAACATGAGTACTGATGCTAAAGATATAAGCACAAGATGTATCTTGTGGCACTTGGGGAATTAAAGGAGCAGTCAAGCCTTTCATAGCATATCAGCTGTGTATCTGAAAGTAGCCTATTTTTCCAGACTCTGCCATGTTTCTACTCTGTTGGTCTTAAATGTGGGAAGAGACTCCATCTCCATGGAATAAGTGTGCTATAGCATGCAGTTATTCCTAGCATTTACTTCAGCTTTTCTTGCTCTCTAAGTAAAAGTCTCAGCTTTTTCAGTTGTCAGGAAATGCACATTCTGCACATGTTGGCTCTCATTTCCTTAGTTCTCATCATTTGATATAAATGCCAGCAGAATGGCACACCTACATGCTTGAAGGTTACCTTGACAACACCACAGGAATATTCCTCAATATCTCTGCACCGTAAAGCTGCAGTAAAGCTCTAATTACCACTGGGTTATTGATATAAATTGTTAATCATTTTCTGCCTGCTGTGTTTAATTGTCTTATTTGCATGGAGGAATATCTCATGCAGTCTCTCTTGGTTCCATAACTGTTGTTCACGACTCTCAAGTCTTCTACCACAGCACATATCTAAAATGTCTGTCAGCATTTTCTCTGTCTCTTGAGGACTGATTCACGTTCATAGAGCCTGGAGCAATTCTTAATCCATGGTACTTCTTTCTCCTCATCCATTGTCACTGTTTTTTCTTTCCAACTTACTTCTACCATAATTTGAGTATTTTTGTGAGAGGTGTGTTTTTCCAGTAGCATGCATGGTTTCTCTGTTACTCTGTGTGCCATTCTAGTAGTAGACCACTTTTTCAGCAGTCACAGTGATGGTCAAATTCTGCATTCACTCTCGTTCTATTGCTTATTCAAGTAGGTCTCTTAACATTTCTTTCTTTCAACACCAGGCTTATCGGATGCTAAAACTGAGGCGTCCAAAGATGAACTAGTATCAAATGTTGTTTGTTCTTTGTCAGTTAAGATTTATATACCTATATGTTTCTGCCATCTTCTTAATGCTAGGACAGTATGGAATGTAACAGTTTAAAAATTTATCTGGCCCTTCTAAGCTGTTTGGTTTTGCATACATCTGCTCTATTTCTGGTGTGTTTATCTGGGGTTCCTTTACAAGTCTTTTCCTGTCTGGCATTTTTCCTTCTGTATTCTAAAAATATCCTTGGCTACTAAACAAAATTGCATCAGCTACAGAGATATATTTCCTCTCCTTAGCTCTATTGAGTAATCTGAACGTCTGATGTGATTTGCCTGAGGTAGTCCAAGGATATTTATCATGTGGATGAAACCAAGCAAGAATATTTCAGTTCTAAGTGATATAAATAATAAAGTGAAAGAATAAAAGTAGTTTTTACATTATAAGCACATAAAAAGATGAAGATTATAGTGTGATTCAAATGTTACCTTAATCATGGAGGTAGTAGTGTCACTGTCATTGTAAGACAGTTTTTGATTACGTAAATAATTTAATCTTACAAAATTGTTGTGTTTTACTTTCAGATACCCTAAATGACACATGAAAGTTTGTGCATATAGAGTACATGTATATATGGTTCTTCTGTATCAGACTGCTTTCTTGTTAGTGTGTGGTCTGTGAGAGAAGTGGCCCAAGTGAAGTGCTGTGCAAATATGCCTGTGTGACTTCTGTTGCCTCATCTCCGATTGCTCAGATGTCTCTGTGCTATGTATTTTGCACATCCTAATTTCTTGTCAGTTAATACTGCTCTGTTTTTAACTATGATCCTTTTAGTTGAGTCAGCTGGAATTAAGCTGTGCCTTGGCTGCTCCTGCCCACCCTGCACTAGGGATTGTCACTGCCCTTCAGCATTTTGCTGACAGTACACCACCACATCGACTTGGTCCTTTGATACTTTGCCATCAGTTCATGTCATGCTGTATAGATACCTACTCCCTGGCACACTGGATCTGTCTGTCATATTTACTGTTAATCAAGTTCATGGTGCTCCTTTTCGGTGTGTTTATTTCCAAAGTTCACCACTTATCTGACAGATAAGGAAAAAGTCTGTGGTAGAGAAGCGATAACACAAAACATAACATGCTCCAGTTTGCATACTATTTTGATACAGATTTGCTTTAACTAATTGCCTGCTAGTTTGTATCTTCTTTTTTCTCTTTAGAGATGAATCATTTCAAGATAGCTTAATTCAGTTCTGTTGTGCGTTAGAAACTGGCCTTATATCCGGGAGGGCTGTTAGGCTCTCCCCTCAGCCAGCTTTTCCCATCTCTGGCATTCATATAGAAATGCTTGTACTTCTGCTTTCTGATTGAAGGAAGCCCTGTCTTGCCTCCCCTAGAACAGAGAAGTTCTTTCCTTGCTGCCCTGTAGGTTGACTGAAGCTTTGCCTGCCGGGATCACTGGGAAACCTCTCTGTTTCCACTGAAGCCTCGCTCGGAGCTGTAAAGTTTGAATGTTTATTACTATGTCTGTGTGCTGACTGATCACAGGTAATGACAGTACCTCTCAGTAGGGCATTGTGAACAAAATTCACCAACACTAATAGTCAGAGTTGGGAAAGGATTTTATGGATTAGCTGCTACTCCCTCTCAAGCTATGCCAGGTGTCTTCTTTACTGGCCAGACACAAGATTATGTGTTGGCTGATTAAAGCACAGTTTACAAGTCTTTTATTAAGGAAAGTGTTGCATAAATCCCAGACTGAAGTCAACTTGCTGCATTGGGGTTTAGTTTAGATTTAAAATGGATTTACATAAATCCAACACTGATCTTAAGGGCTACTGCTAAACTGATGTTTGTGGAGGACCTCAGTGTGCTCTGGGGTTTTGGTCCCTCAGTCCCTTCAGACTGGGGGTGTGACTGGAGCAAGCTGTGACTGTGGGAAGTACGAGGAGGAGTAAACATGAGTGAGAAATTGAGATGCGTTGATACATACTTAACTTTTACTCCATATGGAGACCAGTGCATTTCCTAGTGGACAGTTGTCTGAAGCACAGAAGCCAGTACTGTGTTTGCTGCAAATGGAGACTCCTGTGACAAGTTTGAGTCACCACAAAAGTTCAGGCTTGATTTGGTGCAGAGATTTCAATATTATCTCTTACCTACTGGTGGTCTTTTTAGTTGAAGCAGATGCTATTCTTACTACCTTCTGTATAGATGGATGGAGAGATTTCATTCCTGAGACTCATGGAGATGTCTCACTTGAAGCACAATATGGTCATTTAACTTGGGGCAAGCCAAATTAATTTTATTTGTGATCCATAGAACCTGATCATTCAGAGGATTAAGATCCATTCAGTAACTAATTGCATTCCTTCAAAGTGACAGATACACAGAAGTATAATGTAAAATGCTGTCAGCTGCAAGTCTGATTAAATACCATGATGTGTATGCAACAAAAAGGTGAAATCCATTCTTTTAGACAAGGCACTATCACTCCCATTTTGAGTATTGCTTCAGTACTAAGCACATAGATCTTGTTTTGGCTCCTGCACAAAAGTGGGTGTCACTAATATGTAGAGCTTTCTCCATTTATTTTCTTTTGAGATGTTTTCCTCAGTGTTACAGAAGAGCTAAATTTTTGTCTGCAAGGACACAAGTTGCAGGAATTTTTCTACTAGGATCTCTGACGATCAGCTGCTCTGTGTTTCATAATGTATTTTGGACATCATGTTCTTCCCAGCATGAGCTTGCAATGCCTCCACCCCCACTTGCTCCTTTTGATAGAATTTTGAATATCAAAAGTCCTCATTCAGCACCAGCACCAATAATTACATGTTACCTGTACCACCCCTCCAGGCATTCATGTATGTGCCAGGCTGTTTCTGGAACTTCATTTAAATGCTGAGGAAAGTAAACTTGGAACTTTTTTTAAAGTACATTGTCAGGTTAAGCTTGACAAGCACTTTATAAATACAGTCATTAATAGGTTATAAGAACTGAGTACATGGCTGGTATTTATACGATCTATCCTGCAAAACAATTGCAGTCTATTTAATCTGTGTTGGGTTCATCTTTGTGATACAAACAGCTCATAGAATCATGGCATGCCTTGGGTTGGAAAGGACCTTAAAAGTCATCTAGTTCCAACCTCTCTGCTGTGGACAGAACACCTTCCACTAGACAAGGTTGCTCGGAGCTCCATCTAGCCTGACTTTGAATATATACAGGCATCCACAACTTCTCTTGCCTTTAAAATTTAGTTTTGATAGCAGTGCCAAGGGAATGAAATCACCTGCAGGTTAACTGAGAACTCTGTGTAACCTAGCAGTGGTACAGACAAACTATCATGTTAGGGAGTAATCTAGTGGTTGCATTTACATGACCTAGTTTCTGCAGAGAAATGCCATTACTGTGTCCAACTTGAGGAGTTACCTCCACCTTATTGCCCTGCATCGCAACTGTTTAACAGAGGATCTTTGACAGATGAACAGAATGGCAAGTGTTTAGTATTTCAATAATATTTTACTTAGGAATGTCAAAAAACATGCTTCAAATGCCATACGCATATCAAATTATGAGACACAATTTGGTTACATAACACTGGGAAAGACTGAAAAACATAAACTACAACATTACAAAATCTGCCTGACATAAAAAGGTTGATATGAAAAGACTGAAAGGGTGCTGGCTTTTGTGAGGGAAAGACAATTGAAAGCTCTAATAACAAATGTATCAAGTTCCCTGGGAAGAAGTCCTTTTTCCTCCTTCCTACTATAGTTTTCAACCAGAAACTCCATTACAGTGCCCTGTGCTTTTAAAAATCCAGACAGTAGGCATAGCCAACACCTCCCTCTTGCCATGCTCTACAGGCTTTGCCTTTTGCCTGCCCCTGTGTCCTGGGCTCCAGAACTGTGTCCCAGCTCCGGGGTGATTCAGCCTTCTCCCAGCATCACACATTTCTTAAGTTTTGGTTCTGGGTTTACCTGCCTTCAGGCTGAAGATTTCACCCTCTGTCCCTTGGCTCCAACTCACTGTAGTTTCCAAGGTAAATATGAGTTCTATTGAGCACAGTGATTCTGTTCTGCATTTCTTGAGACAAAACAGTTTTCAAAACCATTAACTTCCCAGCCTCCAGAGAAAAGGCCATTAGTTGTTTTTTATACAAGTATCCAACCCCCATCCCCAGCAAGTTCAAGCAGTAAACTATTAACTCATACACCAAAGGAAGAATTTGTCTACATTCATTTAGGCAGCTAAAAGACATTCTTGTGTGAGCTTTATAATGAGTGAACTGTCTGCCTCTGGAAGGTGATTTGCTGTTTCAATGCACCGGTGAAAGTGTCCATTGTTCATGCCACTGAGAAAGGTATACATATTCTGTAATCCATTAATTCAAATAGCTTCTATTAGAGATAAAGAATAAGTTGATAGCATAGATAATCACAAAATTACAGAATGGTTGAGGTTGGGAGGGACCTCTGAAGGTCAAACAATGCCTGTTTGCTCAAGACCATGTCCAGACGACTTTTGAATATCATCAAGGATGGAGACCCTCCAACCTCTCTGTGAAGCTTGTTCCAGTGCTTGATCACCCTCACAGTGAAGAATTTTTTCCAGATGCTCATATGGCATCTGCTGTTTCAGTTTGTGCCCATTAACTCTGGTCATGTCACTGGGCATCACTGGGAAGAGCCCAGCTCTGTCCTCTTTGTACCCTCCCTTCAGGTATTTATATACATTATAAGATACTCTTGTGCCTTCTCTTTTCCAGGCTGAACAGTCCCAGGTCTCCCAGGCTTTCCTCATAGGAGGGATGCTCCAGTCCTTTTGTCAGCTCTATGGTACTTGCATCCCATGAGATGCTAGGAACCCAGCATTTTGCAGCATCAGATACCCCTTTAGTCGCAGCACAGCATGCTACACTTGGTCCAATCCATGCTAAGGTTCCTTAGCATTATGGTCTTTAGGACTCTGGTAGGATTTTCTTGGAGGTAAGCAATATCATTTGTCACTTCTGTCAAAACAAAGGATGTCACCATGAGAACATGCTCTTTGCTTCGAGATAAAGACAAGGACGCACAGGTGGTGTAACTGCTGGTGCCAAGTGGGAGCTGATTTCCTGCTCCTCCACGAGGATTAGCTGACAAAGGTTATCCTTCATTCACCCAGGAGATAAATGCAGCACAGCACAGGCCTGAAGACAACCCAACACAGGGCAGCAAAGTATCACACAGGCCCACAGCCACTCAGGTCAACTGTTCCACAGATCACTAATTCCTTAATACACCAGTCTTCCTGTTTGGATCACTGCACCTAATTTGTCCTGTGCCCTGGGACGAGTTCACAGGAGGATGTCATCAACTACAAGTAGAGCCTGGGAGACTAACTCAGACCTGTGTGAGTAACTTCTAGGTGAGATGAGTCTCTTCTGCAAACAATGCTGAGTAATCCCCAAAACTCTGGGTTTTCAGTTCATTTTCTTGGGTCATTTATTTTGTCATGGTCTCATAGGAACATGGAGCAGGTGGGGTTTTTTCCTGCCTTTCAACATGTGTGCATCTGCCTAACTTAGATGGCAGTGTGTCTTTCCCAAGAGGGAGGACTTTTCCAGGTTTGTTTATCTGCCTAACATTTTGCAGTAATTATACTCTATCAATTTTAATTTCTACTAGAGATTACTACAGCTCCCTTGTGGAGCCACGTCAGGTACCAGTAATGGTGATAACCATGTATCCATATACATGATGCGTCTCTGTATTCTGTCAGTCACGTTCTGTCCTGTGTAATGCAGTGTTTCACAGCAGGTAAGAGAAGGAGGTCAGTGCAGTGTGTGACTTCTCACTTGTTGGCAGGGTGTTTCACTGCAGACACGTTACTGCTCTAGTACGACTTGCAAAATCATATTGCAGTGCATGGAAAAATTATGCTATGGAAAACTAAGCACTGTAGAAACCCAGAGCAAAATCAGCCTCTGCTCTAGAGGCTTCACTGTCTACACTTCCTCTTCTCTGTGAAATAAGGTGTCGCTTCTTGTTTACAAAACCATTAATGGGATCTTTCCAAAAGAGGGAAACTACCTTGCTTGTTATGTTACATTGCTGTGATAAAAATCAGAAACACCTCTTAGGCTGGAGTGTTCCTGGTGGGACTGGCAGGCTAGAATCCTGTCCAGAACAGCTCATTGTTCTTTCTTCAGTTCATTGATCTTTATGATCATCCATCCATATAATCCTTTTATCATCAGTACTGCCAGAGGTATGAAAAGACTGGTCCTGCAAACACTGGATGTTTAAGAAAAGGAGAGTATTTTTCCTTCATTTGATTAATTCATTGCAGGAGGTATAATTATTTCAGAATGCATTAGCTGCTTGTATTTTGTAAAAATTGTCTGGGATTTGATTTTAATTATGCATGCATTTTTGTGTTTTCACTGCCTATCACAGGATACAAACAGCTTGAACTGGATAATTAGGTGAATGGTTCCCCTTAAGCATTTTTTCCTCTCTGACCAATTCTCTAGTAATATTGTATGTGGTCTTGGTAATGGTGAATAATCATGAGATGAGGTGGTACCTGAGCATGAACAGCACTTTAATTTAAAGGCTTCTTTTACCTTTCTAGTTACTATTTCCTCCCAGATTGTCCTGTAGAGATGAGCATAGTTTCTTTGCAAAAAAGGCCAAGGAGTGATTAGTGTGATTTGTTTCTGCCTTTGATATCAGATTCTAACAATATGCATTGAGAATTCAGCCTTTCATACTGTGCATTTCATGTCCTGTTCACTATGTTAATGGACATAAGCTGATTACATTCCACTCTGGTAACTGATCTGTTTGAAATATTTAGAGGATGTTCGTGGCTAGTTCTGTATGAGTGGAGAGCAAAGTCAGTGTAGGATATTTTAAAGAGATAAATTTTGTATATATATATTTAGAAGCACTGCTGAAAATTTAGCTGGCCTTAAAATCTCTTGAACTAGACACAGTGCAATAAACTCAGCCTGTTGAGTTTTTTTAATTTTGATAATTATTGTTTATTTAACTTTTTGGTGATACCACTTTCTGTTTGAGAGTCGTGGATATAACAACTACTTAGAAAGAACTTACTTCACATTCATTCAAGACACTTTGTTTCCTCTGTAGTGGTGGTGCCATCAAGTTTTTTTGCTGTTTATTTTACTAATGTCATCAAAGAGCTATGAAGAATTCAATTCACTTTAATTAGTGGAGGCTGTTGTTTTTTGAGCATCACTGTTGATGAAGCTTTGCTGAGGTTGAAAACTGGAGTTTTTACTATTGATCTAAACCAGGAGCATTGCAAGAAATGGAGTTTTGCTGAGGTGCTCTTAAAAATTAGGATCTTGGCAAGCAAGGTGATGGAATGTTCAAATATGTGTGGATTCACTAGATGATCAGGGAGAGATTTCAGGCTTCTGGAAAACGATCCAAAATATGTATGTAGTAGGTAAAGGGAGCCACCTAGAGTTAACTTATAGGAATCTCTAAATATAAATACATGTCTGATCTTATGCCTCTCACTGCAGTTTAGATGCTAAAACTAAGAGTTAAATGTTAAACCCATTTATCTGTGACAAGCCCTCTCTGAGAGCAGGCACTAAAATAAGATTAAAATCCGCTTTAATATGCTACTGAAGGATTAGTATAGTTGTTGCATTTTATATTAAAGAGCACTGAGAGAAAAAAGATTGGTACGAAAGTCTCTCTCCTTCCAGTTGAGGACTCTGACTGGTATTGTATATAATTAGGCTTTTCTCAGTAACTCTCTCTTTGGACACATGGTTCCTGCCTCTTACCAGCAGTTTCCTTGCTTCAGTGGGAAGATTAGCAGATGCCCTCCCTTTGTCTCTTCTTTAGCTAGGATTCTAGCCTAGAAATGTAGCAATCTGATGCCCTACAAGCTGAGAAGAACTTAGCCTGAAACCAGTTCTTGGAAGAGATTTGCTAACAGTAAACTTGTCATACAGCCCCTCCTCCTGCGTCTCTAGTAGCTGCAGTGTTTTGTGCTGGACTGGAAACTGTTGCTCTCATATTCAGTGCTGTGCTGGACTTCCTGGGGAATTAGACAACATTTGGCTTTCTGGACTGGAGATTCTTCAGTGCAAGCACCGACTCCTTAGGATATTCCAAGTTTCCTAGGAAGATACCTCCCTGGTTGGAGCTTGGGCTCCGGTATCGTCTGCTTAAATAGAGGTGCCTAAATTTGGAATACATTTTATTTTAGTCATCAAAGCAAGCATTCTGCATTGAACTCTGAAACCATCCCAGTCTCCTTTGAAAACCCATGTTGCAAATTATCTGAAAAGGAGAATCCCAGGTGTAGTGTTTCCCTTTTTCTCTCCCACTGGGATGTATCAGACAGGCAACTTGTCAGCCAGAAACAGAAGCCTATAAAATGGGTCAGTCAAGTGTTTATAGTTGTATTGCACATAATTTTTCCACATAACTGCATATCCATGAAAATAATAGTGCAGTAATTACTGCAAACACACTTGGACAGCAAATGGCAAATCAAATATGGAAAGTGCAGTTGGGGCCATGCAGATGGCTCTCAGAGTCACAGACCACATGTTTTTAGACTTTACCTTCCATGGAGAAAGTGTTAAATCACAGACTGTGCCAAGGAAGGAGGGGTGAGCTTTAGACTGTACCTTGAAGCAGTTCCTTGGGCACTTATATTGGACTAATATCCTTTAACTTCTGATGCCAGACACTTTATTAAGGTTTATTTTTGGTCTCTTTCTTATTACAGGATGCTTGTACTTAAGCCTCTGACCATTCAGATTGTTTCAGAGACTCTCAAAGTCCATATTGATTAGTTGCTGTAATTCTTTAATATAAAATTATGGATGTCAGAACAGAGAATCATTTCTGTCAGCAAGGTTTATTTTGTACAGAAGATGAAAACACCTTTGAATACATTCATGAAGTATTTGTAAATAGTTCAAGTGGATATGGCTTGTTTTGATTTTAGAACAGAAATTTCGTGACATCTAAGCAAGTCATTTTCCTTAACTTGCTACCTGAAAGTGTGAAGTCCTCTGCTCTTCAAGACATCAGAACATTACTAGATGTTAGTGCAGTCTGGCTACCATGTGCAGTGTGTGTCTACAGGCCTTTTGAATTTACATTATACCTTTTTCTCTCTGCCTGACTACTCCAGCATGCAAGTCCTCTGTGTGGAAAGACAAGTGACTGGTATGTACTGTACTGTTTTGTAGCACCTGCCCCCTTCTTCCTTCCCAAAGCTGGGATGAAGAGACCATATCATCAGCAACACTTGCTCTTCCTTCCCGTGTGATTTCTCTATTATTTTGCCAGTACTGTACACAATGTCATGTGTCAGTTCGGCCCTGGGGAATTGTCCATACCACAGGCTTCAGATTACAGTGTGTCTTGAGATTATCTTTCTTTAAAGCAAACATTGCAAGGTGGAAGCCATAAACCCTAGGGGTTCTGGCTTGTTTCTAGCAGACTTACAAGAAGTTACAATGCCGCAAGGTGAAATGCTAAGTGCACCAAACTAAAATTGGTAATGTAATAAAGCCATCAAACTGACTGAAAAAGCACAAATTTATGAGAACTGAAAATGTCTGTTCCAATAAATGCCTTGATATTCCAGAAAAGTGGACAAGAATGAGTAAGTTTTCTTAGCTTTGTGATGGTTTGATACCAAAGCTTTAAAAAAGACTTACTGATCTTAAATCCTGTATCTCAAAAACAAAATAGAAATCTTTTTTTCAGAAACAGAGAAAGAAAGCAAGCAAGCAATTGCAGAACTATTACCATCAAAGACATGACCTCAACATGGCAGAGGACTTGCTTTTGGAGTCTGTAAGAGTGCTTTCTTTGAGACTGGAACCCAGACATCGTGGCTGAAAGGAAAAACTCCATCAGAAATCAATTAAGTCCTGTTAAACTCAAGTATTACTTTAGGACAAAAAGAGTGTTTTTGTTGCTTGAACTGCTAAAAAAATTAATGAAAACAGTATTTTAACAAGGAGCTTACTGGCAAAGCCAAAATTTCACTGCTGCTCTATCCAGTTACCCATACTTCTTACTACTTAATGTCTAGCTATCATATACATATAACCTCAATTACAGTAACATCTGATGTTTAACAGGTTTTAGTGTGTTTAACTTTGTGGCACCCATGGTAGGTAAGGAGGTTATTGTCTTCAAATTACTGGTAGATAATTCTGGTTTAGTATGAGATTATGAAAGTATGAGTTAGGTGAGATCTCATCTCACTTAAACACTTCAGAAGTTAATTATTTAAGTTGTCTGGGCTGTGTCCCCCACTGAGGGAGAAGACAATCCGAGGTAGAAATTCATCCCCACCCTTAAATGAATGGGGTAAACCAACCATAGAGATGCCTCTCTTTGTTGTCAAGAGTTGGAAAACCAAACAAGACATCTCATGCCAAGAAAGATGAAGTGTCTCCTCAGGGACACGAGTGGCTTCCTATGGGATGGGAGAAGCAGAACATGGTCTCCCATCTCCTGGGGCAGACCCGTAACCATAAGCCATTCTTTCTCTCTGCTAGTTAGTAATTGATGGGGTAATTGATTTGGTAATTCATTTGGGGTTTTTCTTTAATTTTTATAAACCAGGTGGGGAGAGGCATGCCTGGTAGTACTAGTGTGTTTAGATGGGAGGCCATGAGGAAAATCCAGCTGTACCAGGAAGCAGTGCTGGTGACTCAGTAAAGAGCATAGCACCAAGCGTCCTGGCATGGTGCTTTTGAGCATTGCCTTCCTGGTTGTGCTGTAGGTCAAATCTCAGAGCTGCTAGTCATTACAGGAATATACTTCACAAGAGTAAGGTATTAAACTCCAGACAAATTATATGATAGGTAACTCTGTCCTCCTTGCCCTTACCTGCAGCTTCACCCAAATTACACAGTCTTACCCACAAGCTGATTTAAACCTTTCTGAGCGCAGGTGAAGTTGCTGTCTTCTGTCCCAGAGGTGGCAGTAGTCTGGAGCAAGTGAAGTGATTTCTACATAGGCAAGAACGAAAACTCTTTGGGATTTGAGATGGAGAGCGCTATGCAAGTGTAATATATCATTACTTAATGAAGTTACTTAATGTTTAGAGTTGAGATTTTGCAATATCCCAATAAATATAAGTGGTTCACTGCACTTGGTGCTAGTGTTCATGCAGCAGCCCAGAGCGGTACTCTTCTCACAATAAGCAAAGAGCAGAACAGTGAGCAAAGAGGAGCAGCTGTGCTTGTGTTTGACTTGTGGTTCTGGTTTTGCACCATGTGGGTGCTTGCCACAACAGGGAGATGACCAAATATTTGCAGGCAGTTCAGAACCTCTGCCCTTCTCACCCTCACCCAGCTGGTGGTGAAAGTAGTTAATTATGGATGTGTACAGGCAGTTCACCACGGATGTTTGCAGCACTAAAACCAATGCAGCTGATGCCAGCTTGCATTTGACTTTTAGTTCATATTGCAGCTTTAGTTTTATAGCTCTTCATTTGTTGCATTATGAATTCCTTCACATTGCTCTGTGGTGTATTTTAGGGACCCTCAGAATAACAATGGGTAAATCTGCCCCTTCTGCAGACACCTCCAAGGGAATGGAAGAAATCTGCTGAGGTTTTACACATCTCTGCCAGGCAAAGCCTCTGCATGGCTGAGACCTTCCCACCACACAGATACAGAGCTTACTTTAGGGACGAAAACTGACTCCTTGTCAGTCCTCTGTGAAGTTGTTGGAAGCAGTTCTTGGTGGCAAGAGCAAACTGCCTGAAAGCCTCCTTGTTGCTGGCCCAGTTTTGCCTGCTTCTCTCTATCATCCCCTGACACCACAGCTTTAGTAAGACTAGCATTGTTTCAGCAGATGAACCTAGAGGGAGTTACTGGAACTGTTGGCACAGAAGGCAGGACAGAGTCTGGAGCCTGACTGTTCTTTGGCTCTGTCTTCCCTTCGAAACTCAAAATCTGACAGACTGTTCCTGGGGTGTTTCTAGCTTCCAAGAGCTATCAGCAGTATCTATGGGACAGGATGGAGATTTGTCCTTCACAAGAAATCCTTAGAACAAGAGCAACAAAAGAAATGGCCAAATAGATGTGTCTTGGGTTGCCTTTGCTATCCTATCCTGAATGGCCTGGTATCGTTTAGAAAGCTGTGAAACTGTTCTTTCAGCTTACTTTGTTTTGAGACTAGGAGGATTTTTGGGACCTGGGCTGTACCAGGGGCTGTGTACAGCTCATGACATTGTGGAAACTGTTCATAGCCATTCCAGGAACATAACCATGATTGAGGACTCTGACTTTAAATTGGAGCCAGCTTCTTTTAGTTAGACAAATGGTATTACCTGGTCTGGAAACACTGTGATTCAGAAGCTGCTTCACATACAGCACAGCCTTGTACTTGGAAAGGGCGGCTGTTGCTGGGAGGTTTAAGGTGATCAGCCTCTCTAATGTATGCTACTTTGCAATTCAGAAGTGTTACACTGGCTTCTAGAGCCAGCTAAGTTATGCCCAGTCACAATTCTGCACTTTATAATAGTAGAGTGCAAAGGAGGCTTTCAGTGCTCTCCTGTCTCACTGGGGTGTCTCCTGCTGCACCATGGAATTCTTTCCCAGTTTGGGCTGCAATGTTTTTGTTACAATTTGTTTTTAACATGTGGGTGTTTAAATCAATTTCTAAATCTCTTGGAGTACCAAACCTTGAATACAGCATAGTTTCACTGATTCCAAGTGAATGGGCTTAAAAATGGGTATCTATTCTGCTTGATCTGTCATTGTGTTTCCATGCTAACACTACCCCTGTTGCTACCCTGTAATCAGCTGTTATGGAAACAATACATTGTCCCTAGCATAAGGTTAGAAAAATGTTCAACCACAATGCACCCACTGGATAAATCCAGTTTTAGCAGCTTGGTGTTTAAAACATTACACTCTGCTCATAGAGCATCAGCAAGATGTGCTCACTTGAAGCCAGCCTCAGGTTACCAGTTTCTCTGTATTTTTTCTCAGGCCCTACATGTCCATTGGAACGCTACGTGATCAAGTCATCTATCCAGACTCAGTGGACGACATGCATGAGAAAGGCTACCAAGATCAAGATCTGGAGTCTATTCTGCAGATGGTTCATCTGTACCACATAGTTCAAAGGGAAGGAGGTAAATGGCATATTTTTGTAAAAAGGCTTGCAAAATCATTTCCTCACGTGTATTAGTGTGACTAACCTTTACTAACTGAACTGGCAAAACTGGATCCAGACCTTTTATGGCTGTGGGAGCTGTGCAGCCACATGGTTATTGCTGCTGATAGTAACGGAGGGAGAAGAGCTGAATGCTCCTCTCCTCCCCTCCCCAGTAAATCCATGTCCAAGCTGAACATCCGTGTTCTCTTGTAATGTCCAGTCTTTTCCTGGTATTGTGAGATCACTGACCTTCCTTCATTTTCTTAAAAAACATAACCTTTCTTAAAATCTTATAATGTCACTGACTGCATCAACTTGAAAGCATGTGAATGAAGTGAGAGTCAGATCTGCTTTCACCTCCCTAGCTTGTGAGATCAGCAGAGAGTATGTGCCATTAAAAGGAGCGTCTGATACCAGCCCACCAGTGTGAGCAAGTTAAAAACAACCAAATGACACTGGTTAGCAGTAGTGTTGCCATCTATTGCCTGCTATTTAAGTTGCAACGTGTTGTTTGTTCTCAGCGTAGGGGACAATGTAAATACAGTGGCACTGTAAATGTCAAGATGTTAAACGTTTCTTTTGTGTCTAATGACCTGGAGCATTTCATCGCTTTTTTTTCCCAAGCATAGCAATAATTTTCATCCTTCTGTTCCTACCAGCCACTAAGCTCTAGTTTCAATTTCTTCCCTATCATTATCGTTTTAAAACAGATACAGGATGAAGTTAGTAACATATAGAGAAAAGAACAGATTTCTTTAAAGCCCTCTAAGGGGCTGGTTTGGGAGTGCTGGAAGCACCCTGCCTCTCTCTGCCAGCTGTCCATGCGCATTTTTTAGCAGGTACTTTGGGTGCATTGCCTTATAAAGTGTGTGCTTGGTTACTCAGGATCATTCTGGCAATAGAAAGTAGTGGTTCAGCCATTGGGAATCCCACTCCTGGCTTGCAGCCTGTTGCTCTGTTCAAAAGGCAGAAGGTGTCTTTTATTTTCAAAGTATGCAATGGACACTGCAGTATCCTTTCTTCATGTTTTAGAGTGGGGAGCAGTAATTGTTTAAAGCAGCAATTGTATACCTACAGATATCGCAATCCTTTTGATAGACTCTTATCTTTCCATGGGTTAATGCTGCTTTGTTAAGAATGTAATAGTGACTGTTGGCCCTTGAGTTGCAGTAGAAAATAATAATGTGCCAGCATTCTGATTCATATTCTTACTCAGATCTGATCCTATGACACAAGGATTGAAAAAGTGGGCAGAGAGCTAAACTCAGTGACTGGAATAGTTGCAGAGAAGGCCTCTACTCCCTTCACTGACATTATAACTATTCCTGTTAGTATTCCTCAGCCAGTCATTGAAGTACACAGATTGCAGAAGCACAAGCAGGAATGTTGGAATGGGGAGCTGGAAAAGGAGGAGCATTTAAATTGTCAGTGGCAAGCAGTCACTGTGGAGTGTGCATTCATTGTGTGCTGGTACTTGTAGATGTACTGAACAACACATGAACCTTCAGTGGCCAAAACCACCCCCCTGGCAGTCTCTGAATGCACATCGTTGTGGTTTCTGACCCTGCAGCTGGAGTGTGTAGCTGATGATGGGGCTGTTACTGTGCTCCACGTACAAGATGCCTTGGCCAGAGTCACTGCTCTCGTATTGCCAGGCTGAAACCCCAGGTTTGGATCAGTCTCCCTCTGCTTTCTCTGCTGAAGAAAGTATTTATTGCTGACGCCATTCTTGCTCTTCTGCCTGTCTGACTGCCCGTGCACAACACACACAATCTGTTAAAAGTCTGGAGGACACTGTTAATGTTCGCTGGTGCTCTATTGAAACTCAGGATAAGGGCACGCTGTGCAAAAGTTCGCACAAGCAAATGTTGGGGCGGGGAAAGTGTCTTAGGTACCTTGTGATCTAAAATAACATAAGCAATCAAAGCCGGAAAGCAGGGAGAAAGATTACCACATACCAGATGTTTTCAGACCATAATATACTTACTTGTTCCCTTTTCTCTGTAAGCATTTGCAGGAGAAAAGTGCCAAGGTAGCAGGAGAGTGGAAGTCTGTGACATATGATTGGCCGCATTATGTGGGTTTCATATGCTTGCATATTTTTAAAGCTGTCCCAGTCTGGGACAAAGACTCATATTCAAGACAAATACTTGTCAAAAGTAAACAATTGAAAATTTTTATTTATACATAGGTTAACATTTATAATTCTAATTTTTATTTTATTCTTTTAATTAAAATAGTATTTTTAAACTAAAATGATTTTTATTGAAAATGAAACTTTATTCTTTGTGAAATAGTGAAAAATCCCATATAAAACTTGTAGAACAAAGGATTTGCCCCAAACCATCTTTGTCCTTTTTGCAAACTGCTTTGATGCTTGACAAACACTGGCATTTTACACTAGAAAAAATTCTTGCTGAAAAATTCCCAGCAAATTTCTGTTTATATATTATACACACTTTTGAAAAATGTACTACATCTGAAAGGAAAAAAAAAAAAAAGAAACCATTTTTAGTGGATATATGGGATATGTCCATGCTATTTTGAACCGTTTCCTTAACTGTACAATCTGATGCTTTGCAGTTTTGTGTTCTGCTCCTTGTGGGCAGTTACGAAAAAAGCAGAATGAGCCAGAAATACACAACTCTGATTCAAATTATTTGTCCTGGCATGACTTTATTGTCTTTAGCTGAATTACTTCCACATTACATCAGTACAAGGGTCCTCACATTCCAAGTCTAAAGTAGCCAACAGGAGGCTGACGTTGTTCTTGTTTCAGCCGGTGACAGAAATTCCTCTTTTTCTGGCAATAAGGTTTGACCCAGTTAGAAGTGAATAGAATGGTTAGAGGAATAAATAGCCCAGTTTGGCATTTAGCTTCCGTGTTCTCCCCGTGAAACTTCTTTCAGTTAGTATCAACAGAACACATCAAACCCACCAAAACAATAATCCCCCTCCCCACCACCACTGTTGTGGATTCCCCTGAGCCCAAACCCTTGAAGAACCCAGTGCAGTGCATGTTGGGGGCAGAGTTCCTTTCCTACCGAGGCCCACACTCTTTTTCTCACCTGCTGGATATTAGAGGAATACTGTTTTGTTACTTACCTTTTTATTATCAGTAAGGTGCCCCATCAACACCTGCAAAGTTGCTAGTTCTACCAGAACCATAATTTCATACAAAATCAAGGTATCAGAGGAAGTTGTGTTCAGCATAGGTGGTAAAAAATCATGTCCAGAAATTGGGCATAATAGCATGGAGATGTGCAGTAGATATATATGAGGGGGTTCCTTTTGACCTCTTTGAAAATGTGTGTATATTTAGCAAGTGTCAGTTGTGATGCAGCCTCAGGCTGCTGACAGCCTGTCACACAAGAGGAGCCATGAGTACATGTAGCAGAGCGGTGAACGCGTGACCGGACCTGTCCGGCTGGGGCTGATGACATTACTGAACAAGTTCAACTTGTTTATGGTTTCTCAGCACCCCAGATTATAATTATTCCTCATTATTTTGCACATTTGTCATATCTTTGGGTCTTGTCCAGGGAACCTTTGTGCTAGGCCACATATAAACACACAGGCAAGCCCATTTCCTCTCTGAGATTTTTTTCATCTGATTGTTTTAACCCTGGATTTGCTTTTCTTACTGGTACCAGCAGGAACTCTGGAGCATGCTGCCAGCTTTTCCACTGGCTCTGAAATCCAGAGACACAAATCCCTGCAGTGTCACGCTGAGCTGGGGCTCATGCAATTGATGGTCTCTTTGTTCCTTCCTCAGCTCTGGGTTGTCCTTGCATATTCATCCTGCAAAGCGCCTGAGCTCTCTTCCATTTAGAAAAGTGCAGGGGAACATATGCTGTGCAAGAGGCTTCCAAGCTGAAAAACTCTCCAGGGGTGGATTCTCTGGCTGTGGTCTGCTGTGCTAGCCTTCCTTTTGTCACGTGGCACTTCCAGTCCATGTCTGATAAGGTGCATTGCAATGTAAATCTGGAGAAGGGAATTTTTAAGCATGTCTTTTTCTGGAAGCTGAATGCTCTCTCTTGCATGAAATCCTTGGATTCACAAGAATGAGGGATACAGAGGGCTACAGACCTTAGGTGTAAACCTCTTTTTGTTGCCAAATATAGCTTGTGTTTTCCTTCAGAAAACAGAGATTCAAGGAAGTACAAAAGAAGCCGTGCAAGAAAATGAAATGCTGCTATCATGAGGCTATCACTGGTTTCTGCTGACAACTGTATGTACTTCAGTTGCTGTTACTGTGCCCCAGCACATTATACATGCTCTTTGTCTTACTGGCTGCAAAAGGCTTTTCTGTGACATCCAGTGTTCATCATGTCTACATCAAGGCTATTTGTAACAAGAAGCTGGGCAAGGAATTTGGACACTGAAAGCCAGGGTTGTGTTTGCACCTACTTAGACATTTGTGCTGTGTTCATGGGCGAGCCATTTAATTTCTTCATTTGTGAAGTTGATGTAGCTATGGGTGACCTAAGCCACTGACTTGGCTGATATTTCCAGAACACTGCTGACCTTCACTGACCATGTCAGCAGGAAGAAACAGTAGACAAGTAGTGCACTATTGTTTGTACACAGTGGGGAGTCAGTGGAGTGTGGGTTACAATGCCTAAGTGTTCAGAGGAAATTGTTCAGACATTAGAAAATAATTTTTAAAAGGGGCAATATAAAAATGCATCCTTCCTTGTCTGTTGTTTGAGGTATTCCAAGTGGGAAATAGAAAAGTTCAGGGAGCGAGCTAGGCAGGAAAAGACACGATGTACGTCTCATGCTCAGTTAGAATGTAAGTTCAAGTGGCCATAGAGATGACCATTCTGTCCTGGTAAAGGCTAAATCTTACATCTTTAGAGAAAATAATAGAGTGATTTTGCTGACAAGAGGATGCTTCTTCATGCCACACTGTGTACTCTAAAGGCACATGGTCTGACTCTTGAGGATGGTTCTGTGCAGAGCTAAGAACTGGGCTTGATGATCCTTGTGGATCCCTTCCAACTCAGCATATTCTGTGGTTCTTCTTGAACTCCTTTCCCTTTTTGTCTTTTGATAAGCCTTTATAAGCCAGCTGTTCAGGAAGAAACTGTATGAACACAGGCACTGCTGCCCCAGGCACATGTGCACACATGCACACGCACCCACACCCTAGTTCAGATCCAGGTCCCTGGAGCTTGTCTGTAGTCTTAGCTTAAAAATAACAGAACATAAGCAGCAGCTTGAGCGTTGTCTTCAGAAGTGTAGTTGTTTCTGTAGTTTTCATGAAGAACCATTCCCATCCCTTGCTAGAACCCTTTGCCAAAACAGAGTGCACCAGGTATTTTTACAGTCTATCTACATTTACAACTGTGCTCCTGTTGAGTCTGCTGACAGTTTTCTTTGCCTACAGTAGTGAATGCAGCACTGGTCTTTGTTTTTTCCACTTTATTTTAATTTGTTTTTAAATTTCCACTCATAACTTTCAAGAAAAAACAAAATTTTCCATGAAACAAACATAATAAAATTATTAGTTACAGGTCAAAGAGTTTTTTCAAAGAGATGGTAAGTAAAGTTTTTTGATAATGTCTGCATGACCAAAAAAGTTGAATTCCATTTTCAAAATTGACAGGACGTAAGGGACATTTTTCCAGTTGATTGCCCGTGCAAAGACATTGAGGTATTTCAGAAGATGTGATTCAGAACCCTGAGGTGTCTCTTCTGCAGTGGAAATGCTCTTTGTGATCTTAATTACAGATTGCAGAGATGTTGCAAGTGAAGCTGCATTTCCTTCATAAACTTACATTCTCCTGACTCATTTTATTTGCATTTTTTTTAAAAGGTTGGGATGCCATCATGGATTGGAAAGATGTCTTATCAGGAGGAGAAAAGCAAAGGATGGGCATGGCACGGATGTTTTACCACAAGTAAGTGTTACGATTCATTCCTTAAGTCGCATTTGAAAATGAGAAAGAGTTTTTCAGGTTTCCTGTTACACTTTGAGCAGTAGTAGACTATAATCTCCATCTGCAATATGCCACACTACCAGACGGTTGCATAGGACCTGCATAAACCTTGTTGGTTATTCATACAAGCTCTGCCTTTAGTTTGGGCAATGCTTCTTAAGCAACATAGCATTATCTTTTCCAGATATTCCTTTCTTTAACATCTCAGGCACAAATATCTTCCCTCCTCCAAATTTTACAGAAATCTGATGGACTGTTGCAGAAGCTCTTGGAGTTTGACAGCCAATCTCCAAAACCTTTTGGTTTTGGAGACGGCAAGCATACAAAGACAGGCCAGTCCATACATGGCAGTGGATAGAAAGCTTCTGAGTTGGCTGTAACTACTGTACAACTTGCTGCTAGGACAAAATAACACTAGAACATAGAAGTTAGATCATGTGTACTCAGATGGACCAGGAAATAAACCCCATTTTTCCTGGATGTTGTCTCTGCACCTGAATAATGCATGGAAACTTTATGCTGTTGCTAGCCAGCCTCCAGCTGTAAATGAGAGACAGCTGTCTGGCATAAATAGCTCTCTCTCTTCTGTTGTTCTTTCAATTAAACGTCATACATGGGAATACAGTCCAAAATCTAGAAGAGTAATGTTCTTTATCTGCTTTTGAAAGGCCGAAATATGCATTGCTGGATGAATGTACCAGTGCTGTAAGCATTGATGTTGAAGGAAAGATATTCCAAGCTGCAAAAGCTGCTGGGATATCCCTACTTTCCATAACACACAGACCTTCTCTTTGGTAAGTATGTTCAGGGCTTTATCATGGTCCTTGCTTTTTGACAGGCTGTGGATTTGCCTGTACTCTTTCTACTTGGGCAATTGTTTAATATCTAATGCACTTTCTAAGATAACTCATCTACAGCTATAGTGATGTAAATTAATTTCCCCCTTTTTTTTTTTCATTCTTTGAAACTTATTTATTCCTTCCTCTTACATTTTTTGATGTCTTTCAGTTATTAGCATGCAAGTGTCTAAGAGGCAGTTAGTAAGTCTACACCACAGCCACCACAGATATCACCAGGTTATTCTGTAGAAGTGACAAGATACATGAGGTGTCCTGGGGAAGTTTACCAGTGCAGGGAGAAGATGGGAAACATGAAGAGTGGTTAAACTGTTCTTTTTTCTTCCATAGGAGTAATACATCTGGTTTTTGACGTCAGTTGTGTATTCTGTATCTGCAATATTTCTGAGCTTTCAAAATTTGATCATCTGTTAAAATAAGAAATATTAGAACTCTGAGAAACATCATTCTAGTGGAGGGACTACTGAGTATGAAAGAGTCCCTCAAAAGAAATAAATGTAGTTAATACATAAAACAACTAAATATTTAAAGGGCAAAATGAGACCAAGGGGGTGTAAGCTAACTTTAGCAGAGACTATTTTTTCTGAACTCCTAGATCCTACTGCCAGACTGCTTGATTTTTTTAAATTGATGACAAAAGAATCCATTATCAGTCTGTTACCTCAAATGAAAGAAATTGTCTCCGTGTCTGTTTCTCTGAAAAAGAATGGCTTGCCCAGCATTCCTCCTTCCTCTGTGTAGATGGTGACAGTCAAAATGGCTTTTGTTGGATTAGGACCTAAATGTTAAGAAAAAATTAGGATTTTGGTAGAAAAAATGTTTATATAGACTTCTGGTTTTAAAATAATTTAAATTACACTTACTAAGAAAAACAGTATTGAATTTTTTTGAAGTTTGGCATTATTTTATAACTACTTCTCAAGAAAACAGGTGTTTGAGAGCATCTCACCTGTAAATGATGATGAGAGGAAGTTATGCATAAGACCTTTGGAGAAAGATCTTTAGAGTTCATTTTCCTACCAACATTTCTTGTTTCCTAGTATTAGTGATATTCAGAAAGGCTTGGGATTGCTCTTGTAACCTGCACAGTATTACTGAAATGATCAGAAATCTGGTGATTTTTGTGGTTCTGGAGAAGTAAACAGAAATGCTGAGTATTTAGAAGTAAGCATCTAATACCTTTAGCTTAGGTGTGCTTCCACAGGGACTGCACTGCAAAGAAAATAAAAAACATGTTCAGGTGCTGTTTTCTCCTCCTCAAGATCATACCAGGAAATATTTGCTCTTTTAATCAAAATAGTGATTAAAACTTTCCTAAACAACAGACACTAGACATCTCATTCAGCTCTTAGCTTGATTTTTTGGGTTTTGGCAAGGGAAAAATAGAGGGATGGATTAAGCATTTTGGGTCACAAAGAATAATATGCAGTAAGTGGTGAATGTAACTCTGGAGATGAATCTCTTTTGAGTCCCATGTCATAAGCCATTGCGTTTATTAAACTGTCACATTGCCTGGATGGGATTTATAATCAGTGTTTTATGATGCATCTCATCTTCTATAATTTATAGTGATAAATTACACAGTCATGCCAGCAGCTCTGAGGGAACTCTCTGCTCTTCCTCTTGCACCCCCTGAAAAGTGTCTTGTCAGGTCTTGACAAACTCCACATGTACACTTTTGAATATTTTCGGTGCACACACCCTGATACTCACTGAAAGATCTGTGACTCCTACACAGCCTTTTTTATTTTGGCCCCTTGCAAATCAAACCATGTCTTAGGACTGAAGTTACCTTTAGCAGGCCTTATAAGATGCAGGGAACAAAGTGAGGTGTAATTTGAACAAACTCAAGTTTTATCAGTAGCATCAGGCACACTGTGCCTGTCTCACTGTATTCTGTGCTAAGGATGTAACACTTAGAAAGCAGGGTAAATAAAATAAACTGGGACTAACATTCCTGAGGGGGAAGCGAACCTTGTCTGTTGCTCCTGCAGAAAAAGGCATCTGAGGGAGTATCAGTGAAGGCAACTGTAGTCAGAGACAGTGTTTCCAGGAGGGAAGCCCGCCTTGGCCAGGGACAGCAGGTGATGAGGGGACCCTCCAGGGCCCTGCTGCCGGCATCACTCCAGGTGAGGGCCTCAGTGACCCAGCCATGTGGGCAGTGAGTGCCCCAGCTGGGAGCCCACAGCAGTGTTGGGAGCTTACTGCTGGCACCCTGCCACTGACCTTCACTAGGCGGCGCAGGGAGGCCCCAGTGACAGGCTTTGAAACGGCCAAATCGCTCACGCAAGAGTGTCCCGGGATGAGGAGTCATTGAAAAATGTCTTACCCAGTGATCCAGGACTGGCCAACTCTCCAGTTCCTGACAGGCACCATGGAAAAGAGACACAAACATCCAGATTTGTGTGCAAAAATGTGCCATGTGTTCCCTGAGCCATTACTAATGTTCTGATTTCTGCTGCAGGAAGTACCACACTCACTTGCTGCAGTTTGACGGGCAAGGCGGCTGGCGTTTTGAGCAGTTGGACACCGCTATCCGTTTGTCACTGAGCGAGGAAAAACAGAGACTGGAATCCCAACTTGCAGGAATTCCTAAAATGCAGCAGAGACTGAATGAACTGTGTAAAATCCTGGGAGAAGACTCAGTGCTTAAAACAATGGACAAAGAGGAATAAATAATTTATGTTTTATGTTTTTAAAAGTATTTTTTTAGTTAAAAGCATTACAAGTTCAGCCATTATCCTTTGCATGCATTGTGATAGAGGCTTAGAGCATAGCAAAACACAGCCAGCAGAAAATAATGCTCTGAATGCTATGTAAGACTTTAGCGTTTTAGAATTAAGGAAGAAAGTGGTTGAACTGTGAAAAGAAAATAAGCAAGTGCACAGAGTATAAGATTAGTCATTGCAGCTTATGTTAATTCCTAGTGAAAGCCCGATTCACTGCAAGAAATGACGAACATACTTAGGATTTGTAGGTGAATTTTTGCCTGAGACTTGGCCTGCAGAATGTGCTCTTGTACCAGGTTACTGTGTGCATATGATATGCCTGCTACGCAATGCAACAGGGCATGAAACTCAGGCATGGAGCACGGCAGAGGCAGTATCTGGGTGAGTATGCAGATGCATGCAAAAATCTCATTTGGGTATAAGAAACGGTCTCTCAGCCCATGTAAAACAAGACTTCTGTTTTACTACTGAATCATATACACACCTTTACCTGCATTTTCATAGGAAATGACATAATAGGCTAACCAGAAGACAACTGTCTGAGCAACCCACTGCCCCCGTGACAGAGAAGCAGGGATAGAGCGAAATATGGTAATGTACTTGTGCTGTACTTTATGCCACTATTCATAGCTTCAGAGGCTCCTTGCCCTTCATGATACATTAATTCCTATGGGGGTTATTTATATCCCTTATTCAGTAACCTCTGTTGGTGGGGATGGAGCAGTGGGCCTGCCATCAGGTGACTTAGTTTTCACTTGACTAAATCACTCATCTACTCCATGGGTCTGATCCAGCTGGCATCTATCTCTGACCCAGTTCCTCCACTAGTATATAGACACTTGTTTGTTCCATGAGACACTTTGTGACGGGAAGGACTGTTGGAGAAGAAAATGCCAGTTTCTGACAATACACTGAATTCTCAGGCATGGCTGTCCTGCCTGTTAAAATGCTCAGCATTTTTAAAGGTCTGTGAAAAGTGAGAGCATTTTGTAACCACTAATTCATATGCTTGCCGTATTTTGGTGGAGTGGCTGAACAGTGCCCTCCCCGTGAGCAAATGCACTGGTTAACAGCTTTGCTTTCAGATGTGCTCACTGATTGTCCCATCTGCTTTTCAGGTCAGTAGGAACATGGTCCCCAGTCAGTCGGGTGCTTGAACAGAACTGCCTGAGACAGTGCTGGCCTGAGTGCCTTGCTGGAGGCAAAACCTGGAGAATTAGAAATAAAGATGTGAATGTATTTTAAGAGCTCCTGCTCTCTCTGAATGCAAGTGCATGGCAAATAGGCAGTTCAGGAGTGAAGATCAGATGGGGGTAAGAGGCGTTGCAGATGGATAAATGAGCCTTAGCCAAGATGTAGTGATCCTGAAGTTTGCTGGTTTGTTTCTTTTTTTTCCCCAGAAGTGTGATTCTTTAGAAGATTTATGTCTGTTGTTCTTAGTCTGAGAGAGGCAGTGCATAAGCTGTTAAGCACTGCTAAAGAGAGGAGAGATATTTTAGGAGCATTTGCTAAGATGGAAATATTTGAGCACCCTGAAGTTAATAGAAAACTGTTTTGTTTTTCTGATTACTTCAAGGGGGAAGGTGAATTAACTCCCTCTGCCAAATACTGGTCCAGTGCACTAACTATTAGCCCCTGTTCCTTCTCACAGTGGGCTTGACTTGCTGCTTGGTATGGCACTTGCACCAGAAAATGGAGTAAGTCTGCTCCCTCCAGAATCTGTGGCTTGAATGTAACCCTGTAACTTACCCTGGTGACAACAGTTTGTTCCTTTCATTAGTTTTCGGTGTAGAGGCCTGTGAGACGTCCCACGAGATGAGAGAAGGCAATGCTTTTGGGAACCTTTGAAAGGGCGGAAAAATTTAGGTTCAAGATAAGAAGTTGTGTTGTAAAGCACAGACTGGAGGTCACTGCTGTGGTGGCTGACATGTGCATGCATTTTAATTTGCAAGTGTCTCTGCTTGTCCCTCTCCCTGAAGGCGAGCTTTCCACCTTCTCATCTTCAAAGCAATGTTCAGAACTGCTAAGGGAAAAGAAAAGTCAGCCAAGAATCTGTTCTCCATGAGCATAAATGAGATGACTGATGAGAGTGAAAAGCTTGCACATTTTTGAGTTATGTTCCTCTGAGATGTGGTGAATCGGGCATGCACCACACACATGCCCTTGTCCCAGCTGCAGTATATCCTGCTAGCACAAAACGGCCACAAAGCCACCTTTCCACAAGCCTCTCCCAAGGCAAGACCTGAGGTGGAGGAAGGGGCATTACTGTTCCCCACCCCCCCATTAAGCACTTTAATATGTGGCTGGGAGCTAAACCAAGGTTTGTCCAGTCCCTGAATGAGTAGGACACTGAAAAGTGCTGAAGAATTGGCCCAGTTTAGTACAGCTCCAGGTATCCCACCAAAGCTCTTCCCTGGTCCTTGACTTGCTGGGAGCCATTATGGACAAGTGCAGTGCCTGAAATCTGCTCACAGAGATCAAAGCTGGCCAACCCTCATGGCACAAAGAAACATCTTCTGAGGAATCTGTGTTTAGTAGAAAAAAGTTTGCTGGCCCTTTAAATGAAATTATGCATAAAAACATACTGATGAAATTTTGATGAAAACTGAAATACACGAGGATTGATGTAATTGTGTTTTCTTTGAAGTTTGACATATATTTCTTGGCTCCAGTAACAGACTTAACCATTCCCATTCAGTAATGTAGTATAAATTATTCTAGCATCTCACTCAGCTATTCACATTCTTGTAGGCCTGGCAAGAACATTAGAGGCTGGTATGAGAAGAAACACTTCCCTAAATAGGAACTTTCTGAATGATACTGAGCCAGTTTTAGAAAGATTTTCTGTGCTGGTGGCTCATTATTTTTAAAGCTAGTTTTGTGGCAGGAAGAGAAGCTGCCCTGGAGATACTTTCTGCAAACTTTCTGTGTTGTTTCAAGGGCTAGTTGAGACTGGAGTCTCCATTTCTGTTCCTGGTGAGTTTTACAGGGCATAGGCCAGCTCATTTTGTGCTGCTTCAGACCCAGCTGAGCCAGAGGTGCGTGCTCCCTGCTCAGGAATAACTCAGGGAGACAGTTCAGGAGCTGAGGCATGGGGAGCACGTGGCCCTTGGAGTGCAAGAGGGTCAGATCAGGACAGGATGCCTTGGTGGAAGCATTTTTGTGGTGTAATGAGAGCTGCCTATCAGTGTTCATTCCCTTTCTGGCCTTCAGGAGCTGTGACTCCCCAGGAGGCTGAGGAAGTGACCTTTTGGTCTTCTTTCTGCCTTCATGTCTAGCTGGAGCCAGCCCGATCCAGCTTGTGTCCCGGCATCTGTGGGTTGCAGGGGTGTATTCTGCACAGTGCTGAGCACACCTGGCCTACCTGAGCACCCCCTCAGCCCCCAGGGCTCAGGGCAGACTGCACTTGCCTGGGTCTGCATCCTAGAGGAGTATGGGTGCTGAGCAAAATTCATACCAGCCTCAGGCAGGGAGTAACTGTACAATAAAAATACAAATTCTCCACATCAGTTCATTCAGATAATGCAGGAAGTTTTTGCGAGAATCTTCAGAATGGGAGGACATGGTTTTTGTGCATGTAATTTCAGTGTTTTAACGTGGGAGGAGTTTGTTTTTCACTTAGTTTTGGGACCAGACTCATTCCTGGTTTGGACTTGGAAGCCCTCCTTCTGCAGAGACAGAAAACCTCACATATCTTTTAAAGAACTTTTTTGAAAGCAGTGGGATTTGTATTTGAGTAGGGAATGAAGAACTTGGTAATTGTTGGGATATTTTAGAGAAAATTGCATAAAAAAATTACATCCTAAAGCAAATGAACATATCTACAGTCCCCTCAATATGTCTGAATGGTGACAGTGCATGTCAAAGTCAAATTTATGAGCCAATTGTATAAAGAAGTCCCCCTACTGAGCTGTTCATGAAGCTTAAGAGAACTGAACTGCTAATTGAATGTGTCTTTGTTTTGTTTATGTTTGATATTAATGCCTTTTAAGAGCAGACAATTTATAAAGCAATAAAATATGCTTAACAGTTGTAATTTATTCCAACCCTGAATAAAACATGTTGCATTTACTTTGAGTTTGCAGTGTTCCTTATGAGTCACTCACAAAGCAGTCAGGCCCTACCTGCATGTGCTCTGCGAGTCCTTTCTCATCCCTTGTTTCTGTGATGGAGCAGGAAAGCTTGGGGTGGATGTTGTATGTTTTCAAGTTAAAACAAGTGTTCCCAGATCAGGCTGGCGTCAAAGGCTGCTGTGAGGTTTCTCATGTCCCGTGCCCATCCACTTCAGTGTGTCCCTCATTGACGACACGAAGGTGACAAGAGCTGCCACCCCTTTCTGGGGTGTTCCACAAGGGGACTGGGCACCAAGCAGTGAGCCAGAGGACCTTGTCAGGAGTGCCACATCAGGTGTGCTCAGCAGCATCACTGCCAAAGGTTGTTATTGTGGTCTTTGTAAGATACAGTTGTGCATAAAGGATCAATGTCACAAATAATAACAAGCAAGTGCCCACGAGGGCCTAGCAAATGAGAGAGCTTTTTCCTGGGGAGTGTGAGGACATCAGGTGACTCCTTAGCTGCCTTGACAGAACTGACTGATGTCTAATTCCTTCCCAGCTGTGTGGCAGGTGCTGGTGAGGTACTGCATGGTGGTACAGGACCTGCATTATGCAGCTGAGGAGCCAGGGGTGGTGATGGGTGATGGTGATGGATTCTTGAGAACTAGATTCTCATGCGTGACTGAAGGCCGATCCTCCGTGCCTCCCTTCCAGCAACTGCACCCACTCAGAGGGAGACACTGGCAGAGAGCAGAGTCCAGGACATGAGCCATGAGAAGTGCACTTCTGGGGGTCTGTGGGAGGGCTGTAGGACCACACTGGGGCACATGCATCAGACTAGGAGGAGACGGACTTTACTGTAGTGGGGGACCTGAGCTGAAAGCTCAGGTTGCACTTCAGTTTCACTTTTTTTAAAGAAGAAATGTCTCGGTGTCCACTCCTTAATGAGCACTCCTGCTTTCTGCTCAGGCCATCAGAAGAGTAATGCCATTTGTTTGAAATGAAGTGCTGTAGTCTGGAGCCTCTGCTGAAAGGTTAAGTATTCCCAGAAAGAGGGAACAGCGAGACTTGTATTATGGGAGCAAAAAGGATTCAGGAACTATTCAGAGAAAAATTGTTCCAAGACTTCCCACAGGTGAAATTTTCTTGTAAGTGGGGAATATCTGGAAGAACACCTTACACTGTCTCTCTATGGCTTATTTCTGATTATGGCTCATTCTGCAGCACCTGCTTTGTGTTTTTTAAATTCCTTTATTTAACCTCATGCAAGTGAGACCATCTATGAGAGGGTAACAGTGACATTTTAAGAATACTGCACCCACTCAATGCAAGTTTGATGTGTCTGAACAATCTGTTTTTAAACAGCTAATTAAAAAAGGGAGAAAGAGGTTGTGATGGTGGCTGATGCAGGGCTGAGACGCCAGCTGAGTCCTGGGGCTGAGCCCCCAATGAGAAACTAGGCTGGGATGAGGTCTGGGAGAAACCAGTCCAAGAGAGCCCATGGGAGGAGCCAGATGCTGGAAAAAGAGAGTAATGAAACCTGTCTTGGACATAATGTAATTGTGCAATAGCACATTACTTTTCTTCTCTTGTCATCAAAAACAGAGACAAGCTGTCTCTGACATGGCATTTGTAGGATAATACAAACAATCATTTATTGATCAATTTTAGCATTAAAGAATTGTCAAAAAAGTTTAACTTGAAATGTCTTTAAAACAGTTCATATTTGTTGGGTTTTTTGGAGCTGCATTTCAAATAGATCAGATTCATAAGGCCTTTCATAAAGATTTGGGTCCTTGGGATTTAGAAATTATTCTTACCTTAAATGCTAAGAAAGATATTTTGAAGCAAACTCAATTTATTTAATATTTAAAGTACTAAAAAATTGCACTCAGTAATTCCAATATTCTTGTTCTCAGTTAAAATGTTCTTCTCTTTAATTATAAGCCTACTGTGCTATAAATACATCAAGTTTATGAGGTATTTCTCGATCAAGCTGGTGTTTCTTGTGCTAGTGTGTTTGGAGATTTCTATCTTTATTATAGGGGTTGCACTAAGTCTTCCTTCCTACCCTTTTGGTCCACTTTCTGTCCCCGCTCACATCAGTGCAGTGCTGAGACATGGGGTGCTGGTGCCTTTGATGCCAAGTGGTGGAAGAGAGGGTGGGGTGATGGATGCTGTCAAATGCATGGGTTTTTTTTCATAGATAGTCTGGAAACACTTTTAGGAAGAGTTTGAAGACATAAAGTCTGCACAACTAAAGTGGTAGCTGATGAGGTACTAATCCAAGGTACTAAGGCACAACTGGTAGTGGCAAAGCTGAGCTCTGCTTAGATGCACACTCACAATAACGAGACATTCTTGCACTGAGCAAACACTTACCAGCATCACTTTATACCTGCAAAGCCAGACTGGTTTAAAAGTTACACAGCTCATACTTCTGAAAAATAAATAATACTCTTATAATCCTAGCCCACAATTTTCATCAGAGACACACAATTGCCTTTCATAATGTCCTTTGGAGTATTTCTGGGTAACCCATAAATATAATCCGTTCTTAACTAATAACATGCCTTGTCTGAGCTCTACTATTCAACCAAAATCCCTTTATAGCCAGTATGAAGTGGCAGTCACGGAAGTAAAATTCTGAAAATCCCCATTTCCTTGATAGTGCAAAATGAGCATACAAGGAGGTGCTGTTGCAGTCTTTCACACTGTAATCGTGTTACAGAGAATTCCATTCCTGTCTAATCACTAATTTCCCTGTATGTATGTGCCATATGGCTCATTGCTGAGCCTCAGAGGATGAGGACTCTGTTTATTAGACTCTTGCTTGCATTATTATGGGTGAAAAAAGAGTGATTGATGTATTTCATGCCAAGATGAAAGTGGAGGCAAGGCAATCCAGCCTGGGAGAATGACTATATTTCCTTTGTAAAGGCTTATTTCTAGGGACTTCTGAAGGGAGGTTCAATTCCTCTTTCAAGTCATGGGCTGAAAACTGCTTCTGTCTGACAGAGGTTTTAATTAACAACCAGGAAAAAACCCTCAGTGGCAATATTAGTTTTAAAGATATTAAAAAATGTCTGTTCCTAAAACATGGGCCTGCTAGATGTTGCCTTCCTCAGTCTGCACTGGCTTTGTCAGTAGCCTGTGACCCGCTGGCCCTGCTCTGCCACTGGGCAAGGACAGAGGTGTCTCCCTGTGGGACACCACCAAGGTGTCTCTTCTCTGCTCCTCTGAGTGCCTCTGGAAAACCCAAGGTTATTGCACTGGCACAGGCTCCAACCTTTCCAACTCCCTCCCCTCCAGCCAAGGATTATTTCTTCAAAACCAATCTCACTCTCTTGACTTTAACTCCTATTCTGTCTGTCAGTTTCCAGGGGAGTCAGGAGTTCTCAGGAGCACCTTAAAAACAAACCAGATCAGATTGGCCAAAGCATGCTCTCACCCAGGACAAAGTGTAGGGCTGTATCACCCAATACCTGCCCAGCCTGCCATGAGGCCATGCTCCAAGCTTTTTGGTTCAGTTTATTTCAAGCTGTGCAAGGAGATGTGTGTTTACTTTGCTAATTCAGAGCCTTATGCTGCTGCAAGAGTCATGAGAGAAATGCAGAAGGTGGGAGTAGACAAATTCAGACTCTGATGAAGCCAGGACAGGTTTTACTTCTGGTGGGTGCTGGGGTACTTCAGCAGAAAGTGCCTGTTTGTCACAGGGTGTTGTATGAGGGCATCTATGGCTTGTGTTAAGTGGTGCCAAACCAGTCCCCCTGGCCAGCAGGAAGGTGGGAACTCCAGTGCTGCTGGAGTCAACAGGACTGCAGCACCCTGTGCTTTCAAGGACAACACAGCCAGCCTGCTGAACTCTGCTGCACAGAGCAGCTACTGTGAGACTGGGAGGGAAGGACTGAAGACCTGGAGCCATGAAGGACAAGTCTCTCCAGCTGTTTTCCTGCATTGTAGGAGGCAAGTACAGACGGACCTGAGCTGCCCTGCCCTGGCACCCATGAAAGCACGTTTAGTCAGCATTGCCCACCCTGAAAGGCACTTGCTTCTTCCCACAGGAGCTGCCCTGCATTACCCACTGCCAGGTGAAACATAATGCTGGGCTGCATGGAATGGATCAAAGCAGGCTCCTGCAATGCCAGCCCCGAGCATGGGCAGAAGATCTCTGCTGTCTGCACCCACCTGCCCAAACAGGCCTTAGACTGGCCATAGTCTATCTGGGTTTGCGCTTTAATCCTATCTGACTGTCACAATCTTTTCAAGTTTTTTTTGATGTCCTGTGGGTGGAGGCAGAAGAGGCATGGCTACATGCTCTCCTGAAGAATGAGGTGTGTGTGAGCAGAAACTATTTGCTTTGTTGCACTTGAAGATGAATCCTCACCCACAGTGGTTTGTGTGAGAACACAGCTCTGTCGCCTGCTGTGGAGAGCTTAGGGGGTAAGAGTTTCCCTAGAAATGCGCTTCCAAAGCATTCAGGAATACTCCAGACCTGGGAGAGCTCTCCATCAGCGATGTCTTGCTTCATCTGCCTCAATCAGTTTCTCCTGCAGTTGGCCAAGCACAAGATTCAGGCACAAATACACCAGCTTTTGTGTGCAGGCTTACAGGTTGAAATTTCCTGTTCCACGTGTAATGCTAAGCCTCGGGAATCCTGTTTGGAAGTGCTGCTAGAACTGCAGTCTGGTGGGCTTCTGGCGGGAAAGAAAAGTGATGCTGAGCTGAACACCACATCGAGCAGTGGAACCAAATTTGTTGCTGGTGAAACACAGGGCATGTCAGGGAAACTAAACAAAACAAATGTTTGGACCATGAAGCTTAGAGTCACCAGGCACCCCAAGCTGTTCTTAAAAGGTTTCCTTAACGACACTGATTAGATTGTTAGAGAGGAACTTGGAAGAATCCACATTATTGCTGAGTTTGCAGTCTCCTATCAGTGTAGCATTGCCAAGGTTTGCTCTCGAGCCAGGCTTGCTCCCTTCACAGTAATTTCCTGTGAAGATTATTGATAGTGAGTTTCACTGATGACATGTGCAGCTCCTCTTGCTATTAGTAGTCTAAGAAATTCCCACTTCTTTCAAGCACAACACTTAAAATAGCAACTGCATTCATGACCCCTAACAGTATGAAGGCACTTAAGGGTTTGTTTTGTATGAATATAATTTTATGGTGCTCAGCTGTTCTTGGGACTAACTGACTATGCCATACACCGTGGAATATTTAACTAGTGAGAGTTGAAGTCAAAATTCTTCACAGATCCTAAATTCCTTCCCAAATTCCTTTCCCCATAATTTGCATGCTGCATTCCTTAGTTGGAGCAGATCTGCATCCTGAGCAGCGCTGCTATGGGCAGGGGTCAGCAACCACGGCATTTCCCAAGAGTTTCATGGCTTTATCTCTGCCAGGCTGATGTTTTCCTAGCTGAATACTCATCTGCCACACTTAGCAAGCCTTCAGTGAAGAAGATGTAAGCTTTGCAGGTGCAAATCAAGCACGAATTGAATTTGGCCTTTAGTTATTCTTTGTTGGGTAGGACTGACATGACTGATAAGCTGGAGGGAAAAAAGCATTGGGGGAAAAAAATTAAACACATCTAAGTTTTCTTCTAGCCAGTTCCAGCACTCAAACTGGTGGTGTCTGCCTTTACAGAAACCAGCTGTAGTAGGCTGGGAAATGCTCTCATGTTGCCTAGGGCATAGCTTTGATCGAGCTACCTCAGCTTGCCTCTTACAAAGCTTTCTTAATGCACCTGATATGGGATCCTGCCTGAGATAATGAATCATGGTGCATTTAAAAGAAATTAAAGGATTAATGTCAAACTCTGCCTCTAATCCAAACCAACACCTTAATCATTCCTCCAGTGTGCAGAGTGGTGGGACAGCAACAGTCCTGGGCATCAGCTCATGGGCCAAGTACCTGCAAATGTAGGTCACTGCCATCTGAGAGACAGAATCAATATTTCAGGGTGCATTGCTCCCTCTAGCTTGTGAGTTTAATGGAGGGGATAGGAGAACCGAAATAAATTTTTAAACAACCTGACTGGAGGGCAAAATCATCTTAATTAAATCTCATTCACTCTTCCTCTGATCCATCCTGCAGATGGTGTGTCCCTCCTGCACTTTGAAGAGGTTAGCCCAGAAAGGCTTGCAGAGAGAGCAGATCTGAGACTGTCAGAGCTTGTTTCCAGACAGGTTTCCACTGCAAGGATCACTGACACTGTCTGTTGACAGACCACAGAATTTGAAGACAGCAGACAGAGGGACATCCTCCCAACTCTGTCTTTCCGTGGTGAAAATAAGGTGGGGCAGGAAGGGTGTCACATCTTTTGGAAAACTAATTTTTTTCTCTGTGCTTCTGTTTATTCACTGAGCTTTGAGCACAGCTGCTTACCCCCTGGGCTGGCTTTCCCGAGAGCAGGTGCTGGTGAAGGTTCCCAGGACAGGGAACCACAGAGCACTGGCAGTCCCTACCCAGCACACATACCCATGGCACCATTTCACATTTGGCTTTGTCTGTGGTTCATATTTTCAAGCTTTATTCTCTGACCATGAAGCTAGAAATAGGTTGTTTTTAATTTATTTTATTTTAAAAAAATTAAATCTGTGCGTTTTTATCCTTTACTTACCTGCATGGAACTGGAATTCCCAGGGCAGGGGGATATCCAACTGTTAGGAGATTTGTGATAAAAACGGTGAGAATTGGCTTTGTTGAGAAAACAGCTTAGTTCTATTGATCTATTCCAGCTCAAGTGTTTGTTCTGTACTGCAGACAGAGCTTCCAGCCTGGCTTCCCCAAACCCCATGTCTTCCTGGCCCCAGTGAAGGAGTGGGGCAGAGGCCAAGCAGCAACACTGGGGTGTCCTGCTGGGCTTCTGGGTTAAGGCACCTTGCCAATGCACCTTGCCTCTCTGCCAAAGGCCCCTGACGTGGTGGAAATGAGTGGGAAAGGAGGAATACATTAGCCCTATCTCATGCTGATGAGATGAGGTTAAAGGCTGGGAGGCTGAAAGGGCAGCTGCGCTTCAGAGGAGAGAAAGGCAAGCAGTTCGGTGGAGGAAAGGGAAAGCCGGGCAGGAGGGGAGCCAGAAAATGCTTCCCCTCTGGGGGCAGTAGCGACTTTCTTTTGAAGACTGGAAGCAGTGCATCTTTGAAGTCTGCTTCAAACTGAGTACATAAGAGCTCTGAGGGTGTTCACAAAACAGAGGTGCCTGGCAGTAGTTCCAGGGATTGTGCAAGGGCTGCCATGAAGTCAAGGAAGAATGAGATGAATGAGCTGCTCCACAGCCAGAGCAGTTGGGATGGGACTGCCAGCCAGGAATCCATCCCTCACCATCTGACAGGGTAAGGTGGAGCAGCTGGAAAACTACTCTTTCCACTGCAGAGAGTCCTCATTCCCACTCCAGAAGAACCTGCCCACAGCCAGAAGAGTTGCTGCCCACCTTTAGCAAATCATTAGAGCCAGACTCCCTTCAACCCCCAGACCACAGGATGTTAACCAGCACTGTATGGGCCAAAGAAAATTTAAATGCTGCTTTTTAACCCCTTTGTAGAACATCTTTAAACCCCTCATCCTTACGGGACACCAGATACTTTCGGGAACCTCTGGCCACATCCAACCATGACCACGGGAATGCCCTTCTGGTGTGTTATATTTTCTCTGTCTGAACACCAGCACTTCCAGCCTCCTCCTGCCATGCTGGAAGACACTATTCCCAGGCCACTCACTGGGTCCAGTGACACATGTGGTGAGCATGTGGGGTCCAGGGACAGACTGCAAGGGCCACCTAGTGCTTTGTGTGTGGCATATGCTGACACAAGTGCCCACAGCAGCCAGCTCCTCATCACCCTGAGGAGTGGACTCTGGCCCCAGAGTAGAACAGCTGAGCTGTTGTGTGGGTGGGGCACAAAGCAGTGCATGAAGCCTGTTGGTGGCTCGCCAACCAGCTTGCATGGATGTGAAACTACTCTTTATTTCCACTGTAATCAAGATTCATAAAACCTATTGATATGCCTCATGTGGATGCAGCACCACTCAATGTTGCCAGCACCAACTTACACCTGTGCACGTTGTTAGGTATGTTTCCTGATGCTTATCAAATGTGTCCTGAACGTGATGGCAAGATTGGAATGTTCCTAACCTGCTGGTTGCTTCAGCCTGGGAAAGATGTGAGCAAAGTTTTATGATGTTTGTGCCTTTTCTGAATAGTTTTTACTCTGCATCCAGTAGATGCTGCTTTGATATGGCTGTCAAGGCATGCCACGTGTATTGTGTAACTAAACGTGGAAAATAGGTTTCCTGAGGAGTGCTGCCGCCACACGTGCCACAAACAGCTGGACCTGTGAGTTGTGGAATGTGGTGAAATGTTTCCCCACCCGTTCTTACCTAGAGATATTTCAGTACCATTTCCCCGGTGATTCAAAACCTGTTTCTTCACGCTTCAAAACTAGGTTCTACATGCTGGGGATGGTTTGCACAATCTGTTTTCAATGGCAGAGTTCAAACATTTCTAATGCTTACATGAAGAAGAATGGAGCAAGGTTTCATGTTTGCTAATGCCACACCTCAAGCAGCTTTGCTTAAAAATAGTTATAATTCTACAAAACGACAAATACTGGATTGCTATCTTAGTGTTTCTGATTTCTGACCCTTCAGCATATGGCTAATTTAAATTTTCTTATTTTATTTGTGAATATGAGTGCTGGATACTTTCGTATTAATCTGGAGCAATTTTACTGTTTTATAACTATGGGTGTGCAGGAGTTTGGGCTTTATGGAAAACATCACATCTTTGAAATTCTTGATAAAATTACAAGATATAGAACAACTCCAAATTTAAAAAAAATCTTTTGTCTTTATGTCACCTAACAAAACAAACAAAAAAGATTATTTTCCTTTTGTGTGTATACCTTTGAACTGAGCCAAGCCAGGAAAATTTCAGTACTCCCAGAAAATATTTCACAAGATTTTATGTGTAACCAAAAAGGGGGCTGTATCATAGTACAAAAATCACAGTATTTGCTGCCCAAAAACTTGTTGGGTAATAGTAGATAGCTCAGCATGTGGCTGATGACAGTAACACAGATTAAAGTTCAGAATGATTTGAAACAACATGACACACAGGTTAAAAGAAATACTGTAAGTAGTAATTCAGTTAGTAAATATACAGAAAAGCCTGTATAATTAAGGATGCTTGACTGAGCATTCTAGAGAAATACATGCAGTTATACCAAAGACTGAATGATGAATTGGATAGTGATGAATATCGAGTTGTGTTAGTACACAGGCTTACAGGCTTTGGGCACAGCTCATTGATTATTCTTGTTGCCTCCTAACTTAGGGATTAGAGGGAAAAGGCAGCACAAAGGCTTTAATGACACATCCTGTCTTTCTAATGGCATGGCTGCACATATCACTGCCTGGCCAAGGGGAAGTAGGAATTGTCTCTTAAAAGTAGGGTTACATCAGTTCCTTTGGTTTTTAGTCCTAAGTTCAGACCAACCTTTCTGTGGGTCTCAAGAGGGTTTGTCAGGTGAATGAGCTGCCACAATCAATTTGATCTGTGTTTGAGTGGTTTAGTTTAATCTGAAGGACAGTTCAGAAGCTGTATAGGCATACACCCGTAGTGGACAATTATATAAAAATTTGCCCATGGGGTTATTTTGCTGTAACCCCAGTTATTCACAACGTGGCTTGGACTTTGGTATGTGAAGACTTTATTGATCGCTGTAAACTATAACCATGCACAGAAAAGTACAGGCCTCCAGCACCACTCCTGTGCTGTACAATCAAGATGCACCTTGCCAAGGACTCAGAAAGATCTTGGTCTCTTCTGAGTGTCACTGGGTTTTTGATCTGAGTGTGTCTTGTGGCAGGGATGTCACAGATCAATTGGACATGTTTCCTGGCCTGCCTGTACATCAGGTACTTCACGCTTCAGCAAAAAGAGAAGCAAGGTAGGACTTTGTCCTGCAGCTTGCGAAGCAGTAAAATGTGGTCACTCTTTCACCGGGTAAACAGAATCATTCAGAGCACTAGAAATTCTCTGTATACAGCATTGGGGCTTCTTTGTGTCCTGCTGCCCCCATCTCCCACCTGAGCTCACAAGGTAGTAGGCTGGATTTACTGCATTTTGCTTTGTCAGTGAGGAGCACGAATAGTACCCATAACAACTTCTCAGAAAAAATTCTGAGTCACTGCTCTATCAACCTAACTGGGGAATTAGACTGAGCAGATTTATGTAGAAATAAGCAAATAGGAAGAATAAATATCAACATATATTCCCTATACATTTTAGTCTTATACATACAATGATAATCAGTTAACCCTTCTTTTGGCTTGAGCAGCAGCACTGATTTCCAGGCAGGTGAGCTCCATCTGCCTGTGTGCATATAGGGAAATGGTTTGCTCTTCACTTTAGTTTTTGCTGGTGTCATCATTTTAAAATCACCTTACATGGTGAAGCCTTTATAAGGATGCCTTCATGAAAGGCTTCTGTAACAGAATGAGTAACAGGAGTATCAAGTTACGACTGTAACAGGAGTATCAGGAAGGATTACAGAGTCCTGGGAGAGGCAGCAAGGGACTCAGGAGCAGTTAGTTTTTATCAGTTCTCCTGGTCAAAGGGAAGGGTGTTGAAAGGGCCAGTGGAACCTGGTGCCTCAACAAATGGTTACAGGACTGGGGCCACAGCCAGGGGTTCGGCTACTTGGACCATGGGTCCTACTTTGAGAAACCTGGACTACTGGGAGCTGATGGGGTCCATCTGTCAGAGAAGGGGAAGAGTATCTTTGGTCAAGGGCTTGCCCAGCTGGTGAAGAGGACTTTAAAGTAAAAGTGCCAGGGGAGGGGAACCTCAGTCCTTTCCAGTCCTAGAAGTTTGATGTCCCCTGCCAGGGACAGCAGGAGATGCCCAGAGCCTGCAGAGGAATCACAGGTTATCAGGAGAGCACCTGAAGGGAAGCACAAAGAAATTGCAGTCATTCCAGGAGTAAGGCAGCCTCACTGGGGACCTAACTTCACTGCCTCTGTATGCAAGTGCACAGATCATGGGGGATAAACAAGAAGGAGTTAGAGACATGCACATGCCTTTGGGGCTGTGATCTTATGTCCCGGGATGGCTCCTGTGACTGGAGTGGTGGAATGGAAGGATACAGATGGGGAGACAAGGAGAGGGTGTCACCCTCTGTGTCAGTGACCAACTGGAGTGCATGGAGCTCTGTCTGGGGTTGAGAGAGGAGCCAACCAAGAACTTATGGGTCAGGATTGAAGGGAGGGTAGGGACAGGTGACATTATAGTGGGAGTCTGCAACAGCTACTTGGCCAGGAAGACCAAGTACATGAGGTCCTCTACAGATAGATACGTCTGTTCTCACACTCAGAAGCTCTGGTCTTCATGGGGAACCTCAGCCTCTCTGATATCTGTTGGAGGGACAACACAGCAGAGCATAAGCAATCCAGGAGATCCCTGGAATGCTTTCATATTAACTCCTCTAGCCAGCAAGGAGGGGCTGGTGGAGAATGTGAAGCTCAAGGACAGCCTGGGCTACAGTGACCATGAAATGGAGGAGTTCAAGATCCTTGGGGCAGCGGAGAGGGTGCACAGCAAGCTCAATAACCTGGGCTTCAGCAGAGCAGATCTCAGCCTATTCAAGTGTCTACTTGACAGAATGCCATGGCATAAAGCCGTTAAGGGAAAAGGGGCCCAAAAAAATGGTTAATATTCAAGGGTCACTTTCTCCAAGCTCAGGAGAGGTACATCCTAACAGAGAGGAAGTCAGAGGGACTGGGAGAAAGAAGAACTGCCCAGTATAGGAGATGATCTGGTTTGAGACCATCTAAGGTCATCTGAAGGTGCACAAGTCCATGGGACCTGACAAGGTGCATCTGTGGGTCCTGAGGGAACTGGTGGAGGAAGTGGGTAAACCAATATCCACCATATCTGAGAAGATGTAACAGTTCAGTGAAGGTACCACTAACTGGAAAAGGGGAAACATAATCTTCATTTTTAAAAAGGGGAATAAAGAAGTCCTGAGGAAGCACAGATCAGTCCATCTCATCTTGGTGCCCTGGGAGTGTTCAAGGCCAGGTAAGATGAGACCCTGAGAAACCCGATCTAGTGGAAGGTGTCCCTGCCCATGGCAGGAGGATTGGAATAAATGATCTTTAAGGTCCCTTTCAACCCAAATCATTCTGTGATTCAATAAATAATCTTAGGACTAAACTGAAATACGGTGGTTGCTCTCAGTCTGCTAGATGTGTACTTTACCCTGCTTAAACATGAAAAGAAGGATTTATTAGACATCTGCTAAAACTGATTGACAGTGAATATCTGTATCTGTGTAAATCTAATTCTAATCTGTGATCTTTAATGTTTTCATGTTTGCTATAAGGAAGGGCTATGGTTAGTGAATCCAAGAGCTACAGAGTGCCCCATCATTGCAGGAGGTACAATATGTCACTTTTTTAAAGTTCTAAACCAAAACGGTTCTCTGCAGAGGCCTCCCAGACCATGGGTTTGGAAGCTTCTCTTGGGAAACAGCACCTCTCAAGCCATTGCTCAAGCCAATGAGAACTTGCTTGCTCAAGGTGTGCCTTATACACACCCTGTTCTGCTATATAATTCATGGTAATTATATGCTCGCTGAAAACACAGAACAAAACCATAACTAGAAACAAATAGACAGTCTGGGAAAAAAAAATAATCTTTGGTCTGTAACATTTTTGAAATAGATGCCATTTGTTTGCTTCTTCAAAGATATCGTCACAGCACAGCTGGACTCTGGCTTCTTGCCTGCAACTAGCTCCATCTTTGCCAAACTTTCCTGACAGTGGGCACGCTGTCAGGGTGTGGGAAAAGAAAGAGGTCCCCAGAGGAAAAATAATGGTCCGAAACTGGCATTAAAACAGGTATATTTTTTATGAGTTGGGGGCTTGCTACTCTAGACCCTGGCAACATGTCTGGTTTGTTGTGTGAAGCAAGCAGGGGAAGGAGGCTTGAACAGCTGCCAGGCACAGTGCAGTGGGGCTTGCCCTCTCCTTGCAGTGGTGTAAAGGGAGTCCAGCACCACTCAGTTTGAAGGGAAGGATTGGTGACCTTGGCTTCCTTCTAAAACAAAAAGCCAAGTCTGGGGAGGGCAGAGCAGCAGGTCCTTGGTGAGAGCAGGATCTCACCTGCTTCTGGGTGTCATTAACATTAGGGCTACACACTTTCCGCCTTCCATGAGGCTGTAAACCTGAACTTTATGCAGTTGCCAGAGTCTCTTATTTCTCCTGGTTTACTCATAGCAAAGTATAAATTTGCTTTGAATTGGTGGGTTTGGTTTTATTTTGTAGGGGTTTGTTTGCTTCCTGAGGAGAAAAACCATGAACTCATAACTCTTCCAGTTAGAAGTACACACACTATTTAATTCACTGTAGTTGCAATACCATATTTTTAACAATTAGCCCTACTAATTAGTTAATTACACCATTACTAGCATAGCTATGAATAGATGCTAAGTTCTGTTGCTGAGTATGGTGACAGAATTAAACCCACGTGCAATGAGATAACACTTTACAGACTCTCCCACGCTCCCCACAGTTGTTACTCCAGAAGAGATGCAAAAACAATGCCAGCTCTTTCCAAAGTATTTTATATATCATGACCTCATTTTAAAATTATGCCCCTTAAATGGCCTTGATGACATCCACTGGTGACCCACAGTAAGCAGTGCAGCCATGGACATTGGTGTTTCTTGGACACACCAGGGCAGGATGGTGTCTTCAGCAAGGCCCAGCTCAGCTGTGGATGTTCAGCCCTGCACAGCTCCTGTATCATCTTTGCATATCTTGGGTGTGTACTTGTGGAGGGAGCACTGCATCCTTGGAATATGACACAGCATACCAGCCTGGTGGTTCCCATGAACCAGAAACTGATGCAAACAGCTACAGGTGTAAGCCTTACGTTTCCATGGTCAGATTAACATGTATCCATGCTGTTTTTACTTCAGAACCATGGGATGTTGATCTAAAAAGTATGTATTTCATATGATACACAAGTATTTTCAAAAGACTGGGAGGAAAAAGCCCCTTTGCCTGCTGAGGTCTGTACATGGTGCAGACCTAAATCCCAAGATCCAGAGAGCAGAAGATACAGAGCAGTTTTACGCCTCTACCAATAAAAGGTGAGACCTGCCCAGTAGGAGGGGGAACCAGCATGGTTAGAGATGTCCTGAATCAGGCTTTCTTATCAGGTATCCGAGGAGGCCCAGCAGGAGCCAGGAATGATCCTGCCATGTCTGTAGCACAGGTGAGCACTGGCAGTCCCCAGACTGCAGCCTTTGCAGATACACCGGTACTGGTGTGCACTCCTGCAGCTCTAGGGGAATTAGAGCCCTGCAGACATGTGGTCTTTAAAACATTAATGCACTTGAATCACGTATCACACACAGGCACTGTGTATATTTTGTGAGTACTCACACTTCGTACTACCCTTATTCAATGGCCTGTGCTCTGAGTGTGTAGAAGGAGTAAAAAGGACAGAAATACAAAGGTCTGTGGGCTAAACTGTGTTTTGCAAATCAGAGACTGGAAGGCATTTGAATAGCTGAGTTTCATCATCTCCTTGTTGAAATGGTGGTAAATGCTGAATAATTTCAAGGGGACAAAGAATAATTCCATTATTGGAGAAATTTAATCTAGCCATGGTAGCACCATGTCACTGAAGATCACAAATTTAAATGAAGTAAAACATTTAAATGGCATTTTACTATAGACATCCATATGTAAATAAAGCCACGTAACCAATACTACATGTATCTTCAAGTCTGGAGCTATGTAAATAACACATAACGATAGCTGATGCAGAGTCATTCTAAGTTGATTTACCTGTTTCTTGCCGTCTTTTGAAATTTTAATTACATTATGACAGAAAACTCGATGCTGTGATACAAAGTGAAAGGCCTTGAAGACCAAAACCAAGAACACTAACATAATGTGAATTGATAATAAAGCCAACAAGAGTGGATTTTAACCATAAATGCTGAAAAAATAATTAAGGTTACATATGATCTATCATCATGATAATGAAGGCAACTCTTACGTAAAGCAATGGGTTGTTTGAAGACCACCCTCCTGGAGGTTTAGTTTTAACTAAAACCAACCAACCAACCAAACCCCAATCAAACAAAACAAACAAACAAAAAACACAAGAGGCAAACAAACAAAAGAGCATATAGCTTTCACATCTCTAAGAAAAGCTTGAAAATTTCATGTGAATGTGGGATCAGACAGTAAATGCAATGAATCCCATTTTTATAAGTGCAAGTGTTAGAAGTCTTGTCTTCTGGTTTCTTAAGCCTGTCCTGTAAGTGTTGATTAATTTTCACTCAAGTGAAAGCAGGGAGACTTATCTGTGGAGCACATAACCCCACTGGGTGAGTAAGGGTAGTAGAATCTGGCCTGAATGAAGCAGATAAATAACCATAATTATGTTAACTAGGTGCCTAAGGCATTACCTTAATGTGCACAGAATTCTGAGAGATATTGAGCTCTTGATGAACCAACTACTTTTATCAGGACTTGGGATGCTCATTGATGCTAAGGAATAATTCCTCTCTGGGTGAATAAACTGCAGGAAAACACTGAAATCAAGACATCCAGAAGATAAGAGTATATGGGGACACCTCAGCATCAACAAATAGCATTTAGCACTAGGTGGTGCTCTTTTCTGTACTAAATTAAATGGTTGTGAGGGAAATGTATTTTTTTTTCATGTCACTGCCCCATTTGTTGCAGTCGGGCTTCGCTTAAAGAACACAAAACTCAAAACCAAAAGCATAAAACAAACAAGAGTCCTTTCTTGTGTTGATTAGTCATAATTCGTAAACCCAGAGATATGAGTAAGGTCATGCAATGCATTTCTGTGAGTGTTCACTGCTGTTGCTCCTGGTTCTTTTTTTACCATTACTATTTGCAGTGTCTCAGTGGCAAAAGATGTCTTGCTTCCCAAAAGAGATTCTCTTGGATATGTACATAGATCACTTGAATGAAATTTATTCCTGATATTCTCTTTGGTTTTGTATTCTCAATCACAGTGTTCCACCATAAGTCACTCTTCATTCCTTCCCTCCATATATTTCTGTTCTTTAGCTATGTGTTCTGTGGCTATTATTTAGCCAGGGATACACACATAAAGACTTACAAGTAGTTATTTTAAGTCTTCTCCCTTGCATCAGACTATCACGTATTATGGGTCTTCCTTGTTATTTGTCTATAAACATCCTCAAATTAATCAAGGATTTGATTAGCAGAGCCTTGTAAGAACATTTGCTAAGATCTACATTTTCCATGAAAAGCCAGACAATGGGAAAATAACTTTGTTATGAAAAGATCTAGAAGAATCTCCTAATACAGAATGACTCAGTGATAACAAGTGGTGAATGCAATTCAGAACACAAAGGCAGAGGAGAAAGTGGTCTTTCATTTTACAGGGAAAACAAAGCAAAAAAAAAAAAAAAGATAATCATTACCATATAGGAAGACGATGTTAGATGGTGGATAACAAATGTCAGCTCAGTGCCAGTCAAATAGACAAACATAATTTTAGGACTCAGAAAAGAACTGGTAAAAACAGAGAACATTCTTGTGCTAGGAGAATAATCCGTGGTGCAGCCTAATCTTGAGTGTAGCTCCAGTCCAGTCTCCTGATTCCAAGCAAGAAGTATCAGAGCTGGAAGAGTCCAGAGAAAGGCAGTAGAAGTACTCAGAAGGAGTAATTGAATGGAATTGGAGCCTTCAGCTGGAAAAAAAGACAGCTGCAAAGTCATGGACAGTTTGACATCCACTCTTTTCAGTGTAAGCCCTGAAATTAAGGAGTATCTGTTTTCATGCGCTTTTTGGAGAGTGAGCCCCTTTGGTGCTATCCCAAACAATCATCAAATTGATACTGTATTATCAGATTTTTTTGTTTTACTCCATCTATATTCTTCTGAGACTCAGTGAATGGTTTGTTAAAGCCCGTTCTTTATAACTCCTTTTCAACTACACCATGCAGGTTACTGGCCTCTTTGCTGAGAGCAGCACTGCCCAGGGCTTAACTCATCAGAGCGTTAAGAAACGTTTTGCAGGTGCTATTGCTGCCCATGATGGCACTGGGGTAGCTGCCTGGGTGCTGGCCATGTGCCGTGGCTCAGCCACATGTTTTGAAGAACCCAGCAGAGCCTTCAAGGTCCTCCACACTCCCAGCACAACATTGACTGAGACAGGGAAGGCAGATCCAGAGAGCAAAGCCTGAGGAGTGGCAATAGGACATGTTCAGGGAGAGCATGTCCCTGGCCTCTTCCTCTGGTCCAGTCTCCTAAACTCACAGACACTGGAACTGCCTGTTCCTTTATTATCTGTTAATAGAGGTATTGTTCAGAAATCTTGTCTAATCCCTTTTTATGCCTGCTAATAGCCTGCTTTCCCAACCTCCTGTGGCAATGAATTCTGGAAGTTCATTACCTGCTGTGCAAAGAAGTGTTCTTTCATTTCAGGGGCAACTATATCGATGCTCTCTGTCCCTAAATATAAATTTAAATAAGATTCAGCCTGTCACTGTTGTATCATCCTTTAGCCTAGGTGTTTCCAAGTGATACACAGAGAGTAAGTGGTACAAAAATGAATTCAAATAAATATTTAGGAAAACAAGGCTCAGTTTGTTGCATTTTTCCAGGGGAAGGTGAGGAATGGTTGTTTGACCATGGCTGCTACCTGGATAAGTGAACACCTTTTCTCCACCTTCATGTAGCCCAGCCCAGAGATGGAAGCACATGTTCTCTCTCGTGGGAAGGGCAGGCAGCCCTGGCTGCTGCTGGCACGGTACAGCACGTGGTCCTTCTGCAAACCTTGTTTGGGAACTTCTGCTTCTCACATCTCCCAGCTTGTTATATCACCATTTCAACTAACCACTTTTTTTCATGAGTCTGCGTGACAGTGCCAAGCCAGGCTGCACACACATAGACAGTAAAGCAATCTGTGCCATGCTTAATCTACAGCTGTCATCCCTTAATTTATAAATTCCCTGATGCTATCAAAATAAAGGTGCTCAGTTTTGTCTTGCAAGACCTATTCTTTACCCGCCCAGCCCTCTGTTGTTCAGATGACTCTCCACCCACTTGCTCTTCCCCAAGATCCCGTGCTACCTGTGGCTTGTGGTCCAAGTATTGTCTAGATAATTAGTCGTGTCTTCACCCACCTTCCATCCTTACTTTTTTTGTTATTACTATTTGTTGTTTTTATTGTGGTAATGCCTAAGGATGCCAATTAGGAAATAGGACTTCATTGTAAAAAATTGTACAACAAGCTCTAAGCCAAAGAACTCACCATCTGGGTCTTAGGCTCAGCATGTCTAGTAAATATGTAGAGAAGTGGGAGGAAGCTTGGGAGAACAGCATAGGAAAATAAGGTGTTTACACAGAGGAATCAAAGAACTGGTCAGCAGCTCACCTCAGCTAGTAGTCATTAGCAGGCTCTGTAGGGAAACAGAAAATTTCCTGGCCTCCTTGGAAGTAATTTCATCTAAGTATTTTCCCAGAGATGGGGAACTTAACATTGATTTCATCTGGAATGTGCTAGGGCTTTGATGCTTGTCATTTAAATACATAAATTTTTTCTCTCTTATGTAGGGCAGATTGGCAAGGCTGCTCAAAGAAGAATGCCCAGAGGATGTTGCTCTGCAACTGCTAATGCTGTCTGTGCTCACAACACACATACAAGACTCCCATCATTCAGTAGCTTCCACAAGGCTGAACCAAAAATTGAAATCATGGTGGGAAGGATAGGGGAAGGATGAGGATACTACTGGGAGGGACATCATGAAAAATCCATCATGTTGGGTAACTGTATCCTTAAGGCAAAATTTGTGTTGTGCAACGGTGACACATTCAAGTCTGAACAGCTGGTTTGGGTGAGAGGCAGCAGAAATTAATTTCCCGTGCAGCTTTTGTATTAATAATTCATCTCATTAAGGTGTGGTCTAATAGTGTTTGCACAGGCACAAGAGTCAGCCCTAGTACTGTTTTTGCCAACCATTTCTTCTACAGGCATCCGCGATTCACATGTCCTTCTTGCCTCAATTTCTCCATACAAGAAAGGGAAAGAACTGTCCAAGCTTCAGTTAAGATCTGTGAAACAGCTGGCTGTTACTCTGGTACTTTGAAGATATTTTGTAGTCTTTTGCAATACCATGAAGAAAGCATAACATTCAGCCATCCTGATCATGTTGGATTTATTTCAAGACATTAGTGAGTCAGGGCCAAAAGGATCAGGTTCAGAAGCACAAGATTCCGATCCACAGGTTTAAGTCCCTTGCAAAAAACTGCAGGACCTGGCTAATCTCAGGAGAGACCCAGTGATAACCCAAAGACCCAGTAAGGTCTTGTCCTCTGAAGACTTGAGTTATTTTCTTCTTTATACTGTGCTGAATAGTGTTGTCATAATTGATTAAACTAAAATACGTTATTGTAAAGGCTACTTGCCGATCTTTCCCCCCTCATCTCCATTATTCAGATTCTTCCTTTAATACCTGAACTTGCCAGGGTGAATTTGCAAGATTTTTCTGCAAAACAGCTGATCGCAACTTACCCAACAAATCCTTAAAACAGTGACATAAAAGGCATGTTCGTCCTTAGTGATATCCCCTGATTTGAGTCATGAGTATGTTCCAGATCACATAGAGGAGGTTTTCCACATTGATGTCTTTTAGCTCTGTTCTCTTTCATGTGTTTTCTTTTAGTCTAGCAGTGCTTGTTCCGTGGGGATCTAATGTATATGTGTGTTACATGGGATATAATACAATGTGTATAATCATATCAAAATATTTACCCTGATACTACCATCTTAGTGCAGACAGCAGTTATAGTAGCACAAACTACACCAGTCCTTGGGCCCAGGAGAAAGATAAATAAATGCATGGGTATAAGCATGTTTTTATCTTATCACACAACCAATCTGGGCTGCCAGGAGCAGAAGAAAATGGTGCTGCTTTGTTAACAATGATACAGTTAACACAGTAAAATTTTTGTGAGTAAAAAGCACTAAGTACATAACAAAATTCTATCTTTTTTCATTAAATGTAATGGTGTAGCTAGCAGCCTATTCATATTGAATACTCTGCTTGACTACAGATATGATCCCTTTATTGTGTGTTTCTTTTCATTATATTTTCTGCTCTACAGTTCATTCATTTTCTGGAAGGTGGATGGAAAAAAACCCACCTTCTTTCTTCTCACTTCAGAGGTGTCTGATGCTTTTCCTTTTGTGGTGATGAGCTCCAGAAACAACCCTGCAGAGCCCTTGCTTGGCTTTAACTCCAGAGATCCCTCTTCCTTCTCCACCCTGTCCTTTCTGGTTTCTCTGCCTTCTTCTCTCCACACACAACTGTACTAAACCAGTCTGTTTCCTTTTCTTATCTAGTGTTATCCTGATTACATAAACATCGCCTTGCACTTCTTTTTTCCTTCTCGACTTTGACGTTACTTCTCCCCATACTGTCATGAGCCAAGTGATAATTTCCTTCAGGAGCTTGCTTTCTTTTCCACAGTTATTGGAAGCAGAGGCTCCCCTGTTGCACATTTGAGCCTGCCAGTTTAGAGTGGCTTAACACTTTTCTTTCCTCGTTGTTATTTAACCAAAAGTCTCAGTGAGTGATGGGAAGAAACTGAAAAGCATTTGAAATGTCTTTTTAGGCTTGACTGCTTTCCAAGACCTGTGGTTTGAAATGAGAACCCAGTCAGAGAAGAAAAACCCTGCTTCTAGAAAGTTGCTTAAAAATCAAGATGTAACAGTTTTTATAAATTTATTTTTGTTTGTAGTGATGATCTTTTAAAAGATGACTGTGGAAAAACCCAAGGCATCATACAGAAAATGCAAACGGAAGTTCCACTGCCAAGTAGAAACCTGGAAGCACTGTATACATTAATGTTTATTAGATAAAATAGAGTGATTATTGCTGATGCATGAATGTTGCTGACTTAATTTCCATCAGCAACAGCTCATGAAACCCAGTTGCATAGGAGTCCAATTAACTTTTCTGTGTCAGAAGATACTGGAATACAAAGACTTATCACACATGGACAAGCAAAATGCTACAGAGAAAATCTGTGGTCAATTACATGCGCCAAAATGTTTACAGAATGAATATGATATAAAGTTTTCCTTCTTATATAGTATATCATGTTTGCATATACATTTAGGCTTCATGTTTTGTCACTCCAAAAATCACTGAATAATTGTGGCTTGTATGTGGCTAAAAAGAGTTTATTTAATATATACATTCAAGAAAACAATAGTTACTAATGAGATGATATGCTACCTGATTATGTTGTGTGTGTGAATTTGATAAAACAGCATGAACTATGCAGACAATGAGATTTAATGACCTTCAGAACAAGACATCAATATTGTTCTTTCATAGCAGTTGGATATTTCATGTTCCACTGTCTGTATCTCAAAGAATATCTGGTGGGCAGGTGACCAGGTCAGATGCCTAACTTGACAAAACCTCTTAAGTTTTCTTGAGGCCTTCTAGTGTCATGGTGCAATTAGTCTATTTCACACATTAATCATAAATTAGTGATTCACTTATTATTGTCTGTCTCAATGAAACCATGTCACCTCTGTTACTCAACAGAATTTCTTCAAACGAAGGGATATATTCAACACGTCAAAGAGATAAGCAACTAACAAGTCAACTCTTTGATTAAATTAGCTTATTTAGCACTGGTAAATTATCACAGTTAAAAAATTTGAAGAGAGATCTCTTCTATTTTAAGTGGTTTATTTTAATTAGATGTTTCAAAACCAAACAATACAGCACAGGCACAGCCAATACAGCTTATCTGCAAACATACATAGGTGAAAGCACAGGGCTCTGGCTCCTAAGTGGAGTCCATTTGGCTCATTCAGGTTGTGTACAGCTCAGTGATTTTAGGCAGCTTCTGATGCTTAAAGGAGCTCTATGGGCAGCTTCACCATCTGTGCAGGGTGTGTGTGTGTGTCAGTCAGAGCACTCACCCTTCCAAAAGCAGGTTTTTGTTTGGTTGCCCAGTGAATGAAGCTCATGGTGCTGAGTCATATGGCAGGAGAATGGAGGCGGTGAAAGTGTAACAGCCCTCAGCAGGGCCGGCTGCCAGGGAGGGGTGTTCTTAGCAGTCCTCCTCCAAGCACAGAGCAGGGACCAGAGCTGTGAGCTCCCTCCCTGCTTCCCTGCCTTGCAGTTTGTCCCCTCTCTGTGAACATCTGCAGCTGATCAGGAGGTGACCAGAGGTGGTTGGTACCTGTGGTGTTGGAGCCCCAGGAAAGACAGGGTGTTCTATTGCAGCTCCTACCTGTAGGCATGCTGACTGAGGAGTGTGAGGAGAGGGGACCTTTAGGAAAACGTCATTCATAGGCTGGGAGACTGGACAAATCTGGCAATGTTAACATTTAGCTTATACTGCTTTATATAAAGATAAACAAGACATTGGCAGTTTAGCTACGTACTTGGACAATTTAAAAAAGGGAGCTATTGTACTCTTTATTTATTTAAGTTAATCAATCAAGGAGATGAATAAAATGTTGGAAGGCAAAGCAGGAGATTTAAGTTTCCTGGTGTGGCCAAGTTAACAGTATGGCACACTGTTTGTTTGCATTGATCAAGATGGGGAAAACCAAAATAAAAGCTCCTTTTGACAGAAGGGTTTTATGCTTTCAGGAAATGGGGAACACAGAGAAAAATCTGCCGTTAAAGAAATAAGACCTATGTCTTTTTCATGCTTTACATCTGAATGGACACAAATCAGGCAATTTGCAGAAAACATGGCAAGAAGCTAAATGTCACTTGCTATATCAGTTTCAGGGGAGTCTGGAATTGGAATGAAATATTTAATATAGAAAATAAGTGTGTAACACTGTAGGATTGAAATAACCATAACTTAGAACACAATAGTTTTACTATAGTACCAAAATTTATGACTTCCTGTTTAACCCCAACGTGGATAATAAATCTTTGTCATTAAGGTCTCAGATCTGTGAATACCAACCCACCTGCATACCTAACATTAAGCTCAGGAAGACTTCCGCCAGACTTTTTAATCTGCTACTTTATTTTCAATGTGGAAGAGAGAGGGCTGGATGTCATCAGGCAGAAGCAAATGTCTAAGGGCATGCAGGGGCCAGAAGAGAAATGGCTCTGAAAAAGTCTACAGTATGAGCCTGGGTCTGAGCATCTTTTGGCTGCTACTCCCCACCGAGTTTTCAGCACAGCTCACATGGTGAACTGGAGGCACTGACTTAGCAGGATTTTATGGGCATGGGCAGCATGATGTGGATGAACTTTGCTATACTGGGGCACATCCAGAAAAAGATGATCTGTGAAACAAACGCAGCAGGATGCTGCCAAGGTACAAATTTGGCTTGAGCATGCTTATTACACTAACCTTGTAACTGTGTCAGCTGAAAAAAAATGCAGTGGATATTTTTGGATAAGAAATAGTGGCTTTTTCCATAGTTGTTGAAGTTTTATTGTTAGCTTGATTTTTAAGTCTGGTGTACATAAGTTGTGAGAAACTAATTATGCCATAGGATTCCACTCACTGTGGGTGGGCAGGTATTTTTAATACAATACCCACAGATGTAAGAGAGTCACGAGTGTTCAGTTCCCTCCAGCTGGAAATGCTCTGAACTATGAGACTTCTGCTACTTTCATTTTGAAGCTATTTAGTATGCATGCCAACACAATTCACCTGCAGGAGCTTTTCCCTTTATCTATCTTGCCCATTCCATAAAACATTGTGGCAAAAGCTGAAACAAAGCATCTGGCCTATGGCATTACATAGAGAATAATGAGCTGGGAAGCCATGGGAAATGTAGTCTGCTCTGCCTGTACCACATCAGTGATTTCATACTGAACTACCTGTAACTCCATTTTTCTGCCTTTTGGATAAATATTATCTCAGTATACCTCAGCAATATGGTATGTGGCTTAAGTCCCCCATATTTTCACACGCTGTTGGGAGATTTGTATGACAGTGCTGTGCAATTCCGAAGAAAGCAGACTATCATTTTGTATAGCACCTTCCAGACAGGCTGTTTTCTAGAAATAATCTAATTTCTAAGTCAATAGAGAAAAATAGAAAAGACAGAGAAAATAACTATGAGAAGCATGCACAGCTACAATAATACAGTGGATTTCTGCTGACATCGAGAGACTTTTGAAAGATTCAGGGCGATGGCTGGAGGCCCTATCCTGGAGACCTCACCTGCCCATCCGTGACAGAGGCTGGGGCCTGGGCGTGAATAACCTTCACTATCAGAACCAAAACAACTTGAACTGCAAGGTTTTTAGCATATCATTACAAATTCAAACCCGGGCCTATTCTGACGTTAAAAATCTTCCTTAGGAATGCGAATTGTTTTGGGCAAAATAACCAGGCTTGTTTCCCTGGAAGGGATGCTATTTGCATCAAAAATTAGTGCCATCCCGCCCACTCAGTTTCCAGCTAAAACACAGGCGTTTCATTAGGGAAGTGAGAACAAACCTGCGGGTGCAGCGGGCCGAGGGGCCGGGCAGGAGGGAGGGAAGGAAAGGAGGGAGGGAGCGCGGTGACCGCGGCTGAGTGACAGCGCTCCCCGCCCCGGCACGGGCAGGGAGGAGGAGGAGGAGGAGGAGCGGCGTGAACCGCCCAGGAGAGCCGCGGCTCGTACCTATTCATTCAGTCACCTAAAATGGCTGGAGAGAGGAGGTGGCGGAGCAGGAGGAGGAGGTGAGGGGGCGAGCTGCAGCAGTGCCCCCACCTCCTCCGCGGCGGCGATCCCGGCTCGGCTCGACGACCGCCCCCCGCCCGCGGCACCATGTCGGGCGGCCAGGACGAGAGCTCGGTGCGGGTAGCGGTCAGGTGAGGGCCGGGGGTGCGGGCTGGGGATGCGGGGGGCGGGCAGGTGAGAGCTGGGGATGCGGGGGGTACCCGCGCCCCTGCAGCGGGCTCGGAGCGGCGGAGCGGGCTCCTCGCCCGCGGAGCGACAGTGGCGAGGCGCATCCTCCCTGCAGCCTCGGCTCCTGCTGAGCCTCTCTCTTTCCTCACAGCAGTCAAAAGGGGGTAGGGTGGGAGGGAAACCCCACCATTCTTAGGGCTTTCTCAGTCATTTCTCTCCAGTCTTTGAGCAGCAACCCTAAAAATATTCCGACTAATTATAGCCGCGGTGCTGCCGGTGCTTACTCATGGAAGCCCCTGGATTTCAGCGATGCCGTTTTGCATCACGGGGCTTTGCGAGAGTGGATCCCGGCCGACTGGTATTTTTAGAAGGATAAAGGATTTCATCTCGCGGAGGCTGTGTCTAACCTCACATACCAGAGGGATGGGCTCCCATAAGCTGCTCACGGTACATAGGAATGGGTATATGTAGAAGTCATAATGGGAGCGGAGCTTAAATTATTTTAAAACATCAGTTAATTCAAATTGCCCTTTAATCAGAGATAAAAATCTGCTGTTCGTCAGTGAACTCTTGGCACTTCTCGGCTTTCTTTGTGAAAATGCTATTTTATTGTGTGAAGAACTTCCAGATTAGCCCATGGATGCCATAATTTTCAAGATGTCTGTACATGATTCAAAGATGAGGAGAAATGTATATATGTGTGTGTGTGTCTATCTCTGCCTATAGATATATACATGTATGTAAATATTTTGGGTTTAATTGTTATACTGAATGTTGATTTACTTCTTTACTTTAAAGAAGTTTCTTTGTTACATGCTGGCACACTTGGAGTATTATACCACAAAAAAATCAGACTTTAGAGGAAGGTCTGTTGCTTCCAGTGGGTCTTTGGAACCATTTCATGCGTCTCACCTCAGAAACTTCAAGGGTCAGTCAGAAAGACGAAAAGGGTGGTTTTTTTTTTTTTTTTTTCTTTCCCCAAGGATGTAGAAAGAAGTGATGTTACTGTGTGCTGTTGTTGGTACGTGCGTGTAGGGGGAACGGTGCAATAACATTTTCAGTAAACAGAGAAACACCGCCCCTGCATGCTAACATGGGGTGTATGCTGCAGTTCATTAAAGTCTGATTGCGGCAGCATTTTCTATGGAGAGGGATGCTTTCGTGAGTGTTATCTGTTGAAGCATTTTTCACATAATGTAAGAGAGGTATTATTCCAAAGCATAATTAGGTTGTATTTTTAAAAAGGAAAATATGAGATAGGTGTGATCCTAAAAACAGGGCGCGTTACAGGTTTACAGACTGCTCTGTTATTTGAAGAAAATATTAAATATGTTCTGAGCCAAAAGCAATAGTGATGTAGAATTTACAAATATAAAGGTTTGTTGCAGCCTGGGATTAAATAAAACCTACTAGTAGAAATATATTTATAGTTTTAGGTGTGTGATGAGTAGATTAGAAATAATATATGGCAAAGAATTTATAAAAGTGAATTAAAATCACTCAGCTGTAACTCTTGATAACAAATCCCTAATGTTTGTTATAAGGTATATTTCTGCACTGTAATTGTCTAACGTAATGTGTCTGAGTGTATTTCACTAGTAGTGAAGAACTGCGTCTTTCCTCCTGTCTGCTTTCTTCCTTGTGGCAGATTAAGTATTCATGCACAAGATTTCCCCCTCTCTGTTTAGCAGTCATGAACATGCACAGTTATTTTTTTCCCCACCAGTAGCTCTTTGTAGATGGTTTTCTTTTATTTCTGGTCATGTGTTTTGTACAGTTCTCTAATTCAACTGATTTTGCAACTCATTATGTATTGGTGCCATGCTGTACCGAGCATTATGAATATTATGTTCTGTTTCCTTGTTGGTTTTGTTCTTCAGTTCGTTCTGGCAACTTCAGCTTAGTTCAGTGATGATCTCCACTGCTATGATGAATTAGTCGTTGTGTTTTGTATGTATGTTTCCTGAACAAGGCTTGCTCTACAGCTGGGCCAGCTTTTAGTTTGCAACCCCTGTAGTTGCAAGATACTGGAAAGGCATATTGCACTGAGCTTAGAGCGAGGATGAATTTGCTTGAACTTTAAACATAGGTTATAGAATAGACATCACTGAAATTGTTTAGCAAATTGTTTTTCCAGAACCTACTTATCTCACCTAATTGTATACAACAGGATTCAAAAATACTTCATTCTTTCCAATTAGCACCACCTTTAAGCTATCATCTCGTATGTTAATTGCTCCCCATTTTCTTCAGTGTAATAATGGGTTTGTGACTGATGAGCTAAATACTCCGGTTTAGTGAAGCATGAAAGCTGAAAATAGTTTGGCAGATAATCCAGTAACTAATGTTAAATTCCCCAATTAAGAGAACATTTCTTTCTCTGTTGTCACCCACCACTGAAAGACTTGTAGACTTAGTTTTGATGATGGTGTTCAACTTCAACAAAGGAGTCTGAGACGGTGTGTAATGTCTGTTTTCAGATACAATCAGGAGAGCCCCCATGATAGTTATTTCATCAGATGACTGTTTTCTGTCTTTTAAATGTGAAAAGATATCCTTTTTGTAAATCTAAAATTGCTGTCTTGTTTTTGTAAGTGTCTTTTCAGCATATGAAAAGTAACTTTTGAGAGGAAGGCTGTGAAAGGCCTTTTGAGAAGAAGGCTGGTATCAACTGTTTCAAGTTCACAAAAGGATGTAGATTATAGTTGCTAATTCTTGCTGCTTTAGTGGTGTCCACGGTCAAAATGCAGCATGTAGGCTGCTGGCACGTTGGGTAGATGAAGTTCTCACCTAAGAGTTAGATCCCCAACAGTCAGTGGTCTGTGTCCCTTGCTGTGTTTCAGTCACCCCCTGACCTGAGGAAGGGACTGGATGGGGTCACTGCAGTCAGAGGTGCATTTGCTTTTACCCTTTTACCAACCAGACATGAGCTTGGTCACAGGAATTGAACTGGCTCCAACAGTTAGTGCCTATCCTTGCTCCATGTGTCTTGGAGCTGTGGGGTTAGGATGTTCTAGCAGCGATGATCTAAGGAGACAAGAAAGCTGGACTTTGGTCCTTTGGATACATGAAGAACAAGGGAACTTTTGCATGGAGGACAGCTATCTGATAAAGCATGAAAGGATGTCTGTTATGTCTTCTCCATAACAGCATCCAGATAGCAATGTAGAACACTGAAGGAAACGTCTAGTCCTGCAAAGCCAAAAGATGGCCTTGATCCACTCTGAGTCAGTGGAGTTGCTGATAAGCTTCAGTGTTGATTTGTTTGAGATGCTGTGTTAAAACAGAAGAAGAAATAATGAAGTACAATGTGAAAAGATGAATAGCTGTGGCAGCTGACCAGCAGAGAGAACATGATTACTTTGACAGGCTTGGGTGACACCTCAGGTGGACTGGACATTAAAGGATGTACCAGTTGGTGAACCTGAAGAGCTTTGGCATTGGGCATGTTCTTGTGAAAGATGGAGCCCAGCTGAAACTGCATTAATGGGCAGAACACAAAGAACTAGGGGAGATAGAAGTTCTGGGGGATGGTGTTTTATAATCAGGTATGTTTAATTGACATCAGTAAAGAAGAGTTTTGAGAGCTTCCACTTTTCATCATCCTTGGTATGTCTGCGTAGTGAACCTTCTTCCCTGCTCTAGCAAGAGTACTTCACTGCTACTGCATCATCTGTTGTGACTAGCATCTGCTTTGTGTTTCATCCCTCAAGCAAGAAAGGGGAGTGTTGCTACTGTCCGCATTTGTGTAGAGTGGCTCTGGCATTCACCCAGCTCTGCCCTGAATTGTCTAAAAAGTTCCCTTTTCATACCCACCGAGGGTGTCGGCAGTATGTTGTGACATTGCTTCACAAAGGTGAAGTGTTGATGTTTGGCAAGTACGGAAATTATGCATGCAAAATGTGATGGAACTATGGGTAGACTTTTTCAATAACAGTAGGAGTAATAACTGCAGCTGATAAATTAAAACCACCCACCCTCTTGCTTCTGGTATTCCAAAAGGGAGATGAATTATGCTGAAAAAACATATTGATTACTAGTTCGATTCAGGAATGGAGATTTTTGCAACTACACAAGCTAACTGTGGCGTAACAATAAGGATACTGTGTTGGCTTTTCATTAGGCAAATGGGATATGTTCATCTCCTGTAACCTTAGCTTTCCACTGCAAAGCTTTGTTATGGGAATGCTGGATTTCTTTTCATGCTCTCAGTTCTTGAACTATGTGATCAGTTGGATGTCCCGTGTAGGTTTTTTGTTGTGTTTTTTTTTTTTTTCCCCCTGTCCTTTGCTACTTTCTGTGTGGGTTTTTAACTCCCCATATGGAATTGGCTGTTTGTTGTTGTCGTGCCTCCTGCTACTTTTTCATCTTTTGTGGTCTTCTTTTTAAGCATTTGCTTCTGATAGCTTTTATACTGATGTTGTTTTCCTATGTGCTAGATCCACCTACTGTTAAATACACTAGGAAAGAAGCAGCTGGGTGGAAGGAATCTGTCTTTTTTTGACAGGTGTGTTTTGAATCACTTTGATGGCAGCTGAGATTGATTTCCTTTCTTGGGCTGCTGTTCTGCAGTTACAGCTGTGTTTAAGCTTCCCGCCATGAAGAGGTCCTCAAATGTCAGATGAATGAATATGTGTGCTGTGGTGTATATTATAAGCTCTGGAGGTCAGAGATACTAATTGCATGCTTCCCATACAGTGCTAAACATTCTCATAAATCATTCTTTAACTAGATAAGCAACAACAGTAGACTGCAGTACTGTCCACTGGCTCCTTAAAATGAACCAAATTTTGCTTTTTTACAGACAGTAATTACTACCCATCTGTAATGATGTGAAGCTGTGACAGTTTTTTTTGGAAAATATCTCAAAGTAACTGTGTTAATGAAGTTCAGCAGTCTATAAGTATGCAAAAATGCCCCATCAAAGACCAAAAAAAAAAGATCAACAGCATTAAATAGTAAGGTGTTGGAAAAAAAGTCTTTTGCACAGGGTGTTAACAGAAAGCAACAAAAGAGATCTTGTTTTTGGAAAGCTAGTGTTGCATATCTTTTTGTTAGTTTTGATGTTTTTTCTTTGCTCCCTGACTTAAACAAACATTCCCTTGTCCTTCGCTGAAACTTTACCCCATCACTATATTTTGCATTTTAGCTGAAAAAAAGACACACCACCATCTGCTGCTGAACTAATTCTGGTTTCATAATATCTGGCTTGATCATCCGTTACTGATATTGCTTGGGGCAGGCTTAAATCTGTGATCTGGCTTTCTAGGAAATAAACTTCCCTTTCCACCACTCATGTTGTAAACACAAACTCATTGTTTGGAAGGGAAAGAAATCCTACTTGGGCCTTCCCCTGAAAGCTGTGCATTCCTTGCCAACAGAGCAATGTCTTGAATTTAGGAAGAAGAAAAAGCAATGAGTCGTGTACGTGGGTGGTCTGTTCGTGCTCGTGGTTGAATTATATTTTTAACTTGTCACTTCCCAAAATTTGTAGAGGACTTGGGTGTTTACTTTGCTTTGAAAATCCATTGAGTTAGTCACCAATTTCCATTTCATGGTGTTATCTTTGCTACTTATGATCTATGAGAAGTTAGGATTTAATTGTTGGTCTAGACATGCCTTTATTATTGAACTCAAGGCTTCATATTTTCAGGTTTACTGTGTGACTTCTGTAAATTCTTCTCTAGTAGCTGAATGACCCTTGTGCTTGGAATCAAGGGAACCTTGCTCCCTCCCTCTGCTTTCCTTTGATTTGCTCTAAGCGTTATATAGATTGCCTTTGCTGCCCACTCAGAGATGGCTGCTGGAATTCTCGCTTTCATGTTCTGTTGCTTGATTACTGCTGGGGAAATAAAGCCGTTTTTTGGTGGGTTTTTTTTTTTTTTTTTTTTCTTTCTTTTTTTTTTTTTTTTTTTGTAAAGGAAAATATTCAGTATCCTGCTGTATCTGCCAGAGCAGAGAATTTATTGTTATGCTAATATTATTTCCATGTCAAATACTTGAAAGAAGTTTAGTGTCATTTGAACTGGTGAACAAGAAAGTTTAATTAGAAATCAAACCAGATCTGAACAAGTCTAGCAAGAGTAGCTACATGTGCTGTGCCTTTTTCTTTGCTTGTCTTCTTTTTCTCTTCTCTTCTTAAAATGTTTTAAAACTTTGTTCATTTTCTTCCTATCCTTCCTTGTGTTTTTTGTAGTTCTCAGTTTTTATTTTGACTTTTCCTTGGTGAAGTATATCTGCTCCTTTGTAACTAAGGGGAGACATGCTGCCTTATTTTTCAAAAATGGTCTTGCTTGATGTGTTTACTATAGCAGCAAGACAAAAATGGAGAATAGTGAAAAGATTTTAAGGTCAGTGTCACAGTGAGGTTGATGCATAGAGAAGCAAAATATTCAGTAGGTACATGTGAAGAACTGCTTATACACAGCTTATGAGTGGTTAGCATAAAATATTTTGCCTATAGACTATGAATGGAAATAAGGAGTGAGTACCATCTGATCCTTTATTCTATTTATTATCCTCAGCAGTTTTGGTAAGCTTGGCCACTGCTGGAATAACAAATTTTTGTGTAAAGAACTTTTTTCTCTTAAAATCAGCTGGCAAATGCTCAGCTTGCTCTTTGGGACAATGCATCCTTTAAGAATCTTTATGTCTTGTAAGTCTACCTAATGAAAATGAATGACTTACCCCTTCAGCCTGTTTATTTTGGAGCTTTAACACAGAAAACCGAGAGCAAAAAGACCTTAATAAAAGGTTATGGTGTGATTGTTCTACTATACACAGCAATTTATATGCATTCAAGTTGAACAGTGCGCTTCCATTGTTCGACTTAAAAATGGATTAAAGGATTTGTTGTCTAGGTAAGTCTTAGCATCTCTCTGGTGGTTCTTGCATTCATGCTGCTATAGTAACTCTGCATAGGTCAGTTGGTTAGCAAATATCTAACTCTTTGCAGGACATTTTAGTTTTAATGTAGTTTTTCCATACTAGCTTTTAAATACTCCAGGTTTCTTGAAATATTTTCTCTTGTATGTTGTAGCATGCTTATTTTCTCTTTCCTGTGTGTTTAGCATAACTGATCCTTTAAAAGCATGAATAAAACAGTATTTTCAAGGTGAATAAGAGTTAAAGAACTGTAGGATGCTATGGCATTATGATTCAACTACCAGAGCTGAACACATGGAACATTATCAATAATAGGACTAGACAGAAAATGTTTCCCTTTTGTGAGACATCTCCTATTTTTTCTGCTATGTTCCCTTTTGATAATGGAAGAATTTGATCAAACAGGCTTCTCTGTTTACTGGATCCAATCTTGTCTGGGGCCTTGGAAAAAGGTATTCCACATCTTGAGTCAATAGTCCAACCACTTGGTTATTGTCTTTAAGTTGTGTATTTTTTCATTGACTGTTTTTTCCTTCCATTTCTAATCATGTTAGTTGTCTTCTGCTTAATACCACTAAGACAAATTTAAGGGGACATATTAAGCTGAAAAGCTACATAGTTGTGGAACATTAATGTCAGATAAGAGATTGTATTAAGTATGGTACTTGTTAGCAGTGTTGCTTAAGAAGTTATGCAAATTAGTAATAGGCTAAAACACAAAAGAAAAGAGCATCCACTAGAAATATATTGCAAAAACTGAAATACAGTCTTGCATAATTCTGGGGTCACCAGCAGGGGTGCTAAGAAATGTCCCATGTATTGTATAGCCCTTAGTATTGTGCAGAATGTGGAAAGTGGCTTATCAGGGCTCCTTTGAAGCATTTGGTAACATGCGAGTCTTCTTGAAATAAAGTGATAGGAAGGCAGAGTGACTTATCTAAGATGCATTTTTGTATAATTTATTCAAAATACTGAAAATTAAGAAGTTACTTATCTAATTAACTTTGTTTTTTGAAGTCAGTATCCTTCATTTTGTTGGACATTTCTTCCACTTAGCATGGAACTAACTGGGAGATGAGTCCCAAGACCTTTTGTGTCATTCCAAGTAGCTCATTATCCCAAGGTCTTAGGGTTGTTAATCTCTCTCTCAGCAGTATTGATTTGCCAGCTGGAACAATGCCTCTGTCTTAATTTCTACTTGATTCTGCCATAGGACGCAATCTCTTATGTCCCCATCTCCAGTCTTATGAGAATATGTGAGGGGTATGAGTGTAGGTAGTGAGTTTTTGTCTTTTTTTTAATATTGTTTTCCTGCTTTTGCCTCTCCATGCTCCACTGGCATTTTGTTTGTCATCTTAGAATTATGTCATAAGTCCTCAGGCCAAAGATGTAGCATCAAAGCAAATACTTATGATATAAATAATACATGATGTAATATAATGAGAAAAGCAAATGCTACTAAAACACCTGAGTTAGTCATTGCCTTCTATGAAAACTCTTACAATTAAAAATTCTATATATGGCTTTGTTTCTCCCTCTCCCCATCATTTGTTTCTGTGAAGAGGAAAAAAAAAAAGCCTCTACCAGACACTTTGATCTGCAGGAAATAGCTGACTACTTAATATTTTTTTTACCTGTTAAGCAAACGTTACTTTAGTTATCACTCTGCGTAAGTTGTCCAGGTAAGGTCTATTTCACTCCCTAGTCTCAAATACTTTCTTTTTGAAGTCTGATCTTTAGTTTTAAGTACATGTGAAATAATTATTTTTAGACTCTGTCTCTGTAATGTGATGCCTTTGAATTTTTCCTTTAGTAGTAATATCTATATGCTTTACTTTGCAGGCTAGGGATGTTGGTACCATCTAAACATCTGTATTTTCTTAGTTAAAATTATATTGTGCATATGAATTAGTTGTATATTTGGGACAGGTTGATGAGTTTATGAGTTTGAAATACATTAGAGACCAGAAAAATATTTTCATGTTGGGTTAAGGGCAACTAAATATCTTCATGTATATTTTCTAGACATGATCAAAAAGAGAAGGATTCTACTTGTGTTTGAAGAGGGAGTAGATCAGAGTGAAGGCCACCTGTTCAATCTCTGTCACTTAGAGCACAGCTTATGCTTCTGTTTAATCTGATCAGTCAGCCCATCACTCAGAAACAATAAAATTGCCAATCTGTTCTTCATTTGCAGAACACAGAGTTCAGCAAAAGTGGATTCATGTTCAGTAAGCTCTAAAAATGGGATAGGGCTGAATTGGTATTTGCAAGTTATCTATTTGAAATTTAAACATCAGTGTAATTAAATGTCCTTTTTTCTTTTTTGTATTCCAAGAAGCTTCAGTCTTCAGGATTGTGTTTGGATTGTTGTTGTAGTGTGGTATATTTTTTTGTTCAGTTAGTGTTTTTTCGTTGGTTCCTTCCTTGATTTTATTTTGTTGGTGTCTTTTTTTTGTTTGTTTTCTTTATTTCTTTTTCTTCTTCAGACAGTCCTCAAAGTGATATACACTGGCTGGTCAACCCACTGTCTTGGCTCTGCATTTTAAAATATAACTATAGATCTATTTCATTATTGTTTTTAGCAAAGCTTTTAGGAGCAGGTGGACTTTTCCTTGTTCTCTAAATCTCGACAAATAAAGCCTTGGTAGGCCCTGAAGAGGAATCATAGAATTGTCAAGGCTGGAAAAGACCTGTAGGAAACATTGGCCAGCTGAGAGCTTCAGATGAAAGTGTGTCGTTCTGTGCTTGCAGCCCTAAAAGCAGGTGTGGCCTGTGCCAGGCCAGTGCTCCTGTGGATTTTGAACTCTCATGACTACGGAGGGCAGAGATGCCTCTTTGGGAAGAAAAAACTTGCATAAAATGTTGTTGACCTACATCTTGGTTGCTACTTGACTGAAAACAAAAGGGCTGGTGCACTCTCTGCTGCTACTGTATACTAGCGTTGAAGAGATTATGAATACTGTGTAGATGTTAAACGTGGAACAACAATGTTGTAGAAAAATTTGTGTATATAGAAACTGGAGTCTTTATGTAGGGTGCAAAGAAATCCATACCCTTTGTTCTGTACTGCTGATGTCTAGTGTTAGGTTTTCGGTCCTGCTGGTCAAGAAAAATGTGGACAGAGGGGAATTGAAAAGAGAAGGAAGATGACTGTCTAGAAAACATGACCAGTTCCATAGTGAGATATGAGGAGGGAAGGTTGGTAAGAGACAGGTTTTGAAGCACCTAGAGTCAAATACAGAGTAGAAGAGAATAAAATGTTCTTCATGCTCAAGCTGAAATACATAAAAGGTAGTAGATTTAAATTTCAGTAAGAAAAGGATTATAAGGATGGATGTCCTGGAATGATTAGTCTGTGGAGATGTGGAATTGCCCCATATAGGAGACTTTTAAAAGCAGTTCAAACTGATAACTGCCAGGAACATTTTGGATACAGTCAATAGTACCTTGGTCCAGAAAGGTAGAGTGGGTAAATAAACTCTGGCCTTCCCAGTTGTCTGTAATACTGTGAAGCTGCATGTCGAGTGCCAGGACCTGAATTTAGCACAATTGAATGATCCCATTCAAATGTCAGAATGTGTTCACAGAGGTGTGACGATGTCCGCATGAACACTAAAGCCTTACAGAATTGGAAGGATAAGCTTACATTAATTCACGTTTGAAGGGACCTCAGGAGGTCATCTGATTCAACCTCCTACTCAAGCAGGGCCAAAACTAAATTCAGGTGAGGTTTTGCAAGGCTCTGTCAAGTTAGATCTTGGAGAAACCTCAGAGAATGGAAATTTCTTAGTGTCTCTGGGCAACCAATACATGACTATCCTAATGTTTGTTGGTCTATTTTTTTCCCGGTATGCTAAGTTGTGAAATCTCTTGTTTTGTTTTATGACCTGTGCCTCCTGTCCTCCCAGTGTGAGCCTCAGAAAGGAGCTTGGGCCTCTCATGTTTGTAATCTTCTCTTCTGTATTGGAAGAGAGCAGACAAGGCCTAAAAGCCAGGAAGATACTGAAGAGCTCTGTGCCCATGATCTGTTGGAAAGGTGAGATAAGTTCTGAAGATGATAGAGGAGATTCTTGGGGGACTGATGATCATCCAGTGGTGCTGGTGAGATGGCTACTCCTAGGAGGTAATGCCTTGTAAGCATACTGGAGCCTTTTGTTTGTTTGCATGGTTTCTGTAGTTCTTCTGTTCTAAAGTCTGTGCATTCCCCTCATATGACCCTCCCCTACCTGTTTTGAGGACTATTTAATGGTAAAAGTGATATTGCTGCTGTGAGGGCATTTGGAGTGTGATTCAGTTACTAATAAGTCTTCCTTCCTCTTCTCCCAGCAGGAGTATGTGCTGCTCACCTTCTGTTTGCATTTTCTCTACCACAATTTAAGTTTACTTATTATTTTGACCAAGCTGACTAAAAAGAATAATTTATCTCCATCACTGTTTACTGTTTCTTGGCTTTTCAGATGTGCTCTCATCAACCATCTTGTAGACTAATCACATCTCTTTCCCTGTCCCCTGCTGTGACTGTTCATGTTTAATTCTTTCAGTTCTTCTGGCTTTTTCAGACAGTAACTTCTGTATGGCAGAAAGAAATGCTTACAATAGTCAGAGGCTTATCACATGAAGCATGTGATAATCTTGTGAATACAACCCAAACCACCAGTTACTTACTTTGGAGTGGTTTCTTATGTTTCTTTGGAAATTAATTATAATTTGTGCATTATCTGTTTTTGTCTTGTGTATGAAAAATGGATTTTTAAACTTGATTTATTTCTTTAGATTTGTGTATTCATAGAACGTATGTGGAGCACTGGGCAAAGTTAACATTTAGCTTGGTTTGCATTGTTGGATGTCTGCCTAGTATCTTTGAGTTGTCTGGTTGAAGTTCAATCTTTTTAAAAGAGAGGAATGTATTGGTAGACTGAATAAAGTGCTTCAAAGCTCATATCTATATCTCTTGAACTTACATGCTTTTGATTTCTCAGATTGTAGCTAGGAAATGTTACTGACTTCCAAATTTTATCACATATGTCAAGAAAATATGACTAATTGTGGTCTAGCTGGACAACTGACTGCTCTTATGTGTGTATTCTGTAACTTATACATGCAGTTTTCACCTTAAGGTTAGACTTGTTTTGTGCAAGGCTATATGTCTATCCAAGGGATATCCAGTGGGGCAGAATGCTTGTAACCTACTGCACTGTTGTAGTGATAATCACTCTCCTGTTTTGCCACCTCCTTGGTGCAGAGGGGGATGGTCACTCCAGCACAGCAAATGTGTGTGAGAGGTCCTCTCCTTTGCTCACAAGTTACTTGAATTGGCATCATGTTATTTTTCCATTCTGGTAATCAAAAAAAATTAAATAATGGAGGAGATACTTTCATGTTCAAGGAGTCTCTCTCTGCTGCAGCTGTTACCAGTTCTGGGAATCCTCTGGATATGCTACTACGTGTCAGGGTGGGTGTTGCTATATACTTTATACATGTCCTTGTTTCTGTGTGTCAGCGTGAGCAAATGCCTGGTTAGGGGCACTGGCCCCCTCACTTCCAAGATAGGAAGTAATCAAATAATCTGTGCGACTTGTTTTAGGTATTGTACAGGGTTGAGCTATAAACACTTGGACATCTGCTGTTGTTTATAGGGTCAGCTCTGGTGTTGGGGTAACAATGACCCCATGGGGAGACTCCTGTTGCTTATTGGTCTGGGTACAATTGGGGCACACAGGTTTGGTATATCTTCAAATACTTCAGAAATAGCTGAAAAGTTTTGTTTCCAAAAGAAATGGACATTCAAAATTCACCCTTTCTTCCGCCACAGCTAGGTAGGGGTGACAAGAGGGTGTAGGACTTTTCAGTTGTATTGTGAAGTCTGAAGGGTTCAAGGACAGCCAGAGATTTTCTTCCTTTCTTCTAACCCATAAATATTTCTGGACGTGCTTGTTATGTGCATTGCATATTGGACTTACTCAGTTCAGTATACTTGTGACTGATCCAAAAATCAAAGAAGAGCTAAGCAAGGACCTCTCATGTGACATGTAGGGTTTTGTCTTTTAAAAAGGAAAAGCTATTTTTTGGCCTATTTTTTTCTTACTTGAGTCCTGGTTTAGTTTGTTTAAATTGTTAGCTAGAATAGGTAACAAAAGACTACATGTATCAAATTTCAGTGTGGTGTTCTTGATGTTTTTTTGTTGTTTGTTTTTTAAAGAAAAAATACCCACTGTACCAGCAAGAATTGCTAGAGGTACTGAAGCTAGCAGTTTCTTCTGTTAGCAGTTTTAGGTGGAGCATCACTGCTGAACTATTTTTCAGCTGCTGGGTCTTTGTGTTTCTTCATTTTTGCTGTTGTTGCAAGACCCCTCTGCCAACAGTGCTGCTGCAGATTAAACAATTTAATGCATTGCAATGGCTGCCTGGGAACAGAGGGCTGAAATCTTGTTACTCTGAACTGAAAACTGTATGTAGTAGCTCCAGACTAGGATGGTGATGAGTAATATAGGAAAAACACAAGAGATTGTGTACATTTTTTTTATCCATTCTGACACTGATCTGACATACACCAGACAGCTGGATTTGATTTAGAATCCAAATATCTGTTTAGTTGTAAACAAGATTGTAATTGAAGTGAAAGCAGTCCTGGTATCCTTTCATTTGTGCTAGGTAATTCTGCTCCCGGTCCTGAATCTTACTCACTCATAGTTTCAATTTGTCTTGTTCCCATTCTTCAACCACTGATTCTTCGTTCAGTGGTCTAGAAATGGTTAACTCTGGGAAGCAGAGTTTGGAAATAAGCTATTTGTAGTTTCCTATGGGCTTTGCTAATTATTCATGTGATAAGGCTTACTTAAGGGTAAGGACTGCATTGCAGTTGCACTTCATTTGATGACAGAGTTCTGTATTTCTGTGTAAACAAAGGTCAGTTGATAAGGCATGGGCAAGCAAAGTCTGTATTTGAAACCAGGGAGAAAACAAACTTTCATGGGAGGATCTTAAGGTGGTAATATCTGCTTAACTTTCATGTATCTTAAAAAAACCCCAACAAAACAAACAACAACCAAAAAAAAAAAAAAACCCTCATAAAACCCCAACCCTGACAGGATTTTATTTAAAAAGATTTTTTTAAAAGAGCCTTCATTGCTATCTTCCTTGCCTTAGCCTTTCCTCAGATTCAGAGGTGAAAGCGCTTAAATCATACAATTGACATTTTCTATAGCATGACTTAGCAAAATATTAAAGTTTAAAACAATGCAGAGTTTTATTTCTCTCTTTACCTTTGACACTGAACTTCTAAGAGCAGACTCTCTTAGAAAAAATTAGAAGTACCTGTTTTGGAGAAATTTGGAAATTCTAGGGGAAAAAGGTATTGGTCTACTAATACGCTTTTAAGACCTTGTTTAATACTTGGCCAGCAATTTCTTTAGAACACCAGTTAATTTAAGTTTTGTCTAAATATTCAAACTTTTTCTTAATATGTTGCCTTAGCATATGCTGCAATAAACAGCCTTGTACCTCTTTTCTCAATCACCCAAATGTTGTCTGTAGCGCTAAAGGAAATTCTTTAAGTGGAAACAAGGTTGGCCAAAACACTAGAGCTTTGTTGTTGCTGAATGATGTTTTTCCTTTTTAAGTCTGCTGTATGAGCAGGGATAGTATGAGGCTGAAGCAGAGTGCAGCTGTGGAGTGGGAGTCAGTGTAGGTGTGGGAGATGCTAACATCCAGTCATCTGGGTTCATGATGCTGGTGAGGAAAACTGTCTGAAACAGCCTTCAAGTTATGGACTAATGTATAGATATGTTTGCCTGCATCTTTTAATAAATGTGTGACCCTTTGTGGAAGCTTTATATAAGCATTAGTGTACTACCCTCCCTGGCCTTGAGGCACTACCAGTGTGCCATTAACACGTTATTTTGTGTGAACTCATAGCTTTCCATTTCCCGGTGAAGTTCCTTCTTAGCTCCTGGAAAACCTTATGTGCACCTCCCTTCGTGCTCTGTCCTGTTAGGTCTCATCTCATTTAAGCCAAAGGAGCTTTTCTCTTGTTGGTCTGAGGAATGAGATACTGGCTCATAAATTTTGTGGCAGGGACTGTAGCCATCTCGGTTGGTTTTGGTGTAGTCCTTATCTATAAACAGTTACCATAAGTTTAAACTTCTAAGGCAATTTGAAACAGTTTATATATGAATACTTATTTTGAAAGCATCTGTTCTACTTCAGTGCATGAGGGTCTGTGAACTCTGATGCAGACAAACCACAAGTGATTTGCATTGATGATTTCTGAGAGCAGCTGGGAAATGCCTGATTTAGAAGTATTAGGTGCCAAGAAGAGCTGATTTAATTGAGTCAAGACAAAGAAATGGGTTTTGACCCTGAAGAAGCTTGTCATGACAGACTTTTCTTCATGTCCCCAAGGAGCTGCAGCCCGAGTGTTCAGCAGACAGAAGCGATCCCAGGATCAGGTGTTGCTGCTTTGTGTGCACTGGCACTGAGGGAGACTGGCAGGGCAGTGCCCAGGCCAGCAGCTGCACACAGCAGAGGAGGACTGTTCCAGAAATGGAGTCAGTCTCCCGTGCCTGTGATGTAACATGGAGACAGTTGCATTTAATTTGTGTGAGCTACTCTGCTGCATGGGTTTTTTTTTTTTTTGTTTGTGTTGTTGTTGTTTGTTTGTTTGGGTTGGGGTTTTTTTTCCTTTTTCTTTTGTTCTTTTTGGAATTCTTATTAGGTTTGTAATCCAATCAGGGAACCTGAGCCCTGATGAAAAATGAAGCCTAGAGCTAGGACACGAAGTAGAAGGTGCTTAGCCTTGCTCTTAGGCCAGCATAGATAATGGTTTTTGAAAGCATCTATAAGTAGCAAGGAAGTAGCTAGTTCTTTCTAGATTTTATTCAGTGTATGGCATGAATCCTGTGCACTTGTCATTTCACATTCTGGTGCATTACCAGGGTGCACTTATTTCATGGATGTGCTCTGTCCTGGAGCTAAAATTTTGGTGAAATGTACTGGTATTAATATTAGTGGTAATTCCAAACTGTAGGCTTGCTAATGCAGCATGCCCGGTAGCAATTAAACCAGGAGAATGACTGTATTTCCACACTCAGTTTGTTTAACCTAGCCAAGAAGTAGTTTCTACCTGTCCTGGAGTGGAAGCTAAACTATTAGGAAGTCAAACAGACTTTTCTATTTTATATATTATCAAAAATGAAGAATATGAAATCAGCCTGTACTTGCCTGACGAGGTAGCAGAACATGCTCTTTCACTTTGTTAGGTTAAAATCTCCAGTGATATATTTGGTATAGTAGTCAATAAGTTATTTGAATAGTTTTAACTCTTAATGAAGAATTAGTAGAAGTAATACTGAAGCATCACATCTTTAACTGCAGTCAGGTTAAGCATCAGTCAATCAGTTTTTGAATGTTTTTTTCGTCTTAAGGCATTGTCTAATATATTTCTCCATCTTTACATATGGGATGTTTTTCTCTGCTGGCAGTGGGGAAATTTAATACCCTAGGCAATATGGAAGAAGCCATAGTGGCTGCAGGTTATTTTGTCCAATGTAAGTATCTTTTCCTAGATCAAACAAATAAGAGAGATGAAATATTCCAGTTATTAATATATTTAGTAAAATATGAAAACGTTTAGAGAAGTTCTGGTTTATCAGCCAGAAAGTTCTTTCCCAAGCAGGATGCACTTTTAGGCACATTTTAGGTCTTCATTTTAATCCAGTTTGCAATTTTCTGCCAGACCTGTTTTATTAAAAACCCTTTTGATTGTGGTGGTTTCTTGCCTTTCTTCAGGGTAATACATCTGTGTGTGCTACTATGTGTTCTCCTGTGAGAAGCGGAGGTCTGTAATTGAAGGTATTTGAATGTGAGCAGTTACTACCCTGCACTTACCCAGTCCCCTGTGTGCAGTGTCCTGTAAGTCTGGACTGGATGAAAGGCTGAGCGTGTGAAATGGTGGCAGCTCAGCCCTTGATGCAAATGTTGCTGTGGTGGAGAGCTCTCTTTCTGCTGGCTTTGGCTTGCGAATTTGTGTGTGGTAACCAGCTTTCCTGTGAGGTTCCAGGTTTCCAGTGGATTTCTTGCACGGACGATGCTGAGTGAGGTGCTGATATAGCAGTACCAACTCAAAACTTATTTCACCAATCAACTGTGACAAGTCCTATTCTTTTGACTTCTTGTGTTACTTAAGCTCCATTTATTTCAGCTTTCCACTGGTATTTCATATAAATGCAGAATATTCTCTTGCTAACAGTTTTTTAATCCTGTCCCCTCTCCACCACATTTGAAAGTCAGCCTGTAGTTAGCTGAGCAAAAGGTTATGGCCTATAGATAACCCAGGCTTTGCACCTGGTTGAAACTTGATGGAGAGTGCTTATGGAATCAATCCCGAGAGACTTGTAAACTTCCCAGCTTCAGTGGGGATTGAAGAATGGAGGGAGGGTGGGAGAGTGTTTGGGAACTGTCAGTTTATATTCGCCTGAAATGCTTGCTTTCAGCAAAAGAGCATTCGGCATCCTACTGAGCAATCAGTTTGAAGCATGGCTCAGTGTGGGAAAATGCTACCTACTGAATTTTTAGCATAGTTTCCTGAGTTGTCCTGACTTTTAGTTAACTTTTTGAGGTTTTCCTTTAAAGCCAGCAAAAAACAGCAAGGTGGTCAAGTCTTCAGAGTGCAACTGAATACAGTGTCCCTGCATAGGGACAGAAAGATGGAAAAATTGTCTTTGAGGTTTGATGCTGTTGCTGCTGATGTAGAGGCTTGCAAATAGAATGAATAGACATAAAGAAAAGAATTAAAATTCTTTTTAAAGACATATAACAGTATGCAGCTGAACCAGAAGAACTGAAGAAGGTGGATAATTTTGTTTCTTTCTGGTTTGCAAGTTTAAAAACAGACAGTACTGAATAAAGTGAGTGGGTTGTTTTTCTTTACTCCAGAGCTGGGATTTGCCAGCTCAAAGCTTTCAGTCACTGCTTGAACAGCCTACCTTCTGTTTTGAAACAGAGCAACTTCTGTTCGTTAGAAACAGTCCACAATAAATATGAAGACATTTTCTGCAGTTTGCTTTGAAACTTGGTGTATCGGGTGTTATGGATACAACGTGGTTTTTTGTGTTGTTTTTGTTTTTTAACAAGGAGTGACAGAAAAGTCATAGAGTGTTTTTTGTTTTGAGAATGTTGCACTGAAAGTTAACAGAGTGAAGGCACTATTCAGAGCAGATTATTGAAACACTATTTTTTGTTGTCTTATCCCATTGTGAAGTCTCTTGTTAGTTTAGTAGTGTTAGGTGAGCAATCAGTTCAGAAGTGATTAATGACAACTTGTAATTTTTTTAACTGACCTGACCCTCCTGGTCTGTTATTGTATTATTTAACTGTAAATTACTTGGGAAGTGGCTCGTTGCTTTACCTATAATAAGTATGTTGGTAACTTTGTGTTTGTTTTGAGTTGGTGAAATGTAATTGTTGGACCTGTGGCTCAGAGGTGTAAAGTAAGCAACTACCCTAAACTTGAGAATATATAACTGGGAATATTAAGTTTGGAGGGGAAGGAAATTAAAACAATTTTCAGAGCTCCAGTAGTCTTGGCATAAACATGTAGTGGTTTCTGGACTATAGCTCTAAGAACTGGGAGCATAAGTGAAGATGTCTGGGTGTTTAAAAAAAGAAAGGGAAATCTGGGTAAGAGAGGCAATAATTGAGTTGTTCTTTGCTGCAGACATAGGAAACCCTTTTAATTTTGTTTAAAAATAATAGAGTGCCTATTTTTAAAAATTAGGCAATTTGGATGTAGTAGTCTTTTAGAACAGACATACATTTAACTGAAGAGGAAGAAACTGAATGAAGTCTAGTGTTGGCATGAGTGACAGGTTTTTTTGCTCATCTGTATAGTGTTGCATTACATCAGTTTTTTTCTCTTATTCAAAAATATTCTTCTGTAGTGAATAAACACTGTTTTGTTTGCTTATTTCTGAATATATTTGTGGTACTTGTCATTGATTTCTTGAAAGCCTTCATAAGTTGTAATGTGAGGAAGTTGCTGAATGTATGTACTTATTCTTAAAATATTTCACTTAATTGCATAATAAATACATCCTTTTTTTTTTTTTAATGAGGGTGTGCAAAAATAGCGTCATTGCTCTACAAGTAGGAGTGTTCAGCTTTTAAACCAGAAAACCACTGTCATTTCTCTGCCTTTAATTGAAAATACTACATGGGTATTATTAGGTCATTTGTTGGTGTAATGATGCTGCTGGCAATGTTTTTTTTTAAACCAGCTGCCTCACAAAATTGTGTTTTTAGTAAAGTTTGACTCTGGTAGTTAAACAGTAGTTCCAAATGTGTGTTATAAAAAGAGTTGACACCAACCACATTTTTCTTGAGTGATGTACTTTTCATGGGCTTGGTGTGTTTGGATGTGTTGGACTCATTGGTCCCTGGCTTACAAGAGGTACCTAAATTACCTCAAAATCCCAGAACTCTAAATGACTGAATTTATGTTTGGAGGTACTCAGACTGTGGTTTTGTGGTTTGTTGTTGTTGTTCCTTCCCTTTTTTTCTCTTGCACCTAAATGAATGTTATTTTGTAGCTTGGTAGAGCAGCAGTGATTACTGTGTTCTGGTGGTTGGATAGCCTATATCCACCACATTACTTTTGACAGTGCATTACTTTATCAGCTGAATTGTGACACTAAAATTTCTGGAAGCAAAGTGTCTGCCACCAAGATACTGGCAGCACTTGTTATCATGACTTGTTACTAGGCTGCTGAGCTGTGCTCTCTTTAGCAAGCCTTCCTTAAATTTTCTTTTGTTTCTTTTTTTTTTTTCCTCATCTTGTGTTACTTATAATGGTACTTGTTTAGCACATTTAAACTTGGTTAAGGATTCAGTCAAAGCAGAAAGCTGCTGCAGAAAGTGTATTTCTTTTCCTGGTACTGCCCTTGTTACATAATTAATACCAGGCTCTGGAAAGCAGCGTGACTCAGCCTCTCCTTACAGCCACGCACCCCAGAGCAGGAATGATGAAGCTGTTAACTTTCATGCTAAAGCTATGTTTTGGAGGGGAAAAAAACCCAAAACTCCTGTAATTTTCAAAAGGAATATAGGGTGCCATGCTGTTTATTTTGTATATATAGTTGCTTTCTTCATGAATCTTTACCCACAGAAAGATATACTTTCTAGCTTAATTGTATCCATGAGCAAGTAGTTGTAGACACTGGTCTGTGCCCACACCAAAAGACCTTACTTTCCCCTTTTCTTTTGAGTTTGTGGTATCTACAGTCTGAGTGGTGTCACTGTCAGGTACTATTGCCAGAAATTTTTCGTAATAGTAGGAATCTGTACTAGTCGTCATTATTGTCAGTGCTAGTGCTTGATATGAAACACTACCAGTGAGATGAAGATGTTTCATATTTCTATGCATGAGCTTATTGGTCATAAAAGCTAAAACATATTTACCAATAGAAGCCTTTCATGTATAAAAAGCAAGTACACTCATGCAGGAGAGGCAGATTTAATGCACAGTTTAAGGCACTCCTTCTATCCTTCATTTGCTTTTTGGATATTGGACTTGGTATTTAAATATATCCAGAGCACAGCCATCAAATTGCAGACTTGTTGAACTCTCTGGTAAAGTACAGCTTTAGTAACTTGGAGCAGTTGTCCAAACCCAGAGCCACAGATGTCTCTGCTTCCTTGTGGTGAATTGTTTGGTTCTAGTTTCCCTTGACTGTGTATTTCCTATGCTGGCCCAGAAGGCCATTGGAGATGTTAGGTTTCCCAGACCACCTGGGGAAGAAACCTGTTGTACATGTCTGAACCACGTGTCTGGGATGTCTCTGCTGTTCTGTCAGCTCTGAGATGATGCCCAGAAGGGCAGTGTAAGCAGATGAAAAGCTGGAAGTGTTCATAAGGCTTTCTAAGTCTAGAAGCTACCTCTCAAAATAAAAACTGAAATGAGCTAGCACCTTCTGGAATTCATTTTTGTCCTCTTATTATAAATGTGATAAAGATTCCCAGGGATTATATTGCCAGGGATAATCCTTAAAAGAGAAGTAGCCAGTGAGTGACTTGGATTTTCAGTGTATGTCCACATATTCTATAAAATGTGGTGTCCAGACCTTGAGCTGATGCTGATCACACGGGTAGTACAGCTGAGCGCTGTGCTCCAGTGTGCACCAGAAATACTTAGTTATGCGTCTTACTCTCTAAAATTACTTGTTCACGCTCCCTGATGGGGAGAGACAGTTGCTTCAGGCTAATTAGCTACATGGAGACCCAGTGTTTGTAGTCCTTTTCAGCCCCAGAGTGTGTTTGACCCTTTCAGCACTGAAGCATTTTTGACCCCTGATTGCTGCAACTGAGGTCTCTATTCTGCCACTTCATTGCATAGTGCAGATGTACCTGCATTCCTATGTGGTATGAAATTAATTTAGAACTTTACTTTTAGGAGGGTCCAACTCCTTGTTTCATTTCTTGCTCATAAATAATAAGTACTTTGCCTTAGTTCAGAAATTATACTTTGCTTAGATCTCATTTTATCTAAGATATTGTGTTATTATTTCTCTTCTGGCTTTCTGAGAGTGGTGAGACCTATAACAATAAAGTTGATAAGAAAACTAAGGCAAGTAGCACAGTAGAACAATTTAAAAAAAAAAAAAATCTGTTTGCCTTTGGTATTGGGAAAGACACTTCTGTTTAGTTCTACTCAAACTGCACTTGGATTTGGAGGTGTTCCAGTTCTGTGCTTGGCAGGCACGTGGAAGCTTATGGTAGTGCTGCCTTTCCATCACAGATGACCTTGTCTTGAACTAGAAATAATCAAGGCCAGTAAAAATCCTGCAACACAGTTCACCCTTCTCTCCTTCTCTCAAAAGTCAAACTGTTCTCAAAAGCTGTGGATTTCTTTGCTCACTAGAGAGTAAATTAGTCCATGAGAAACCACATGAAAGAGCTTTGTATGAAAGCATTCATTCATGTTATCAAGAAAGATGCTGGAGGTTGTCTAGATCTGCTGGAGAATCTGTTAGCCCTCCTGTGGGGGGAGGTGGTGTGAGGAAGGGAGCATGTTGGACAGTAGGAATTCTGTGGGAGAGAGGGCCGGGGTGTTTTCCCTTTGCATTTTCTTGGCAAAGGCACAGGACTGTGCCTGTCAGTGTAAGGATGCCATCTGTGTTGCACAGCCTGCTAGGCTGTTACAGAATTGCACAAGAATTCTGAAATCATACTGCTAAACTGTGTCCTGGCTAACTTTAATGGCTGCTCAGAGACACAGCTATTGTACGGCACTTCAGGAGCCAAGTGAAAGCAGCAGCCTGCAGAACTGCCTCATCCTGGCACTGTCAATGTCATCTCCAGCATGAACAGCTAATGGGTAGATGAGCTGACCAGACACAAGCTACTGGAAAGGGTAATTGTTTTATGAAATTAAACTTGCCTGTAAAAATAATAATAAAAAAAATAGCTGAAGAGATAGTTTGAGCATAGAGGAGGAGAACTGGATAAATCTAGTTATGACAGTGGTGTATTTCCTCAATTTAATTTCAGTTTTCCATTTGCTGCCTTCTCATTAAGTTGCAAACTGGAAGTGACAGTCTGTGGCACTGAAACAAAATACTCTGTTGTGTATATTTTTGAATAGGAAATTTTTTTGCTTGTTTGCAGTAAAATAAGTTAGTTATTGAAAATGTAGTATCTGGGAGCCCATTTGGTAATTTAGTGCCTGATTTTACTGGATTTTTTTAAGTTAAGGCTTAATGGTCATATTCAGTGGTTACACATAGTTTGAAGTGTTGGTATACCTTTTTGTAAGTAACTTAATAGGACTTTGGAGTGAAATCTGAACCATGTGGATTGTGCTTAAGCTTTTCCCACTGTCCTTACTGCATTTATGTCCAAGATCTCTTCAGGGAAGAGTAGTTTTATCCTCTGGTGTTGCCAAATTCGTGTTGAGATAGCTTGATGTACTTGAAAGTTTCTTGGTGTCTAAAGGCAAGCATTGGTACATGTGCAAAACATCTGCCTGTCTTGTGCTTGCCAGGAGGTGTAAGTTCAGGCTGAGTAATGCCTGGACTCTGCCTGTCTTCTGTGGACCCTGGGCACACACACCTGCTGGCAGTGCTGAGCTCAGTCTAGACCGTGGCAGCTTTAGACAAACACTGATGGGAGCGGTGCCCAAATCTTATGTAAGAGTGATTGAGTTACAGTCGCAGCAAGGTAGTGCTCGTGTCCCTGGCTGGGTGACTGGTGTGTACCCTGCCTCTTGCAGCGGCAGCAGCAGGCCCAGGGGTGGGAGCTGACCCACGGCAGGAGGGGAAGGACTTGGTGATGTGCTGGGTGGCCAACTGCCACAGCTCGGCTGCTGAGCTGCATCTCGTGTGGTCAACTTGTATATCTCTTAATTGCATGTCCTTTTTACATCTTGATGCCAGTATGTGTGATTGATACTGTTAATATGGAACCGTACTGTTAAGTGATACCACTGTACAGAAACTCTCTTGGGTGATAGTTGCTGTTGGGAACCTAGAGATTTGTTCCTGCACCCTTTTTGGTGTGTTAACAAGAGGTAAACCTGGGATTTGTCTTATGCCAGACCTTTTTGTATCCTTCAACGTCATTGCATTCAGATGCTATCACTGTGTCATTTGAAGGTGCTGCTAATTATAGAGCAAGATTCCAGTGTGTGCTAGCAAAAATACTGAAAAGTTTATGCATATCAGGTGTCTTTGAGATGAAATCTGTTTAGCTTTCTTTACTCCTTGTTTGTTGTGAAGAGAGTTTAATGGGAGTGATTTGATGAACTTAAATGTAATGGAATAGAAAGATGAAGGAATTCTGATGCTGAAGTAAGAGCAGAAAAGCATGTTCTTTTGGTTTTGGGCAGTGCTTGTTTGTTTCCCAGTTTATATTGCCTGTTATGCTTCACTAAATATTTTATTAGGTGCTTCTAGATTTAATATTTCATATACCTACATGTGAAACTTAAACTTACTTGTGTGAATTTTAATAGGCTTAGTGTAGTAAGAGAAGTATTGGAGAGCCTTTGGATTTAGAGGTTAACTTGCTTCCTGCTCAGCACAACGCGTGGTTTGAATTCATGCTTTTCTGAGCAAGATGAAAACAGCCCTTTCCCTGTGGAGTGTTTTAATGAAGAAGAACTTCACATGGGACTTCAGAGTAATCTTTCCTTGCCAACACATAGCTTCTGGATAGTCACTGCTATCTGAAAGTTTAACCTGTGATTAGTTTCTTTCCACTTTTCTTTCTGTAAAACAAGAGTAATTTGATGCTTTGCCCTTTTTAGGTCACTCTTAGAAGTTCTTGTGTTCCTATTGCTGATTATTACCTTTTGTTAGAGTAATATTTACAGTTCTTCATATGGAGATGAAAAATTAAAAAATCACTGGTCTCATTTAGTGTTTGAAATGAGATTAAGGGATGACTTGATCATAGATGGAAATAGCTGGGGTAAAATAAAACAATAGGTTCTTAAATGAACAGTTACAGAGGTAAAATTATTCAGTAACTGAAAAGGAATGTATGTGTGTGTTTATCTATATCCTTATATATCCGGATAGCTGTTTATATAAATATATATTTAAATCACTGTGAAATTTTTTCATACCTAGAAATAAACTAAGATAGGATGCTTTTCAAAGAGATATGATACTGTCTAGTTTAAACAGAAATTAATTTTGTGAAGCCTGATGTCTTACATAACACAGGGTATTGACCTGATGATGGTTGTAGTCCCTGAACTATATTATCTGAGTCCGTTCTAGCTGACAATACTTTTAGCTGAGACATTGTGCCTGTTCTACTGAGGAATTAGTTCCAGTACAATACAGTGCATTACTGTGCAACTGCTGGCTGGTTTAGCACTCCCTGATTTGACAACTTGTCCCAGTGTGCTGAGGCAGGAGAGATTTAGGGGATTAAGTTTCGTGTGTGTGGCCTGGAGGTGCTGCAAACTACACGTAAACAAGAACTGGGTGTGTTCATGCTTTGGAGAGGAGGAGAGGGAAGGATGTAAAGCAAAATGTTGTTTGGGAAGTTGCCATGTCTAAGCAGATGTGATTGGAAATAAGTAGAAAACACCTGATTATATACAATTAAGAGTGTAGCCTGAAAAACAGGTGAGGCGGGGCCATGTAGAAGACAAAATGGATGAAGTCAAATTGGTCCTGGAGAAAAATCACAGTGGCAGACTGCCAGACTGCAGGCTGGGCAAGGAGAGATGACCAAAATTAACTCTTTCACATTTTTGAAACGTGGGCGCTGCCTGCTTTGCTGACAGAAGTGACCACATTAAGACATGAGAGTGGAGAAGGCTGGGCTCTAAGCAGGAGGACAAAATCACTTTCCCAGTTGATGTGTGGGGTGGAGGGGGAGGAAATGTTCCTATAGCCAGTGCTGGAGCAGCATCTGACTTGCATGAGGACTGTTATTTGCCGGACTGCACATTCAGCACGAATAATAAGACTTAGAGAGCCATAAGGTTCAGGTAATCTACTCATGCTGTTCCTAAGTGGCCAGAAATCAGGTTGAATGGGAGGCATCTGTTACTTACTCCTTAAGGTCATCACATTAGTTTGATGTTAAACTAGTCAATAGAGTTATATAGATTTCAGAGCACAGAGTATCCCTTGAGCAGACCTCAGGCTGGGTGATGAAGAGCTTGTATCTGCATATCCTTTTTTGGGAAAGGTGTCTTTCAAACATGATGAAGCCATGATGTCTCTCTGGTTACTACCTCCCAACTACACGGGACATTGTTTAAGAGCAATCACAGAATGAGAATGGAGTCTGTCTTTGGGTTGAAGCTTCCCTGTCTTGCTTTGGGTCTTGCTTTGTTTTTCCTTTGTGCTGTGTAAGTGCTGGTGAAATGCTACTTTTTTCTCTTTGCACTACCTTCAGATTTAGTGGTAAGTTAGGGAGGAAGGGCTTGGTCTCTGAATGTTGTGTTACAATGCAGGGGAAGTGACTGAGCCGGTAACAAGCTGCTGGTAGTGACACAGATTTTCTTCAGCTCAGCTGATCTCTGGAATGGTTTCTTGCTGTGGGCTGATTGTGTTGCGCCGATAGGTACGGGCTTGCTGTTGTGCAGGGTTTTGTAGCAGCAGAACTCTGGGGTGGTGCTGCCTGGCTGCAAGGCAGGGACCTAGCTGGGAGGATTCTCATGGGAAGTCTCTGCAGGGAGACATCGAAACTGCTCACTTCAGAGTCCTGTCATCACTGTAATAATTATCATGCAAATCATTGATATTTTAGGCATGCTGTTCCTCTTTGTGGTCACTCTCAGCCTTTACTTAGCAGGAGAAAGGAGAAATTTTTTTGGCACCTGTCATAATTAAATCAGTTCCTCAGTGTAGAAAGTTCATTTTTTTAAGCATAGAACAAAAACGTATGAAGAAACTTTTTTCTTTTTTCAAGTTGTCAACTTCATTCCACAAGTTAGCAAGTTGGTGCTAAAAGCCCTTTAGAAGTGGGAGGAGGTTGGGATTTTGGAATGCACAAAAGCTTACTTTGTTTTGGAAATGTGTATTCCATCTAGATTTTTAGAAAAGGTCTTCCTCAATTTTCTTGCACTGGAAAACAATGACATACCTCTGGAGCTTTAAAAACCCTCAGAGTTCATTCTTACAAGGACAATTGATGGCCTTTGTACTGCCTGCGATGGATTAGTGAGAGACTAAGAGTGCTTATTCTGAAAAAGAACTTGCCCTCTCACTGAATTCATGGCATTCAAAGAAAACAGCAGAATAACCTACTGATTTGGCATTTTCTAAATACTGTTTTAGACAGCATGCTACAGTGTTCTGTTTACTCAACTTTGCAGTTGTGTAGAACACTTTTAGAAAAGGTGTATTATTAATTTCTCTTTGAAGACTTTCTCTACCTAGAAATAAAAGCTGTTTTATTACCAAAAGTTCCTTAATTTAGAAGGAAGTAAATGTATTATTAGCTTCTGTACATATTAATCAGATTTTGTTTCGTCGGCACAGGTGCTAGTGGATCAAGTTGGTTGCTACTGAAGGAGTTATGTAAATGCTGAATTGCTTTTAGCATTCTTATTTCATTTAAAGGAAAAAACCCTTATGATAATGATGTTATTAGAGGGAAAATCTGTGAACTATGTTACACACTTTGTGTCCTTAAATGCAAATTTTATTTTACACATCATATAATCCTTCCTTTAATGATATTTTTCAAAGGTTTACTTAATTTCCACTCCACACTAGAGGGTGTGCTGACAAGGGTGGTACCTCCTGATCACAAATGAACTTTCCATAATGGAATTGATGTGTGGAAAACCTTACAAATAAATTATAGTTAATCTCTAGCAGCACACATTGGGATATAATGAAACCTTTAGAATGAAACATCTGAAAAATATTCCTGGCAGCAGTGCACATTCCTGGATGAAAAATTCAAAATCTGCAATAAAAAGTAGATCTATCATGGTCTCTGTAATTTTTTTTTTTTTTTTTTTTTTTGTCAGGAGATTTCTAACTTGATATAAAATGTGTGTGTGGTGATGTAATTTGAATTAGTCTGCAGCAGTCCACTCGAGTTGTTGGAGACTCACTCTCTGAGAGTTGGCATGGTCACAGCACATCAGCAGGTAGCTTTGGGCCCTTATGCTCCCATTAGATTTTAGAACGAGTTTGGTGTGTTTGGAGTCGAGCATTTTGGCTTAGTTTCCTCAGAAGGGGATGTAAATTGTGCACGCTGAAACTGCTCTGTGATCCAAACCAACATGGGGTAAGTGAAGATGTCGTGGAATTTGCTTCAAGACAGCACAACTACTCTAAACAGTGGAATATGAGCTAAATGTGTGCCTTTAGAGTATGCTCTGCATACAGATCTTTGACACTGTGTAACTGAAAGTACCACACCAAGGTAAACACGGTACTTGAAGTTCTGGAGTTTCTATATAAAATATTCCATGATTTTGTTTGTATGTAGCTTTACTGCTGATGTTTTATTACCCTTATTATAACCTTCCTTGTCCTGTCTTTTAAGCTGCACATGTTGGATGTAATATGTGGGGATTTTGTGCGTTTGAGGTTTTTTTGTTTGGGGCTTTTGTTTGTTTTTTTTTGTTTGTTTGTCTGGGGGATTTTTTATTTATTTATTTATTTGTGCTGCTTTGGGAACTTGGAAATACTTTTTTTTTTTTTTTTTAAAAAAAGGTAATTTTGTAAATAAATTAGAGCTAGAATAATGTATTATGTTGGCCAGAGTTTTCTTCTTGACAGCTAATCACTAAACTGAAAGGTGGCTATATTCTACAAAGTACTTTGTCAGAAACGGAACAAACTGATATAAAACCTGAAATTTGTCTCAGTTGGAAGGTAATGAGGAATGAGACACTCTTACCTTTAGAACTTGTTAGATATTGATATTGTTCTTTTTCTTTTGTCTGAAGGTACATTTCTTCACTGAAACCAGACATTTCACTGAAGTGTTCTGGCTGTGACAAAGCTCCTTTCCTGACAGAGGGAAAGAAGAAATGTGAGAACTTGCTGTCATAGCTCTCATAGCAGGGAGGCTTTCATTTAAGATAGTATGTGGGCTTCGGTGGGTCCTTGCTCCCAAATTACTATTTAACTTGCTTGTAAAAAAAAAAAAAAAAAAAAAAAATTACTGGTTTTACAGTGAAAGTTCGAAGAAGAAAGATAACACTGGAAAGCTTGATTTCAAAGTCTGAAACAACTTATGAAAGTTACTCTTCAGTAATACATAGTATACATATAGAAACATTCAGAGTTCTAGGCAAGTTGTCAACTTGAAGTAGGTGAACCTTCAGAAAAGATAATGTCACTTGCACAGGCAGTTTTATGACAGGGCTTCTGATACAGTCAGGACCGTGGCTCAGACAAGTGGAAACTTCCTGACTTGGTGAAAAAATCAGCCAGTAAGGAGTTCTTCTCATCCCTTATTTTTATTGTTCGTGTAATCCTCTTTTTGATTATGATAATTTCTAATAATTCTTTTTATCTCTTCCAAACCAGAATTAGACCCCAGCTAGCCAAAGAGAAGATTGAAGGATGCCATATTTGTACATCCGTCACACCTGGTGAACCTCAAGTGTTCTTGGGAAAAGATAAGGCCTTCACTTTTGATTATGTCTTCAACATTGACTCGCAACAAGAAGAGATCTATATACAGTGTATAGAAAAGCTGATTGAAGGCTGCTTTGAAGGCTATAATGCCACTGTCTTTGCTTATGGCCAGGTAAGCTTTACAATTTTATTTTAAGGTATTTATTTAGGAATAAACAGCTTCTTGCAACTGATTTTTCTCTTCAGTTTTGGAACACGTGAATCGTTTTTTCACACCTTGGATTTATTTTCAATGGGCTATCCCGTAGGAGAGTGTTATATAGATTCTGTGTAAACTGGCAATGGAAACACAGAATACATATGGGCAGTAAATCTGAAATTAAAAGTAGTGCTGAAAATAGTATCACTTCATCTAATTCCTGCATTCACCTCAGTGCAGCAATACAAATTACTGACTTGATCAGTTGACATATAGAGGTGGGTTGTATTGAGATTCTTTTCTGAGGAACTTTCCAACCCTCTTCATTTGCAGACATTTTTGGGACTAGGAGCTTTTTAAAAATAGATCCTGGGGAACTTTGGGCCACATTGTTTGTTTGTGGGCAAAATGTAGAGATAGGATTTCGAAGTCAGAGAGTTTTTCGTAGACAACACACCCTCTCAGTACACCGGGCACACATTTTACTTCTCAAAGCTGAGCACAATGTAGAGAATGTGTTACTGTCTTCTGAATATTCCTTTAGGAATTAGTTGCGTAAAATTTGGTCTTGCATGCTGAATTTCACCACTGTTAAATGTCACATCTCAAGTTAGCTAAGCAAAGTCTAATCCTAGTGAAACAAAAGAGTTTGCAGATCCAGTTTAGCAGATTATGTTCAGCTATGTGATCCTATCTTTGTCTTAGATGTGACCCACTAATTAAGTGAAAACACAACACTGCCTTGTCTTCTATAGGACTTCACATTTAATTAAATTATTTTCCTAGTGAAGATTCTACAGTATAAAGTGAGAACAATGGGAATATAATACCTGAGATGTTCAGACATCATAATTAAGGGAGTAACTTGATCTACTTCAGTAAAGAGTTGCAAATACTGCTTCTGCTTCTAAAATACATGCTTTCATTAACAGCCTTGGTTGAAAACATTAACTCATCTTTTGACCTCAAAGATGATAGCTCAAGGTGGATGAAAGCTGCTTAGGGGAAGTTTTCAGGGGAGAGGTTATGAAAGATTGAACTGGCCTCTGCCTTCTTGTATGTGATCTGTGGATAAACAGTAGAGTTTGTCCAAATTCTACTGTTAATCTGTTTTTCAAAATGACCTATTGTTGTTGTGTGTGTTAGTATTGTACAGATGACAGACTGATCTCGCACTAGTGTTCACAAACTGCATTTCTGTGATGATTTGGTACTATTGAAGTATTCTAGTGACTACTCGTTTTTCAAATTAGACAGGTGCTGGCAAAACATACACCATGGGCACTGGATTTGATGTTAACATAACAGAAGAGGAACAAGGCATTATATCACGTGCTGTTAAGCACCTTTTCAGGTGTATTGAAGAAAAAAAACAAGGTGCTATTAAACAAGGACTTCCACCTCCAGATTTTAAAGTGAATGCGCAGTTCTTAGAGGTAAATATGATCTGTGTTTGTGGGTATAATTTTTGTGGCTTTTTTAGAAAGCCAATTAAATATTTTTTCCATTTTTTTTTTAAATTTTTTTTTTTCTCACAAGATGTTCTGAATTAATCTTCAGGATTTCAAAAGGAAATTTTATGAGATTTGCTTCAGCTCTTCAGTTTATGGAAAAGAGTGTTTTTACCTTATTCCAGTTGTTTAGTCCTTCCCTTTATAGCATTTTTTGAAGGACAGAAATAGCTATGTTAGTCATAATTTATCTTTTTCTGTAGCATGCATTTGTTTGTAGGGCTTGTTGCTCTTGCTTGTTTGTAGTTCTTTACAAAACCTTAAAGCAAGAAACTATATAAAACCCCTCAATTGTACTTTGTGGCTTTGAATAGTGGCCATGCTTTGCCTGCTTTTGTCACTTTGCCATAGATTTCTTTAGCTTTCAAAGTCTGTTTAGGAGACTTGTATTTCTTTCACCAAAAAAGAAACCTAGCATGAAAATACTACTTTCTGCAATTCCCATTGTTTTAGGATTGGGCTTCTGTGTCACTGTTCCCTTTTTCCTTAGACCCAGAGAAAACCCTTGTCAGTGCTGTGGTAAAATCTGTTCCCTTTGTGTTTTCTTGTAGACACAGTTCCTGGTAAAGAGGCCATAATACCTGTGAGCTTTCCAGCCTGCAGCAGCTGTTGGTTAAAGTGTTGCAGGTTTTATGCTGTGTCTCCTGACTGTGGAATTGCATTTTAAATTGACTGATTTGGGTGTAATATATTTACATTTGCAACCAAGCTGCAAAATCTGATACTTGAGGCACATGAGCAGGACGAATCAAGTCAATGAAGAGCAGGTGTATTGCTTAGTTCAGTATTTACAACTTAATCTGCTTCGGGGGTGGAAACCCCTCATTTTTATATTACCCAAGAGAAAATCTATTGGTTTTATTACTGCTGAAGTAAACCAAGTCCTTTAGTCATATGCTCCTGTAACTGTTGTAACGATTAACAAGCTGGCATTAGTTTTGCACTGGTGCAGGTTTGTCACTGCTAACCTTAAGTAAAACTCTTTGTCGCTCTGGCTAATGTTTGCCTAGAGAGAGTGGGGTTGAGCACGTGCTGTGGGAATGGTCTACTCTCCTCTCTGTTTGCACACTGGGGAGCTGCAGCTTTGCTTCTGCTTAGGCAGCGGCAGCATTAGTAGCGTAAGGAGTAGCAACCAGTGTGGCTTCTGAATTTTTGTGGCTTCTGTGATATTTGACATAACATTACAAGTGTGGCTGAGTCCCAAAATACAAAGAGGTAATTAAATGTTACAGGGAGAGTGGTATGAAGAATTGTGGCCATTACCACATATTTCAGATGAAATGTGCATACTGAAACCTGTCTTGTTGATCTAATTTAAAGAAAGGTTAAATGATACATACATAATATTTTCTCCCTTAACAAAATGCCATTTTTGCTAGACTTTTTTTGGTTGTTTTACTGAGGTTAAATTAGAGTTTTTCCAAAAAGAGCTTTTTCTGATTATTTAAGTATTATACACTGTTCTTGTGTCAGAAAGTATCCTCTTCCTCCCATCCTATCTACCATTAGAGCTGGATTGAATAAACTATAATTTAGTGATTGAACAAGTTGAAGCAAGATTATATTTTGGCATAACTTTAAGTCTTACAGCTGGGTAAGTGGTGGGAACAGTGACTTCTGTTTGTTCCCTTCTTTAGTTTGCTGCAGTCTGTCTTCCTTAACTCTTTGCTTTCCTGCTTTTTCAAAACATAGCATATGCAGTCCCATGCAGTTGCAGGTGCATTACCAGGATCTCCTCTAAATGTTGGCATTAGTTTGTTTGCACTTATAAAGGTAATACCTTAGTAAGAAAGTTCCTGCTTAGAATATTTATGCCTAATAATTAAATACAATTACTTTTTTAATACGTAAAGGTTTAAAAACATCACATTCACAAATGCTGAGCCTTTTCTTCTCAGGGATGACTTTTTGCTTGTGAGAGGAGAAAGTAACTTTCAGTGTATGAGAAAGTACCTTTGGTGAATGCAGATCTGTTGTGGTGGTTCTTTGACATTTATGTATGGTTTTTGATCAGGAATTGAACTAGTCTGGCCTGAGCCCTGCTGAAGTGAATTGTTGTAACTAAATTAAAGACACCAGAAATGTTCCAGTGTACATCAGCAGCGACCTGAGCCTTGAGATTCCCAGTGGGATAGTGCTTTATTTTTTCCCCGTGATATCTTCAATTGGATCTAAACAGCTTTTATAAAACTCGGAACTTTCTTATGAAGTACAAAGGCCCTGCTCAAAAAAGCCATACCATAGTATTTTTGGACTGCTGCTTAGTTGTTTTTTAAGAAGCAGCTTGCACAAAAACTATTACACATCAAATTCCTTCCAGGGCAGGAAGAGTTTATCTAAATGGAAGAGAGACATAGAATTATTCAGGTGTAAGAGAGGAGATGCAGAAAGGTGTGATGGCAGGGAGAGAAAGTGGAGCGAGTTGGAATCCATGTTTGGAGGAGGGTGCAGTGAACTGAGTCAACAAAAGAAAAGCCCAAGGTCAAATCTGAAGACAGCTGGTGCCTACCACAGAAACCACTGCTGCTCTCGTTCTGCTGACCTTAGATGTCTTCCCTTCCCTCATCCCACCAAAGTAGTTTCTCCCAGATCTGGCAATCTTCTTTGGGTGGCATAATAGAAAGTTGTGCAGGTCATTTAATTAGCAGCTGCTCTGTTATGTGTTGTTCTTGTAAGTTTGGGTGTTTCACAGCATCCTTTTTTTTGGAAGCTGATACATTTGGATTTTTACGACTTTCAGTATGTGCCATGCACAGATTTGTTAGTCTTTGGAGGAATTCCTAAAGTGATACGTTTTTTTGCCTTTTTCTTCTCAGCTTTACAATGAAGAAATTCTTGATCTGTTTGATACCACACGAGACATTGATGCAAAGAATAAAAAATCAAATATTAAAATACATGAAGATTCAACAGGAGGAATTTATACAGTGGGTGTTACAACCCGAACTGTGAATGGAGAATCAGAGGTGATAATTGAAAAGAAATTACTCTATAGCATACCAAGTACATGTGAAAAATGTTGTCTGTATGTTTTGATGAGCAGTTAAAAATGGAGGTCATACTTGGTACTACCTGCCTCTTGGACAATTTAAGTGTGAAACCTAGCTAAATTTTTTATTTTCTTAGCTTCTGTAGTCTTAAATGTGATAAATGTTTGATATTAGGTGCATGCCACTTTCATTTAAAGCTAGGAGTAGGTTTTTGTTAATAATATAGTTCTGCTGGGAGAGAGAATTTTGGTCGTGTGTGTAAATCTGATCTCCCAAATCTTCTATATGTTACTTTTTCTTTGAGAGAAAAATTTTGCATTATGACTGATGTGAAATAAGCTGCTGTTCATACGCATTGCAAATCTTAATACAAATGTTAGTAAGCTCTGTGTTTTTATACAAAATGTACAGAAATCATACATCTTTTGCTACAAGGGAGTGAAGACAGCTATGTTACTACTAGGGAATGATAAAAAGAGGCATACAAACATTTAACGATTTTCTTTCTGAAATCACAGAAAATACTTTTAGTTTGCCTATTTAAGAATCTTTGTGCTTTTTTGGCATGTAGACAGTGAATTCATAGCAAAAAGAAAAAGTTTAATTATACATCCAAAACCGTAATTGTTTTTTTGCTTTAGCCAGCAAGCAATGCAATGTACTTCTTGTCTGTTTTCTAGATGATGCAGTGCTTGAAGTTGGGAGCTTTGTCTCGGACCACTGCCAGCACTCAGATGAATGTTCAGAGCTCACGGTCACATGCCATCTTTACTATACACTTATGTCAAACCAGAGTCTGTCCTGCATTTAACACTGTATGTATTTTTGCTGTTATTAAGCTTCGCTTTAGTAGCCATTTTTCAAAATGGGGATAGTTTTGGCAGCCACTGCTATTTGAATTGTGCTCAGTAAGGATGCTACAGTCATCATAATGCTTGATGAATTTGCTAAGCATTATAATAATTTGATTTAATCTGTGCACGTGTAATGTGTAACCATCCTCTAGCCAGAGGCAAACATAAACTGCAACCTCTTACATGAACCTGCCTATTCTCCTCTAGTGTTTGCTTCAGAATTTTGTTGCGACATACAGAAATGAGAAAGTTAAAATGTAATTTGTCTTTAATTGTCGAAGGACTTTTAATTGTCTTAGCTGTTAGGGGGTTTAAGCTTGCAGTCAGCTAACTGAAATTGGATATTTCAGATTAACTTTTTAAATGACATCCAATAAGGCTGAAGAAAAGCATTAAATCCCAAAGATTAGTGTATTTATTTTAAATAGATAATAAATAGACTTGATTATTTTTAAAGGTAAACAAAATTTTTAAATATTAAATAATGTCTGGCTGGTATTTTACCCATGAATATCACATTTTTAAGCATGTGGAACATTGGATTTTCAGTGCTTCTTGGTGGGGTTGCTTTTTTTTTCTTTTTTTTTTTTAATACTGCAAATAATCATTTGCAAGCAAAATGGGAGTTCCTTCCTGGTCCTTTGTGGTATGTAGACCTGCTTTATACACCTGTTAAAAACACTTCTTCCTGCTTTCCACACTCAAACTGTGGATCTGGTGGTGTGGTCAGCTGCTTTCACTCTGGAGGGACTGGCATCACACTTAGAGCCCAGACAGGGCACCTCAGTCACTGTGTGGTGACACTGTCTGCTTGGAGGTTTTCGTTGAAAACTGTCTACTGGAGAGTGAGATAAGTCATCTGGGAGCCTCGTTCCCACAGGCTGTTGGCACAGTAGTCCCTTTTTGCTGGCGCACTTGCAGCGTGCCCCACCAACTGAGCCACCTGCAGGACTGTTGCCTGGCTCTGCCTTTTTTGGTACAGAGGCTTGTGTTAGAAGAATAGGTAGCCACCTTATGTCAAGCTCTTTTGTTTCTCCTTTTTTTGGAAGGTATGTACAAGATAATTTGACTGTATGGAGCTGTGCATTTCTATATCCTTGATCTGTGAAGACAGCACCCTCCTCTTTCCCTGTAGAGTTGAGGAAAGTAGAGGGAAGACCTGATGTTGGCCTCTGAACACTCCTAGAATCTAAATTAATACAAGCTATTATTGGGTGGCCAGGGGAGATGTAGCTCAAGTTTCTGTAGACAAGAGTTTTGGGAGACCTTTGTTACTAGGGCAACGCAGTTTCTCCTACTCGGATGACAGGGCTGGCAGAGTCCCCTCTGCAGGGTCCTGGTGCCCGGTGCTGGCAGGCAGCCAGGGCTGCAGTGCACAGACATGCTTCTCCTTGCACTCTATTCACACCATCCATGCTTCTTGGAAGTTTCTGGATGTACATTTCACTTGCTAAAGAAATGAGTGACAGGGTGCATTAATCCTTACTTTGAGCACTGGGAATAAGATTGTGGTCCCCAGCAGTGTAAACGTCAAAATAACAGAAATACTGATTTCTGGTCTTATGGAAGTGGCACAATTCCTGTTCTCTTCAGTAACAGCTACAAAATGAAGCCGCTTTAGAAGCATGAAATATTTAACTACCATGAGAATGGCTTGATCTGCAGACATCTGCATTGCCCCTTGCAGTAGTGAAGGGAGCTATGAGCTAGCTGACCAAGGACATAAAGGTCATATTGCCACAGAATACCTGAGGGTTTGTGTTTGGATGGCTTTGTGGGTGGTTTTGTTTTTTTGTTTGTTTGGGGTTTTCTTTTTTAAAAAAATACAATCTGGCTTACTGTGATAGAAATTCCTAGTAAAGTTTGTTGCTTGGGCTGTGAGAATGTTATAAATTCATTATATTCTTACTACATGACACCATGGTAAGTTAGTTTTTCTTAAAAGAGAATGAATAACGAGATGGTCATGATAAAGATGTAGTCTTGTAATTAATTGTTGATTGAACTTTGCAAATGTTAATATGAAAGATCTTACCAAGCCTTATGGGTTCTTCTTTACTTCAGGATAATGCCACTGATAACAGGATAATATCTGAATCTTCTGAGATGAATGAATATGAAACTCTTACTGCCAAGTTTCATTTTGTTGATCTGGCGGGATCTGAAAGGTTAAAGCGAACTGGAGCTACAGGAGAAAGGGCAAAAGAAGGCATTTCCATCAACTGTGGACTAGTAAGACTATACAAATATATAACATAGTTTATAACAACCCCAGGCAAAAACTTTGAAGTAGAAATAAAACTTGTGATTTATAGCATGACTTTTTTTTTTTTTTTGCCTTTGTACTGGCTTTCTATAGTTTTTTATGAAATGTAATAAATGTTTTACTTAACTTTTGCTAAACTGCGCTGAAAAGTAGAGCTTATGATTGTCATCATGGAGATTGTAGTTTCATGCCTTTGTTTTGAGCTCTTTTACCATGTGGAGGCTCTGTGCAAATTATCTTTTAAAGACACAAAAATACATGTCTGTTTTATATGTGAAAACATGTCTTTTTTCTGGGCTAGTGTGCAGTACCAGTAAGGTATTTGGCAGTTAGGAATTTCTTACTGATTCTCTTGCCATCATGACAGTGTTCATTTTCTGTAGTTCTGCTTATTCTATGGAAGAGAAAGATAATTCAGTTGAATTTCATCATTAGCATAAGCACAAAGCCACCAGGAATTGGGGTGTTTAGATGACATAGTTATATCCTTGATGAATAGGATACAAAATGCATGAAGGTGAAAATGAGTGTGATAAAACTAATATATGATCACAAACCTTTAATTTACAGTGAAGTTCAGCCCTCAGTTCCATGAAACAGACTGAGAGTGCTTCAAGCCCTTAAAAGCAAGCAGCCACAGCATGGGGAGTGTGTGCAGTTCTCCAGCTGCTGGGCACAGCCAGACCGTTCCCAATCCAGGAACTGGCAGTACAGGGCGCCACCTGGAGCAATGTTCTTCAGTTTGACAAATGACTGAAGTGCATGCAGTTGCACATCAAAAATAATTCTGCTGCCAAATGTTAGCTTGTTTATAAACCTGAATTAGACCCTTTTAGCAATGAAACAGGATGGCCATGGATTTTGTAATTTCAAGCCTTAAATGCTCACATCTTCATCAGATGTTTTTTATTTAGCATCTGTAGAGGTAGTTAATTCTGTTTGTTTGGGGTTTTTTTCATATAAATGCCCCATATTTTATTCTAAATGTGGCATAAAGCAGATAAATAAAATTAATTTTAAAGAACCTGTAGCCCCTGCTAGAAGTAGAGTTCAACTTTAATAATCGTCAAAAGTAAATGTTTGTTAGATGAAGTATTTCTTCAGTTTGTAACTGACATGAGCTATCAGTAGACAGTGCATACAAATCATGCTAAGCACTTGAACTTGCAGGTACCAGACTGCAAGTCATCTGATGCGCTCTTTGTAACATAAAAGTTTCTAGATGTCTACTGTAAAATGTAAAAATCTTCAGAAATATTTTTATGTTAACTTTCATGAGTATATTCAGTTCCTTACAATATGCTGCCCCCTGTTTATACTGTTTTTTAAATAAAACTGCTCAGGAACTGGTTCTGACTTCCACATTACATGATTTGGTGTTTTATAGCTGGCACTTGGCAATGTAATAAGTGCACTGGGAGATAAAAGTAAGAAGGCAACTCATGTACCATACAGAGATTCAAAGCTTACAAGGCTACTTCAAGACTCTCTTGGGGGAAACAGGTATGAAAACTCGAACTCTATGTATTTTATTGTGAATGACCATACCATCTTCAGAAAGTAAAATAAACATTAAACAACAGTAGAAATAGCCACTGTTTTTGTTGCTGGAAGGTTCTGAAGATAAATTACTGTCATGACAAAAATGCTGTCAATGCAGGGAAAAGAACTTTAAAGAGGACTTTTGCTTTGTTCTTTTCAGCGCTATTATAATTTTACTAGGTAAGAAGCTTCAAGGCACTTAGAAGTTACCATTTCCAGATGGTTCTTGCCTTGAAGACATCTTTAGATTGTAGATAGTATATTTTATTTATAGCATATTTTAAAGCTGTGATCATTTTCTCATTTAAGAGTTTTGTTGTGTGTATTTTTTAAATGTCAGTGAATTGTTTGCTCTGACTGCCGTGCACAGGAGCTTGGAGTCAGCTTGCCACGGGCACTGCCATCTTTTTAAAGGTTATGTATCTCAAGCTATGGCGTATCAATCCAGTTACCTGATGTTGGTTTGTGTCCTAATGAAAACAAACTCGTGTGTGTCCAGGTTGTTGCTATTAACCTGACTGTGATCCAGTATACATGGGTCCTATGCTCAAGAAGGTAGGAAGCTTTCTGGGCATTTCACAAAGGAATAGGGAAAAGTGGATGAAAATTCTTATATCATTGCTTTGGTCTTCAGAGACAGAGAACTCTAGTAACATCTTGAAGTGCTGCAGTGTGAGGAAAAGCAGAGTAAAATACAAAAATAAATAAAAATTAGAATTTTCACAAGTCCATAAGGAAGGGAGGAACTCAAGAATTATGAAAAAATCAGCAGAAAGCAAGAGCATAGCTCTTCTGCTTCACTAAATTTTATATCAAATACGCCAGCTACTGAGCATTTTTTTCAAACCACTGCTAAAATCTCACTTTTGTGAGATTTGACTTTGACTGTGTATTATTTGACTCTTAAAATATTTTCACATCTTCCAGCTCTGCTGCTCCCTCTCCTGTTCTTCAGGAGGAATTGCAGAGCTAAGTGTATCATGGTGATGGGTTTAACCTCGGCCACCAACCAAGCCCTGCACAGACACTTGCTTGCTACCCCCAGTGGGATGAGTGAGAGAAAAGTGAGAAAACGCAGGGTTTGAGATAAAGACAGTTTAGTAGGTAAAGCAAAAGTCACCTATGCAAGCAAAACAAGAAAATTGCTCTCCTCTTCCCATGGGCATGTGGGTGTTCAACCATCCCCAGGCACTCATGGCCCCAAGCTTGTGTAATGGTGACTTGCAAAGACAAACAGCATCACTCTGAATGTCTCTCTCTTCATCCTCCCTCCCCCAGCTTTGTATGCTGAGCATGATGCCGTATGGTCTGGAATATCCCTTGGGTCAGCTGTCCTGGCTGGGTCCCTTCCAACTTCTTGTGCATCCACAGTCTCCTTGCTGGTGAAAAGTGTGTAAGCACTGCTCAGCAGTAATTAAAACCTAGCTGCATTATGGACACACATGAGATGTTTTCAGCACAAATCCGAAATAGCCCATACCCAGCTACTGTGAAGAAACTCTGTCCCAGGCAAAACCAACACAAATATACAGATAGCAAATGCTACCCCAGAATATTTTCAATAATACTTGTATATATTCTTTCTGTCTCTTTATGATGTTAAATGTGTTAATGTCCCACCCTCCCTTTTGTGATGGGTTGTGTTTGTAGGCCTTCCTTGGTAACCAGGGTCAAAACATAGGAAGTATTCCATCCCATCTCTTTATGTAATCAGGTGTATATAAGGCGAAGGAGGAGGTGTTCTCCCTCTTTTCCTTCTCGGGTTAGCTTGGTGACAGACTCTCGGTGTTTGGCCTTTCTTATCTTGCATGGAGTGAGGCCTGTCCGAGGGCTGAGTTTGTCTGAGCTGGCGGTGGAGGTTAAGAATCTGCTTTTCATAAGGAAAGTAGTGAGTTTATACTACTGTGTTTGTTACTTATTGAGTTAATTCCTGAGTTTGGAGTGTATATATTTGTTTGTCTTTTCCCTTTTTGTCTCCCTTTCCCTTCCCCTCGTCCCTTATTGGGGTTGTTTGGGGGTCCCTGTCTTGTTGTACCTAGTATATAAATGTAATATATGTATATATATATATGTATTTTTTTTATATGTATATATCTATCTACAATTTTTCTCTTGCTGCTTTTTGCTGTTTTGGGAGAGGGAGGGGGAATATTTCCTGTGAGGTTTGTCTTTTGGCAGAGAGCCAGCTCAAACTTGCACATCTTTTATTTTTGGTGGCCCTCTGGGAATTGTTTTGGTCAGTTTAGTTTGTTTTTGGAACATTGTCTGGGAAAACAGCCAAGTTCATATAAACATACCCTATTGGTTTAGTTTTCCTGGTTTTGTTTTGGTACATTGTTTGGGAAGGTGGCCAGAGGTGGTTTGTTTTGGTAAACACCAGCCATTGTTTGGGAACATTACTGGGAAGGTCTCCAAAAACCAGTTTGTTTATATAAATACCTGTTTTGTTTAGAAACAAAGAGAAGAAATATAAACAATGTCCATTTTACTAATTCTTTTCTTAATTCTAACCATTTTTGTACCTAGTGTTAACTTTTCTGATTGGGGCAGAGAGAGTTGAAGTGACTCCTTCAAACATCTCTCTTTCCCTGTTATTGACATCAAAGGTCTGGTAAGGCAAATTTTTGGGGTTGTACTTGGGATCAATTCTTTCTCAGATTATATACTAACAATTCTCTTAGTGATGAAAGCCATTGGGAAGATGGTGTTTTATGGCTTTCCTTGTTCTAGGGAAAGTCAAATCTCAGAAGGTCAAACCTTGAAAGAATTCACTGGAAATTTGGAAAAGTCCTTGGAAAAGCCAGTCTCTGGGTGGCAAGGACTATGAGAAAATTTTGGTAAATTGGTAAGTTGTGTGGGACCTCCCATAAATTGCGATTTCACACCAGAAGTGTTTAATCCTGATGAGATGACCTACCATCTGCTAGAAGGGTGTTTTCTACATGAAGATCCAAATATGCGATTCTTTGCTTTGTGTTGGGGCCTGGCTAGTGCTTATTGAGCTGCAGTAGACCACTTCCAAAAGGTTATGGCTGAGACAGCAACGCAAATCACACTGCCAGCGACGCAAACTACACCATCAGTGACTTTAGCTACACCACCAGCACCTGAAACCGCACCATCAACAACCCAGACTACACCACAACTGGCTCAAATGACGCCACCAGCAACTCCAGTCATGCCATCAGCGATGCAAGACATCCCATCAGATACTCAAGCAACACCACCAGTGACTCAGACTACACCGCCAACGACTGAAACTATACCACCAGCAGCTCAGGCGATGCTATCAGCCACTCAAGCCGTGCCACCGATGACTCATGCCACACCACTGACGACTCACCCATGCCATCAGCTACTCAAGTTGTACTACTGGCAACTCAAACTCTGCCACTATCAGCTCAGGCAGCACCATCAGCAACTCAAACCACACAACCAGTGACTCAAGCTATGCCACCAGCAATACAAACCATCCCACCAGTGACTCGCACTGCACCGCCAGTGACCCAGACCATGCCACCAGTGAATCAAACAGCGCCACTGATGACTCAAACGGTACCAGCAGCAGCTCAGGCTGTACCGCCAGTGACTCAAACGGTACCACCAGCAGCAACTCAAACTGCACCATCAGAGACTCAAGTAACACCACCGGCAACTCAAGCCACACCACTGACGATGCAAGTTACAACACCTAAAGTCGAGGCAATGACTAAGACAGGGACCCAGACTACAGATCCTATCTTTTTCATTGCCCCTATAAGTAAAAAGAAGACACGGATAAGGGAGCCTGCAGAATCTACAGGCCTAATTCCAAGATTACAAGGTACAGTATGAGAGGAAAAAGAAGGAGCCTATGGACCTGTTCCATCTGGATATGTAACAGCAGAAGATTCAACAGCCTCAAAAGCAGAAGAAACAGTTGCAAAAATCTGGAGCATGCCTGGAAGAATCAGAGGCACAGCCAGAAGAATTGGGAGCACGTCTGAAAGAACCAAGACTGCACCCAAAGGAGGAAGAGGCGGCAGCACCAACGGTCAGTAAACCACCAGGGAGAATAATAACACCTCAGTATTCTCTTCTTGACTGTACATCGGAGGAGCTGGAAGAATACCTGAGATCTAGATCTCCTTCACCACCACGAGCCGCCTCCACGACGCTACCTCCACCCCATGGGGTGCCAGAGTGGCCTAGAAGCCCATCACCACCACCAAGAGCAGCCTGTTATGCACTACCTCCACCTGTGGAGGCTCCACTGTGCTACGTCCACCCCGTGGGGCAAGAGAGTGGCGTAGAAGCCCATCACCATCACGAACAGACTCTACTGCGCTACCTCCGCCCCAAGGGTGGAGAGAGCGGCGTAGAAGCCCATCCCTGCAGCGCTCTTGGCCTCTGCCTCCCTGTGGGAGGAGGAGAGAGGAAGCGGTTCTGCGTAGAAGTGATCTGAGAGATCCCTGTTTTGGAGTGGAGGTCTTGCGAGACAGTGAGGTATTGCGATCAATGACCTCAGCAGAACTCCAAGACTTATGAAAGGATTTCAGCTGCCAGCCTGGTGAATGAATTCTCACCTGCTTGGTACAATGCAGGGACAGTGGAGCTACAAGTCACGTGTTAGAAGGTCATGAAGCAAGGCAGCTAGGATCCCTTGCCCGAGACCATGAAATTGAACATGAGATTGCATGGGAGACACTTCAACACAGTCTCTGGTTCCGGATCCTCCATGCAGTGAGGGAGAGATACCCATTTAAGAATATCTAACAAGTGCTCCAAGAAAGTGGACAACCGCAGAAGAAGGCGTCAAGTACCTACAGGAGTTAGCCATGTTATAACTCCTCTATTGTGACCCAGGCTATTATGATTACCTAAAACCAGAGAAAATCCACTGTAAGTACCTGATGTGGAAGAAAGTAATTAAAGGTGCCCCAGCATCATTGGTCCACTGCTTAATAACAGTATACCACCCAAAGATGGATGAACCAGATGTGGAATACATGTGTGCCTGGATACGGACCATAGCTGAAGATACGGAGGACTTTGAGTTACGACACCAACCCACCTACGTTAGGGAGAGAGTGGAGAGGCCTTATGAATACCCTAGATATGAGGATGACTACAGAGATTATAGGGACAGACCAGTAAGACGATCTCAGCGATGATCCTGACCTCACTTGTGGTCCTGGTCTCGTTCACGATCTCCTTCCTTCAAATCCAGAAGGAGAGAAAGCTCCAGACGTAGATCACATAATCAACTGTGGTCCTACTTGTGCAGCAAGGGAAAAAACATGATAAAGTAGGATGGTGAACCTACTTCCAGACTTGAGGCCAGAGTGAGAGAGCTAAAATGAAAAGAAGCCGATAAGAAAATTGTCTATGTGGTCAATAAAGATTCTCAATCTCCAAGATGCAGGAAGACAGAGATCTGCTTCAGTGATGACAAGAAGGCCTCTAGTAAGTCAAAGCGAAAATCTGATAATGAATCCTCTGATCAGGACAAATAGAGGGGCCCTGCCTAAAAAAAAACAAAACAAAACCAAAAAATCCCCTGCTCCTGGAGCTGCCTCAGCTGTGCCTCAGTGTTTTCAGACAGCAACTTCAGCTGAACTTTGGCCCTCGTCCAGTTCCCGGCACAGCTGCTGCTTAAGGCCTAAACATGGAGAGTCTGTCACCGAGCTAACTCGAGAAGGAAAAGAGAGCAAGAATACCTCCTCCTTCGCCTTACATGCACCTGATTACGTAAAGAGATGGGATGGAATACTTCCTGTGTTTTGAACCCAGTTACTAAGGAAGGCCTACAAAAACAACCCATCACACCTTTTTATGTGTTTGTCATACATGCTGAGGCATCTCAAATCAGCACTTTGATTTTAAGGAAGAGTTATATGTATATATAAACACAATTTGAGTGGTTTCTTATCCATGCTTTGGCAACCAAAATATGTGGGAAAGTTAAATTTTTAACAAATATGCAGGTTTTCTCCTGGGGAATCAGATTTAGATTTCTTTTAGCTTGTTCTGCACCCTTTCAAATTCCATCATAGGTATTACAGTCCACATTATTGTTTCTCTCTTAACAAATACGTATCAAAAATGTACCAGTAGTGATTTGGATTAGATTGTAGTAAGTCCTGAGTTAACAATGTACTAGTCTTATGATTATACTCATTTTAAGTCTAATGCTGTAACAGTTCTGAAGCAGCATTTAAGTGTTAATTTTTCATGAATTATTCAAGTAAGAATATAGAGCGTTGATGTTTCAAAAGGGATTTTATCATGTATTATATGAAAAATGAAAACTTTGATAACTTCAGGAGCAGGGGGAGCAGTTTAAAGAAGTGGTAAAATAAAGGCAGTGGAACAGTTTTAAAAAATACTAATCCATTATACAATTCAGATAGGGAAGTGGAGTTCAAGTTGTTCAGTTTTCAAGATGGACACGCAGCAGAACCAGTCTTCTGAGGTTTAGGAAAGTAAATGTGTTCTCAACTGAAAACAGAAGTATTCCTCATGTCAGAATTAAAAATTTGTTCTTAATCTTGAACAGTCTCGTTTTGAAGACTAAACTCAAAGTTTGGAGAACTGACACAAAGATACATGTGGGGCCTGAGGAAGAATTGCTGAAACTGAATGCTCTTTCTAGCCCCAGGCTAGTTACTCTTTCTAGTTTAGTTTCCCAGTGAAGGTAATCGTTTGCCTCACAGAGGGTTGCAGGGATTCATTTGTCACAGTTTCAAGTTAAAGAAAGTGAAGATCAGAATCCATCTGGCTGATGTAGGTAGTGCTCCTTTGCCCCAGAGACAGTGCACGCTTCCTAATGCAGCCACCTAAGCTGTGACATACAATTAAAGCCTGAAGGGGCACACTCAGTCCATCAAATGCAGATGTTTTGCTCTGTCATTTTAGAATTTAGGCCACGTATGCACCTTTAGAGTGATCTGCAGCTGGAATTCTGGTTCTGACTCCTCTAGGTTGTTCTCATTTGATGTGAAATGTGTATGCTTCAGGGAGTGAGGGAAGGGACCTATTGAATAATGAAACGAGGTGGTGGGAATGAAAAATTGTTTTGCTTTTTTTTCTGCTTTGGTCCCACCTGAGGCAGGCACTAGTTGCATGCATGTAACTCTAGGCATGCACGGATAGCTATGATGAGCTTTTGAGCAATTTTCAGATGAAGTAAGTAGGCACATCAGGAATTACAGTAGGAATTCTTGATGGCTGCATGGTCCAAATCACTGTCTAGGAATTTAAGTTGATCTTAAGTACCTAAATCTCAGTTTATGTATGATTAGGCAAAGTTAATGTAATTTGAAAACCATTTCTGGAAACTGCTCAGCAGTAACTAAAATCATCATTATGGCTAGGCTTTGTGGATGAAGATTTGGGAAGGGCTCTACCCACGTTTGCTGCAAGCGCGCTGATGGCTAAAAAGGCCAATGCAAGATAGGCAAGTCCAGTTGCAAATGGCACAGTGGAAAGTCTCCACAGGCGGGATTGGCGAGGCACAGTTCTTTCTGCGCTGTCTTTTCTCTTTGAGACTGATCCTGTGTGTGCTCTCAAAGGAAGCAGCAGCATTATGAATGGTGTGTCTCCATGCCTCCCGATTGGAGGCCA
>JAWWEU010000040.1:14218386-14257988 GCA_035583155.1 Acropternis orthonyx
TCCTGCCCATGGACACACTTTGTCTGACCCTTCAGTTGAGACCTGACTAGCATGGGAGACCCTATCAGAGGCACAAAACACTGCCAGCATAGCCCCAACCTCATAAGGGCACACAAGCTTCTTCCCCACAACAAGGGGGTGTCGGTGGAGAAGAGTAACTAAAATATATCTGTGTTAATGAGACATATTGGGTGTTTTCCGTATAAATTCAAAACATAGGCCATAGCAGCTACTATTTAGAAAATCCTCTATCCTAGCCAAAACCAACACAAATGTACAGATAGCAAATGCTACCCTAGAACTTTTTCAATGCTACCTGTGTGTAATTCCTTCTGTCTCTTTCTGCCTGATATTAAATGTGTGAAACAATTAATGATCCAGTATCTCCTATACTATGCTAGGGTCATACAAGATGTAACAATGCTGACCTTTGTGGTTTACAGTCTCCTGTGAGTTAGATCAAGAAATATTTTCACAAATGTTATGAAGTTGCTATTTTTGTTTCACATTCTGCCTCAAGACCTGTTAGTTTCTCTCTACTCTTTTTATTCTTGATGTGAAATGCTTACCTGTGTTTCTTAACTTCCAGTCAAACCCTCATGATAGCATGTGTGAGCCCTTCAGATCGAGACTTCATGGAAACTTTGAACACATTGAAGTATGCCAATCGGGCACGGAACATCAAGAACAAGGTGATGGTTAATCAGGACAGGGCTAGTCAACAAATAAATGCTTTGCGCAGTGAGATCGCACGGCTGCAGATGGAACTCATGGAATACAAAACAGTAAGTTTATCCTCTTAGGATTTCTTCTGCTTTAAAATGCTTATAATTTCACAGCTTGCTTTTCTGTTGACTACTTCTACTTCATACACTAAAAACATTTTAATACCAACTTTGATGTAAAAAACACTTCTAATTCCAGTGATTACCAGATATTTTTAGAAAACTTAGATTGTGTCCCAAAAGATACATCAAAAAATGCCAATGATGTTAAGAGATGCTGTCTGCTACTTGCATTTTGAAAGGCAAAAATTGACTTTGCCATGCTCAACAATTGGAAGTAATCACTTCCAAAGCAAAAATGACCACAACTTAGATTCATTAAGTGAATATGTATAGTTACTATGTATTGCTTGTGAAAACTTACTAGACAGCTAAAATGATTTGTGTTTTAAAAAAGTTTAAATTATGTAAGGAAAATGCTCATGCTCCACAATGCTCATTTCTTCCTGAAGTTTTAAACAAATAATGTTTTCTGCAATAAATGTTACCAAAAAGTGTCCTACTCCTTTTTATTCTTGAGATAGTGTCCTGATTTGATAAAGGTTTGTCTTCTCATTTCTTAACCTCTTCAAGAACTTGCGTAACTCCATCTTAGTGTGAAATACAAGTCCCAAATGCTAAGGTGTTGGCCAGGTGCCAGTGTTTTGGAAACTGTTTATCAGTGTTCTAAACTTTATGACAGAAATCTTTCGCAATGAGCATCTGTTTGGAATTTCAAATAGTCTGTGGATTGTCTTTGCTAGGTAAAAATTTTGTCACATATAGATCAGCCTTTACGGATAATAAAATATTTTTACTTTCTTAAAGGGTAAAAGGATTATAGATGAAGAAGGCGTTGAAAGCATCAATGACATGTTTCATGAAAATGCGATGCTGCAAACAGAAAACAACAACCTGCGTGTTAGAATTAAAGCAATGCAAGAGACTATCGATGCACTAAGAGCCAGAATAACACAGCTTATGAGTGATCAGGCCAACCAGGTGCTGGCCAGAACAGGTATGTTGTGGGTGTGATGTCTGTAAACTGCTTCAGAAGTTCATGAACTTTAATCCATTGTGTATTCTTGCTTCATGGATCTCTTGGAATGAAGTGATGCCTTTGTATCAGTAATGTAGGACCTGCTTAGCCCCATATGAACATAAATATTTTGTTTTGGATGTGGACCTGGACAAAGGGTGAATGCTGGCTTGCTTTTCACCTCGTGGAATAATCAACCAATTGACTTACCATAACTGCCTTGTTCTTTTTGTGCACTGTTTGTCAGGTTACTTTTGATTTATGTGCTGCTAAAATGTGCTAATGCGTCAAACAAATGAAACAGAAAATGTTACTGGTAATCATATGGTGATCATATGACAGAGGAACCAAAGACTTAATTCAGTTTAAGCAGGAAAGATATTTTGCAAATGAAATAAGATCTAAATGTGTAACCCACGTGACTGTTTCTCTTTGCTGGTACCTTGTGCCTAGGAGCTGTATTCAGATATTTATACTGTTACCATCCTTCCTTAATCTTTTTCTTTACCCCATTACCTCTTTCTCTCTATCTTTCAAAGGAGAAGGAAATGAAGAAATTAGCAATATGATTCATAATTATATCAAGGAAATTGAAGATCTCAGGTATTTGCATAATACGTATTTGAACAATTTTTATTAACCCAGCCTCCCCGGCACCTCTCCCCCAAAACACTACAAATAAATGCAAGCAGATAAATACAAGTAAATGCTTCAGCTGTTTTCTTGTGTGGGGGTTACTTTAGGAGGGTGGTCCTTCATTTTGTAAGAGCACCTGGTGTTGCTCTTGGCCACGCAAATGTAAAATGTTAAAAGGTAAAACTGACAATAGAAATGAAACTAAGATGTTGCCTAAATAACGGTGATGACTTGATATTGTTGCACAGAGGACAGCAAAACTTGGAACAATTCTTTTATCACTTTATAGCTTTGTGTATAAATGATAAGTACTGATAAACAATTTGTTGTAATTTAATGTTAAAACCCCCCACCTCCCACCCTGCTTTAATTTTAAAAAATCCTCCTAAATATTTTAGGTATTTTTATGTATGTGTTTCTTGGATGTTTATCATGTAGAAAAACTATCTGACCTATCCCCAGTTAGCGTTAGAGCTTTTGTGTGGCTTTCATGTAACATGTATACACATACAGCATATGCAGATACCTATCTGTGTGTATGTTCATGCAGACATTTATATTTTCATGTATTCTGAAGGAAATGCATTGAAGTTACAGGTGCTAAGCAGTGTAGATCTTGTGTATTGGCAACACTTGTAATCCATGGTCTAAAATTATTTTTTTTTATTAAGAGCAAAATTATTAGAAAGTGAAGCAGTGAATGAAAATCTTCGACGCAGCTTGTCAAGAGCATCCTCAAGAGCCACATATTTTGGTGGACCATCAGCATTTTCTGCTTCTATGCTTTCTTCAGAGAAAGAGACAATGGAAATTCTAGATATAGCCAAGAAGGATCTAGAAAAGCTGAAAAAAAAGGAAAGGAAAAAGAAAAAGAGGTGATGTACAAATTATAATGCTATTTGTTTTCTGTTTATTAGTGAAGACGTATATTTTTTTGTGCACTGAGCTTTAAAAATTAACTTTCTGTTGTCTGGGTTTGGACTCTAAAATGCTGTTCCTTCAAAACCTTTTATACTGTTGTAGATGTTTTTCTTTTGCATCTTTCCTTCCAGTGAAGTATGCAGTATTTGTAGAACGAATGTGTCTGTTGTAATGAATTTTTATATATAATGATGCACAATGGTAAAAGCACAGGTGCTCTCCATACATTTTGATATTTTTAATTTTTTTTTTAAATGCATTTGAAATTCAACAGAGGTTTTAAAAAAAAATCAAACTTTTTCAACTCTTGTCAAAGCTCAAACAACTTTCTGAAGAAAAGATATTCTGAATAGCTGCAAATTCTTTGGTGGCTCTTGGAATGGCTTCTTTTGCTTTACTTTCTGCTTCTATGAATGTTTTTAATTTGAGGTTTCCTAATTCTCTGCAACATTATGCTTCACTGTTTTTTGCTGTCCAACTTCTCATCTACTAAAATCCTCATAGACATTGACATAAATGCCTGTTCAGACAGCAGTTAATACAGCAAGGCTTTGTTTGTGTACTCAGAGACTTTGATTTCACTAGAAATCTCACCCCTTTAGTTGAAATTTTCCATGCTTCTAATCTATTACTCTTTCTAATAATGGTCCTATGGACTTGCACAAGTTCAGAGTAAAACTAAAATAGTATAAGCTGGAGATACAGTCCAAGTATAAAGTAGATTTGAAGTAGTGATATCTGTGATTTGAGGTCCTATATTTATAAATCCATTCACCACACAAATGTCTGACACTTGTAGACAAGAGTCATTTCAATAACAACCAGATTCTTCCTTTGTGTACCATTTTTCAGGAAGCTCTTATACTTTTATGGGGATTTTGATAATTTTTGTCTCCTGTTTGTAGGAACTTGAGGGCAAGATGGAAGTATTAAATAAGATCAGCAGAATGTTCTGGCCTCGCTTCAGCCAAGCACTTCAATATGACCTTTATCTATAAATCCAGGAATAAAGAGATTTGATTTTGTATGTTTTAACACGTTTTAAAATCAAGGATGTGTTTAACTATATGCTTAGATAGAGCATCAGTTGTTAGTTTTGGGCCTGAATATTAGGCAGAAGACAGGATTATGTCTAGATAAAGGTTACTAGATACCCTGAGTAGTATCTCTTGTTGTAGGAGATTATGAGTTAGTAGAAACCCCAAAGAACACTTGAAAGTTTTACTCTACATACAGTATTAATTAAGAAAAAAGGTTCTTTTTTTTTTTTAACTGAAAAAACTTTCTGTGTCTAGTCATACTTGCGCACACCAGGACAGTAATCTTGAGATGGGATAGTCAAGTAGTCTTTCAGAAGTATTGGCTAATTACCATAAACTATTTTTGCAATCAGTTTTCTGTGCTAGCAGTATAGAATTAGAGACCTGTAGAAAAACTTAAGTTAGAAGAGACATCTTGATGGTCCAGCCTCCATCTTAGAGTGGGTCTTGTGTTCTGTGGAATAGGATCATAGTCTTTAAAGTGCAAAGGATTGACTGTATCTATTGGCTTATCTGCAGACTGCTTTGTAATAAATAACTATAAATTTCTGAGGTGCATATGTTGGGAGAAAAATTCCTTAGATTATATATTTTCATGCTTGTTACCTGCATAGTGCTTCTATCTAATTAGTGAAATACGAAGTCTGTGTTCAGGTTATATCACTGTGAATTTTTTTTCTGTTGCAGTTTCAGGAATTGGCAATGGGTGTGTTAATGTATTGCACAGAGACAATTTACCCTGCAGTTTGGTAGGGATTCTTTGCTCTACTTCTGTCTTCTACAGGCATTTAGTTGCTTTTACTGTACTATTACTTTTTAGGGTTGCAATCCTTTGAAAGTTGCCTAACTAGCATTTTTCTATTAAAATGGGATTGGTAAGCCTAGCTACGGTTCTGCCCTATCTGCTACCTTTCTTCATCTTTTGTTTCCTGGTTGTGGGTCAGTACGATGAAAGGTGCATAACTTGAAATACTTGCAACTTACCTAAATTGTTGTGATGTAGCCTGAAGATCTAAGAGCCAGTTTGTGAATGAGCAGCAGGTGTGTACTGCTCCATATCTGTAGCCTTTAATAAGCGTCTGTCATAAAGTTTATCAGAAACAATTTGCATGGCAGTAATGTTTTGGCTACTGAAAAATTGACATGCTTGATGGGAGTGTCCCACAGTGTGACCTACTCAGCAGAAGCCCCAGAGCAAACCTTTCACACTCCTTTGAGTTGTTAGTCAGCCTTACATACCTCACAACCCTTTTTCACTGTTGTCTTTTGACTTCCCTAACCTTTATTGAACTAAATGAGTGATAAAATTACATGGGGTTCAGAGTGTTAGCTCCTAGCTGATACTGCAGAAAGACAGCAGGCAGCATCAGGTGGAAAGGAAGCAAAAACCTTTGCTCAAAACTTTCTCGTAATGGAAACATGAGGAATTTCAGTAGTTGATGAATTTTGAGCCATCTCTGTGCTTACATAAGTCATGCAGACATTTTTTTTACTGATATATCCACATTTGTTCAAGAGGAAAAAGTACAGGGAGAAATACTAACATTTTGTCCATCTCATTGCTTCTGATGCATGTTTTTTGTTAATTTATTAAAAAATAACAAGCAATGATTGGCATGTACTTTTTGAATCCCAGAAAAATAAACTGCACTTTTCTACTTTTCATTTAAAAACAAACAACAAAACCCCAAACAAAAAAAAAATGCAGTTTGAAGATTTTTGTATGAATTATATTCAGAATATATTATTTAGAATGTTAATACTAAAATTTTCTTATTTCTACATCATGTTACAATATATTATCAGCATATATAAAACTAGTGTGTTGGGTTTTTTTCCTGATATATTCCTGAGGATATATAACTTCGTGTCAATGGCAGTATTTGCAATTTTCAGTATTTTACCTAACTGCCAGTTTTAAGTGGCTAAAAAGGAGAAAGCTTCTTCTAAAATGAAGAGGTTTTTTTAATTCATTATTAGAAATAATTCTCAAAGTGAAATATGTTGTCTAAAATGTCTTTCTTAGTGTAACTTGAATTTACAATTATTGACAGTGGCAGATTAGTTAACCTACAAATGCGTCTTTGTTTTCTGTTTACTTTCCAACTGTGCAAGATGTATTCCCTTTTTACTACTTGTTGTCTCTTGATGGTATCTTTTAAAATTTCATTTTAAATTCCACAAGCTCATATATATAATTTTTTTACCTTCTTATCACTTTTGCTTTTCACTGTCTTGTTTGTCCTTCATTGGCTTGGCCTTCCAATACTGTACCTCGTGCTTTTGAAGGCTACAGAAACTTGAGGAAAGCAGTCAAGAAGAAAGAAGGTTGGAATATTTCCCAGGTTTTTAATTACCTGTAATTTCAATTAACTTGTTGTTACACATGAAAAGAAGCTGGGCAGATTCATAGGTACTTCAGGAGTAGTTTGTTTGGCTTTACAAAATTCTTTCTTGTGTTTCAACTTTCAACAAGTGTTTTAACTGGAAGAAACCTCTGTTGTGGAATGGAGGTTGACCCTGGGATTGCACAGTGTAGAGCAAGCTTTTGGGGGGAGGTGGCGCCTTTGGGAATTCCTACAGGATTAAGTAGATTTCCTTCTCACATGGCCTGTATGGAATGAAAACCAGGAGGAAGGTGCAGTAGCACATGTGGTATGAAATGTCTAGCAGGCAGTATATGACAATAATGATAATTTTAGCATGTGAAATCAAGAACGTCTTGGACCCTCACCCCTCAGTTAAGTCTGTGTCTTTTGTTTCTGAAAGCATGTGACTGGAGTCTTGTTGATTCCTTCCATTCATTTTCAGTCAGACCAGTAGCTAAAGTAGTTACTCATAGAGAGCACTTAATTCAAGGACTCTATAAAGAGGAATATACCATGATTAAAAGTAAAACTAAAGGAGTTTTTATTTTTCTACTGTCTGCTTTGATCCAAAATTCCCCCACTGAATTCATTCACACATTGAGAATCCACAGATCAGTAGCATATACATTAAGCAGTGCAGTTCTGCCTGGGAGAGCTGCTGGTTCTCCTTCCTGCTGTCTGTCCCCTTTCTTAGGCAGAACACAAATTCTCTGTAGTGGTGATTTCTGTGCTGTCTGCAGGTGGAAGGGAAACTGGGGATTTGCCTCAGTCTCCATGAGGATTTCAGCTAAGATCCATTACTATTTAGTCTTAATAACTACCATAAAACAAAACTTGTTTTGGGCTGAGGGAGATGAGAATCTGTGGAAATGAGATTGTCTGGCTCAGTATTCCCTGTCTGGCATGTTTTTTTGTGTACAAATCAGGTTAGGCTTGTTAATTCCAGCATCCCCAGCTTTCTGGTGTCTAAGCAAGAGCTTTTTGCCTTGTGCATGGTCAGTTCATCACTGTCATAAGTGGGGCAGAAGGAATCACTTAACAATGAACAGGTTAAAAACTAATATAACAAAAAAAATTATGTGTACGCAGAACTGTGTTACTCAACTGGCACTTTTGAAATTCAAGCTCTGTTTTAAGGGTGGCTTTAAAAGTGTCACTTGACAAATTGTAGTGTCTCAAATCTACTGAATGTTTTTTGTCACTGCATGGAGTATTGGATATTGGATTTGTCCAAGAGTTAGACCTCGAGTCTGAGCTCCTTTTGGTGTCAGTGGAGGGTGATGTGCATTTCTAGTTACCTTGCCAGATCAGTGACAGCACGTGACTTGGCAAACTTTTATGCAACTGAAGTTAGTTGAGGTGGATTCCACATTATGCAGTCCTAACCACTATGCATTGTTACCCCTTATGGTGTCTAGCCCTATTCTATCACAATTTCCCATCCATTAGAGCTTTGGGTTTTGCACATGCATCACTACAGTGACCGATGTGTGGTTTGTGATAATTTACAGACATTGGTTTTTTTTGTTTTATATTTGCATGTGATGTCTTAAGTGTGCAGTTAAAAATGTTAAAACTTGCCCTAATGGCTAATACACCAAACCTTTAAAACAAAACCAAAACAGCTGCTGCTGTGAACCCTTTTTGTTGATGTGTCAATGCCTATTTTGAACATTCCCTTGATGTCAAAGTAGGTAACTTTGATCAAAATAGTAGTTAGTTACAGTATGATAAATTAGGATATTATTTAAGGTTTATACATAAAATTTCAGACTATTCTAAGTACAGTAGGCTCTGTTACAGCTTGAGAGTGTAGTAATACCTGTAATGTATGTTGTACTTGTACACAATGTTCTTTTCTTTGTTTTGTAAAAGCTGCCTTGGGTACACTGCAACTTCCATGCCAAATGAGTACTGCTGTGGTGTATGGAAATGGGTATTGCAACTGTCCCAGTTGTGCTGTATGCTGAACAGTGTGATAATCGTTGCTATTACTTTGCAAACCAAGATTAATTGGACATTGTTTTATTGCCTGCAGAAGTTTGGAAGTTGTATTTTACCCACACCCAACACCTGTATCGTTTTCTAACTACACTTTGGTTTTCTTTCTTTTTTTTTTTTTTAATAAGAACGTATTGGTTTGGGGGATGGGAAGCACATGTTGTTTCAGTTTGTGACTATCTTGTGTCTGCCTCTTCTATTAGTGTTAAAGAGGGTAACACAGACAATGAGCAGGAGAAGAGAGATGAAAAAGGCACTTCAGAGAGAGAGAATAATGAATTGGAGGCAGTAAGTATTTGGAAGGTTTTGATTTACTAGTTTATTATGTGTTTAAAGATTTACAAGGTTATAGAATGGAAATGGGTTAGGCAAATACTGCAGCTTTGCAGTGATAGTCACAAGTGACTGGGAGATGGAAAAGCATGGGTGTGCTTCAGTGTCTTTCTATCTTTTTTAGGAGGAAATTCAGGAAGTAAGTGATCATGAGGATGAAGAAGAGGAAGATGATGAAGATGAAGATGACATGGAAGTTGTGGAAAGCTCAGATGAATCAGATTCTGACTCTGATGAAAAAGGTGATGTCAGTGCAATATTGTGTAGAATTTTGCAGATAATGTCTGTCATACCTCTGGTTTTGGTAGGCAAGTCAACCAACTGCCCATAATTCTCTGTGAATTTTATGTCCAGTGAATTATTTTTTTTGGTTATGGTGCTAAAACATGGAATAAACAGCTGATCAAATGTCTCTGTATTGGCCATAAAATTGACCAGAGGCCATCAGGTGTTTGATAACATATTTCTTCCTTGGTTAAAATATCTGAAGTGTAAGATTTAAGTACTGGATTATTTTTATGTCTCAGGACTAATTACCAAGGTGATAGCTCCTATCAGATAATTTGGCAATGGTAGAATTTCATTTGAAAGGCTGGAAGTCCATCAGCTTTCTTGTGATCCTTGCTGTTACCTTAACATAAGTCTTTTTATTTCAGAAAATTATCAAGCTGACTTGGCAAATATCACCTGTGAAATAGCCATTAAGCAGAAACTGATAGATGAGCTAGAGAACAGCCAGCGAAGGTTGCAAACACTGAAAAAACAGTATGAAGAGAAACTAATGATGCTACAACATAAAATTCGAGACACTCAGCTTGAAAGAGATCAGGTTCTTCAAAACTTGGGTAAGAAGTACAATATCACTGATCTTGTATAAGCTATTCAAATCGAATTGTTTGCTACTTTGTTTTTCAAATGTGATGAGAAATTGCAGAAAAGAGGACTAGGTTTGTACCCATAATGCCAGTGTATCATTCTTTATGCTTGCTAGTTTCTACCAGAATTGAGAAAAAATCTTTTTAGAAATATACTGCTACTGATAGGTTGAATAAGTATTTTTGGTTTCCTAGAAGCTCTCATTTTAACATAATCCTTGAGATAGTTCCTGAATTAAAAGGTTTTTTTTCTGCTCTCTCCTCCCCACTCTCTTTTTATATGCATAAAGCCAGGGAACAGTGATTTTTAATTTATTTTTTTTCCGAGGTGTTCTACTGACCAACCCTTTTTGAATATGTAATAGTATTGCAATGAAAAACCATCTGTGTCTCAGGAGTCCTAAGTCACAAATAACTGAACTTTGGGAGGGTATTGGGGAAAGTATTTTGTTTGGTTTTATTTTTAAAAAATCTACTACATACGCTTTATAGTTATATGCTTTATAAACTTTTGCTGATCCTTTATTATTCCTTAAACCTTCTCTTTTGATCAATGTCAGAAGAGGAATACTTGGGTTGATGGCTTTTAGGACTGTTGTTATACTCTGGTACACCCAGGTGAACGAGGGTGTGTATTTGTGTCTTTAGATGCTTAGATTTGTTGTCTAGTGCAAAGAAATGTGAGGAAAGTGTTTAATAATTGATCTCTTATCCCAGAATGCATACAGGGTGGAAAGTTGAAATCAATGCAGGGGCCAGGAACTAGAGACAAATTAGGTTTTTTTTAAAAGTATTGCAGGTAATGCTAAAGCAGAGGAAGCAGTTGTCTGCTGTGGTTGGCAAAGTGAAAATATCCTGAACAAAAGCAGATTAAGAATTCCTTTTTCTTCTAGGTTCTGTAGAGACCTATTCAGAAGAAAAGGCAAAAAAAATCAAGTCTGAATATGAAAAGAAACTCCAAGCCATGAATAAAGAACTGCAGAGACTTCAAACGGCACAAAAGGAACATGCACGATTACTTAAAAATCAGTCTCAATATGAAAAGCAACTGAAGAAATTGCAGCAGGAGGTGACAGAGATGAAGAAAACCAAGGTATATTTCAGTAAATTGAAGTGTACAGTGAGTGTTTGCTGAAAATTGGGTTGAAATCCCATGTGCGTCTCTCTGCCAGATAAGTCTGTTCTTGCTGTTAACTGCTCAAAAGGCTGAAAATAGAAAAGCCATGAGTATTAGGCTGTTCTTGGGGGAGAGGGGTGGATTTTAGGTCTAATGAATAGAAATTACAGTTTCTAACATGCAGAAGCTTGTTAGCTGTTACTCCACACTGAGTGAGGAAGACACATTAGATGAAGGAGATGGATTGCTGAAAGCATGTAATATACTGGAAAATGACAATTTGAAAAAGAAATTCTATATAAGTGGGGGCAGGGAGCAGCACTTCAGTGTGAACAGCTTTTCTAAGTGATGACCTCTTTACAGGTTCGCTTGATGAAACAAATGAAAGAAGAGCAGGAGAAAGCAAGAATGACTGAGTCTAGAAGAAACAGAGAGATTGCACAGCTTAAAAAGGAGCAACGCAAACGAGAGGTGATTTGGCAGATAAAGAACTTTCATTTGGAATAAGCATCTATCGTTATGGTGTGCATCTGCTTGCAGGCACACACCCTGTGTATATGTGGTCACTGAGGCAGACATGTACCTGTATATTTTCACCAGTCAAAATGCACAAGCTTTGGTTTGACTTTCATGATAACTCAGTTACTTGCTTCAGGTGATAAGCCTTCTATATTCTGCTGTGCTTATTGAATGTGTATATCAATGTTACTTTATTAGTGTGTCTTAACAAAATTGTTCTTCCACCTTGCTTGCATGCAGGTATTCTTTTGATAGAGAACTGATACAGTGAAACACTAGCTTTCATTCTGCACTAGAAAAAGCAAGAAACAGCTGTGACTTTACCACTTGTCACAGCAATTTTACAGATTTGCATTAGTGTGTAAACGTCTTTTTTTATACAATACAATCTTTGTGGCAGATAATGGAAAAAATATCATGTGCTGCTTGTATTTTTTTCACAGCATCAACTCAAGCTTTTGGAAGCTCAGAAAAGAAATCAAGAAGTTATCTTGCGTCGCAAAACGGAAGAGGTATTGTAGTAAAACAGCAATGAATCTTTAAAAACGGAACGATACCGTATTGCTGTACCTTAGAACACAGTTTTGAGGAGAGTTAACCATGTCTTTGCACACTCTTTCAGGTCACAGCCCTTCGGCGGCAAGTAAGACCTCTGTCTGATAAAGTGGCAGGGAAAGTAAGTCGAAAACTGAGTCTGCCTGAGCATTCTATGCAGGAGACAAGTTCCAGCTTAGCAGAGCACGAGGGCTCCAGAACAGCAGCACAGCAGAAGATGAGAATTCCTGTTGCAAGGGTTCAAGCATTATCTGTAACTGCAACAAATGGAACAGGGTAAGGATTAAAACTCTTTAGTACTCTCTTAGGAGAACTCAAAATTGCACAGACTTTCTTGCAGATAATGTTGTGATGGTACATGTTGCAGCAGTTATTTGTCAAACTGTTGTCATGTAGAGTTCGTAAAATGGGCATTTTACCAGTATCGAATGCAATTTCACTTTTCTGGGTTTAAGACAGTGGAATAATATAAAATGCGTTAATGGACAAGGCAAATAAACTGGATTTTGAAAGTCTGAGGTTTCTTAATCTAATCGCCAAGAAAAATGCCATTGGTGGTCCAATACCAGCAGTGTTCTAAAGTAAAAAGGAAAACTTGTTGGAAAATGCAGTTTAATGTATTAGGTTTATTTGTGCCCTTCTGCTGTGATTTGAAGCAGATCTCCTTTTTAAATAGGGAACAACAACTGGGTGGCATTCGAACCCAATAGTGTGTCTTAAAAGTTGCTGTGGTGTATCATACATGTTCTTTCAAGTGCCACATATTGGGGTGCAGTACAGTTCAGGGCTGGGTGCTGGTAGCTGCCTGGGCAATGAAAAACTGCAGAAAATTCTCTGTGAAATTTTAAAGTTGTCTGTGAAAAATACTCTGGCCTGATCATTTCCACATTCAACTTTATAACTGGACTACTTCAGATTTAGCTGTATCTTTCGCTTGAATTTATCACAGAAGGAAATACCAGCGGAAAGCAGTGACAAGCAGAGTTTACTCCTCAAAGGCAGCCAGGATGAAGTGGCAGTTACTGGAACGCAGAGTGACTGATATTATTATGCAGAGGATGACTATTTCCAATATGGAGGCAGACATGAACAGGTTGCTTACGGTGGGTGATCTACTGTGCACTGTATCACTGTATTAAGTAGAGAGCAGTGCAAGCATGTTTGCTATAAGTGAATTGTTGTTATGGTGGCATCGGTGATGTGGCGTGGAATCCATTGAAGACATTCTTGATTCCAGTAAGCATTTGAACCGTGGGATTGCTGTGCTTAGTAAGAAATAAAAAAGCACATTAATGTGCTTATGTGCAAATGCATTACTATATTTACCTGTGTAACTTCTTCCCATAGAAGTCATGATATGTTAGTTAAAATGGAACAAGAAAAAGGGCACAAAACAACAAGGCACTTAAATACCCTAAGGTGTTACTAATTCCTGTTTATGTAATGTTATGTTTTTGGGGAAAATAGCAACGTGAAGAACTTACAAAAAGAAGAGAAAAGCTTTCAAAGAAAAGGGAGAAACTCATCAAAGATGGTGGCAGTGAAGCAGATAGAAATGTCCAAAACATAAATGAAGAGATGGAATCAGTAACTGCGAATATAGATTATATTAATGACAGCATTTCTGACTGCCAAGCAAACATTATGCAAATGGAGGAAGCAAAGGTAGGTCAAATATTAATGCAAAAACAATAAGATGGGGGCAAGAAACACAACATTGAAAATGTTCTCATTTTAAAATTAATTTTGGTTTGTCAATATAATTACTGAACCAGGAAGTGCAAATTGATGAAAACTTCCATGTGAAGTTTGAAATCAAGACTGTTTATGCAACTGAACTTTCATATCTGAGTTCTAGTGTCAGTAGTGTGATGCAGGTTAAGATTGCAAAGCATTTAAATGTCAAAGCTGATGCTTTCTAGTCTGCTAGCATTAAATTCATATAGTTCTTTGGACTTTTTCACAATCTGACTGTTTTTATTGTTGCACGCTTAGGAAGAAGGAGAGACCTTGGATGTAACAGCCGTGATTAATGCTTGCACTTTGACAGAAGCTCGATACTTGCTTGATCACTTCCTCACAATGGGTATCAATAAGGTAAGGTGTTCAGTGAAGGATGCATGTGCCAGGACTATGGCATGTGCTGTGAGCACTGTGCATTGGACAAAGAAAAGCTGGTCAGCACTACTGAGTCATGCTGGTTCTCCGTGTGAAGACCCTTGAGACCTACTGTCCCCTTCAACTTGTTGCCCGTAGAGCCTACTGGGCACTACTGATTACCTCATGTTGTTCTTGTAAGAGCACTAGCTTTTTGTAATCAAATAAAACTCCTTCTGTGTTTGTCAACAAACTCCTAAAGAATGCTCAGGATCTTTTAAAAGAAAAAGACTGGCTCAGTCAGCTTTATAAAAATATGAGCCTTAAAAAACTTAAGTTATATATTGATGCATGGCATACTTTAGTCAGACTTCTACTCTTCAGCAGAGCAATAGGGACTTTTTCTGAAAGCCTTGGGGAATAATATTTTCAAAATGAGTATTTGGCAGCTTATAGCCCTGTGCACACATATATCATATGCTCTTGCTGCTGCTTTTATTCCTGGCTGGAGGATGGTACTCAGTGTCATTGAATCAAATGAAAGATTTCAAGGGTATTGTCATGGTCTTTGGGGCACTCCCACTGACCAATTTTCTGTTCTTTGTTTGCTTTCCTGATTCATCACTCTGCAGGTAATCAAAGTAATGTGGAGGGAAAAAAGGTAAAGAAAACTGCCACGATCACATTGGCTTCTGCAAATTTCAGTCTTACTATATTTTCAGCCCTTGGGTGGGTTTGAATGGGTCTTGCAACAGAGTTAATAAAAGTGCCTCTGACTTATTTTGTTAACAATTTCTCTGTATGATAAAAAGCTTCATCGTGAGAAGGTTTCTATCATCTTTTTGAGACATATTTGTCATGTTGAAAGGGTTTTTTTATTTTTGGAAAATTGGTCATGCCTGCTGTCTACTGTTTTGTTTGTTTTCACATATAAGATGTGTCTATTGATATGCAGTTTTAGTTGAATCAGAATGTAATGTGTAAGCACTAGCACTCAAAGCCCTCTGTCGCCCTACAAGTCTTTGAGAAGATGTGTTGTACCTTCATTTTTCTCTGCTCCTTTTGGAATTTGGAAACCTATTTGGAAACCATTCTTTGTAAAATTCTTTGGCTGTATATTCTACAACTAAGAAATTCCCGCTAATTCATGGGTTTAGGGAAGTTTCCTTAGAATGAATTCTGTTATAAGTTAGGCCGTGAGATCTTTCATCAGAAGCTGAAAGTTCACTGAGTGACTGTGCAGGAAAGATTATGGTTCTGGGTCGCACCCCATCTCACTTCCACCTCCCCTCCCATTCTTTGTTAGAGACTATCATAGGTAATAATTTTTTTAAAAAGTACTTGTTTGAGAAGAGCAAAGATACTGATTTTTCAGATGCTTGCTACTCTTAAGTAAATGAAAAGCCTCTGAATTGCACTTGGGAATCATGTCTGATTTAGCCACTAGATGCATATTTGCAAGGCAGTCTGCGGAATACAAGTTAACTGAATGGTTAATGAGTCTCTTTAAAACAAGAAAGAAAGGAAAACACCTTTAGTTGATACCTGATCTTTAGGCTGTGAAAAGAAGGTTACAATGTACACATGGTTTGTGTTTGTAGTTTTTAAAAAGTTTTGAGAATTCTCATTTTGTAAAAAAAAAAAATTGTGATAAAATATTTGTCATCCTCCTCTCTCTCCTAGGGTCTCCAAGCAGCTCAGAAAGAAGCTCAGATCAAAGTTCTTGAGGGACGCCTTAAACAGACAGAAATCACTAGTGCTACTCAAAACCAACTGCTGTTTCATATGCTAAAAGAAAAAGCTGAGTTAAATCCTGAACTTGATGCTTTTCTGGGTCATGCTTTGCAAGGTACTTTCGTCATCTTGTTTTCTGAATATTCAGCTGCATGTCATGTTTGCCTTTCATGCATGCTGTACTGGGCATTCTAGACTACTTCCTTTCTGAATAGATGCTGTATTGTAACACCTTATACTTCACAATTGATGTGCATGTATGATATTTTAAAGTATATCCTTTCATCAATGAAATCTAGGAAATGAAGTTTTTTTATTATTGAGATTTTTTAAAAATTCAAATAATCTGCTTGTTATTTTTACAAAAGAATTCATTTACAATTTGGAAGTGTTTTAACTTCTGAATGTGAAATTCTAAATATTCAATCCTGTTCAGTCATCATATGGTAGTGATTTTGAACATGGCATTTTATGTCTGTTACCGCATCTATTCTACTTCTCATGAGATGATACTAAGAAAAACTTAGAATACATTTGGGTACTTTTGTTTTATTTCTTTTTATAAATGGATATGTTTTGATTGGAATGTTGCTTTTTTTTCCTTGTTGCTGTATTTACACAGACCTAGATAGCATACCACTGGGTAAGTATGTTTAGCTTTCTGTGTACTGTACAGCTGCATGAGTTGCTAATGCATTCATATTCACTAACTGGTGCATCTCATAGTTTGTGAGTGTGTGAAGTTTGCATGAACTATTCTGTAAATGTACTCATTATCATGAGCTTATAGAGCATTTCTTCCTTTCTGAAACCACCCCTAGTGCTCGTGGTAGTAGCCCTCGTGGTAGTTAGATTTGTCATGTAAGAAGTGAAGACAGTAAACAGTAAAGAGCTGTATTTCAAATTTATAACTTGCTGCTTACAAACCTAAAATATGTTCAGACTGCATAAAGCTATTTTGTGATATACTGCTGCTGTAGTTGTGGCAAGTTCTGCTCACCTTTTTAGATCTGAAAGAAAAAGGCAATTCTTAATGTGCAGGTCATTTAACCTTTTGCAGATAGCTCATTCTGTGATATAAATAATGTACAGAATGCAGGATTATATCTCACTTTTTCTCTTGAGTTTTAGTTACTGACTCCACTGATTTTGAGATGCCTTTTGTTATTGTTGCTTTAAAATTATTCCCAAATGAATTATGCTTATTTTCTCCCCTCAACAAAATTGACTTTGTTTGAAACTTGGAAAAACTATTCCTGATACCAATGTCAATTCCTTTTATATTGTCTTGTGCTAATTTTAATCACATTATGTGATCCTGTGCTAGTTTGCACATGCATCCGAAACATTTCAAAAGCTCAAAACTACCTGAAGGTGTATAGCTCATCATCTAGAGATGGTGGGAACTTTGCCAGCTCCCTGTCAGGTGACACCTGAAGATCTGTGTCAAAGGATTCTGCTGCATGCAGCCAGTTATTTCTTCAGGAACCTCAGTGGTTTGTAGTATCACAGTGCATCTAGAGTAGACCTTCAGTGTGTCTGCATGTTCACCCCTGTTGGAGCAGTGTTTCTCCAGACAGCATTGCATTTTCTTTAGCTCTGGATAGGCTTTTACTTATTAACAACGTTTGAAGCAATGAAAAGACTTGCTAAAGGCATTGAAACAGTAGCTCTATTATCAAATTTTGTGTACAATATATCTCATTAAACAAACTTTTTAACACCTTGCAAGCATGAACTGAGGCTTTTAAAATATTCAAGCTGCTCAGGACTGTGCTAACACTTTATAGGAAGGAAACCTCACCATGAGTGTATCTTGGCTGAATGTGGTGTACTAACCTTGGTCCAAGTTGAAATTCCAGCTGTTGGTAGTTCTGGTTTTGTAGGTCATTAACGACCAGACCTTTTGAGGTGCAGAGAGTTCAGACACCATTGTAGTGAGGCCTTGTTGCTGGGATTGCCAGCTGATTAGCAGGGACTACTCTGTTGCAGAGGCTCCCTGTTAACCTGACAGTTCCCACAGGTAGAAATGGGAGTGGCAGCAGATCCTGAGACCAAATTCCCTAGGATGCCTGACATCTAAGTGGTAGTACACAGCCCCATCCCAAACAGAGGGCTTGCACTTCCAGGGTGTTTGTGAATTGTTCTCTTGATGCCTGCTTTCAAATCTGAGACCTTCAGAAGTTCTTAGCCATTTGAATACACTTGGCTTGAAAAAAATACCAACATTCCCCAGTGTAGTTGTCCACTTGCACTCAAGTGTAAACTTAAGAAAGTGGTTCAATCTGCAGGAAAGTACATCCTAGACTCAGATTTTTACCTGGATGGGTTTTCAGTGCACACCTACTTTGTCTGTGGATGAACTAGCTGCCATTCACTATCCCGTCTACTCTTGTGAAGAGTTAAAATGACCATGAAATTGAGTTTTGAGTGTTGCTGAAGTGACTCCTTTCTGAATAGTTGTGGGAGCCGCTTTTCCTTCCCACCTATGACATGTGGACATTCGTGGATGTGACCCACAACCATCTATGTGCAGATCTTGAGAGCGCTGGTCAAATGTCATTTCCTCTGGGTGAACTGTGCTGATGTTTGGCATTGTATTGGTAGTGTCCAGTTGCCACTCCATGAGGATGGAGACAAATCATCAGAAAAGTTCTCCAACTGTTCTGCAATCCTTGGTTTACTACCAGTCATCCCTGCTGCTCCTTGCAAGCAGTACTACCTTTACTAACTGTTGCTCCTTTCATCTCTTCTCACTCAAGACATCTTGCAGAATCTTGCTTTTACCTTTTTGTTGATTCTGTTCACTGGATTTTATCTTGGACCTTTGGGCAGTCTTGTGTGCTGAATTGCAGACTGAAGAAACATGTCAGGTCGCACACTCTCCTTAGTTACCTGTAAAAAGAGATCACAGGTTCTTAATGAGACAGAGATGAAGGAACATAATTCTAATAGAAATCCTATATTTTTTAAAAATGCATTTATTTTATGGATGGTGCTTTTGTCTTTGTAGAAAGAGCAGTACTCTGGATCCCCTCTTCTGCAGAAGACATTATAGTAATAATAATTATAATTAGAAGAAGTAGTAGTATTGAAAAGGTTTAATCTGGGCTCAAATCTAGGATAAAACAAAAAAATAATTCAGAGTACTATTCCTGTGACCCTGCTTTCTTTATAATACTGTTGCATTTCTGATAATTAAGGTGACATTAAGATCAATACAGCAGTTGAGTGCCTCTGAAGTGCATTGTTGGTGTGGTTCTAGATTGATGTATAGCTTTGACTTTTTCAGAAGACATGTTCAGATGCAGCATACACAGAGGCAGTATTTTCCTTCTCTTTTCTTCATTCCTTCTCAGAATTCAGCTGAAAACTGTGTATCTTTCCTCCCTTTCTCCAAAGCATGAATTTGCATTTAAAACACATACATGGACAAACATTCTTTAATATGGGTTACACATATATTAGTTCTATGTATTGTAAATGGTGTCTGCTTTCTGGCAGAAATTATGTCAAGAAACTTAAAGCACCTCTAATAGTAAATAGGAGATGTAATGAAATAATGTCATTAGAAGGCTATTTAATCCTTCAAATTTCTTGAGTATGTTCAAAAATAAGGGACATAGGTAACACATTTCTGTAAGCAATGTCCTTAAATTATGCTTAAAATGTGTTATTAGAATAATATGCAAGTTAGGGGATTCGCTTTCCCAGCAGTTTGGAATTGATTGTACCTGTGCCCTTGACTCATCATCTCAGCTTAGTGTTTTGCAATGTTTGCATGCAGACATGTTAATCGGATGTTGACAGTGTTAGTGTGTGACATGCATGCTGGTTTTGTCTCTTGTGACAGGTTTGCATACCCATTTTTGCTTCAGGAACATTTCTACCGAACAGCTTCCTTTTACAATTAATGTCTTTCAAGGAAGCAGTTGCATAGTACTAAGTGGTAGCATCATTCTCTTTTGAAACATGAACACACATATACTAATAAAGTGCCTCTTGTTGGCTCAAATGGTGGCATTCTGTATAAGCTGAGGCTGAACTTCAGCTCAAAAGCTAGTTAAAAATAGAATTTTTTTTTTCATTACAACCAGGCTGATTCTGTTTTGGAGCAACAAGATTAATTTAAAAAAAAAAAAAAAAAAGAGGAGGAAGAGGCATCCTTGCTGTCCATTGATTTATGTCCCATCTATTCTAAGACTTGCAGTTCATTTTCTTTGCTTTATCTGCTTTCTTACAGATTTCCTTCTAGAACTTCTGTTTTTCTATCATCTCTCTTGCTCTGCTACAATAGACAGAGGACCACATTTGGCAGAGTATGCCTAGGTGTATGATTTATTTAGATTGTGTGAAAAAAACTAGTTTAGATGCCAGGAAAATTCAGTGGGGACTGGAGAGAAAATAGTCAAGATATTTTGAAAATCCCTGTCTTTTGTACTCTCTTCATCTACATTCAACATAGTCTGAGCCGTTTTGTGTAGCACTTAAATTCTTCATGTCCTGTTGTAGATGGATGGACTAACATTATTTTTTGGAAATATTCTAGAAAATTTGGAAGATAGCACTGATGAGGATGCCCCATTGCATAGTCCTGGGACAGAAGGAAGGTGAGCAAATCTTTGTTATCAGGTAACTGGATCTGATTCTAGAAAAATTACTGTAATTTTCTCCTTTTGTGATACATTGTGCATCTGTTAGAAAATACCTCTGACATTGTTTCATTATACTTTGTCCACGATTTCAGTGGAAAGAAGAATAAAAGTACACATTCTGCAAAAATATGACTGTTTTCTTTCTAATTGTGATGCAATTTTTCTTTTAGTTCATTATCTTCAGATCTTTTGAAGTTTTGTGGTGAAGTCAAACCCAAAAGCAAGGTAGGATGTACAATGATGATCATAGTTCATCTATCTACATGGCTTTTAAGTGATTCTGTGATTCTATAATAATTTATAATTACCTGCTGGAGAACACTTTTGCTTTACCTTAGAGTAATGAACAAAGACATGCAAAAGGTGAACTGGCACACTCCTCATTTGATTTGTGTGCAATATGATTTTGTGTGATACTCCTCTCTGAGAAGCAATGACAAAAAATAACTTTTTCTACGTTTTGGGGTTACATTTTTAGAATTTCAGAAATAGATGTGGTCTTCCGGCTACTTACACTCCACGCTGATGTAGTTTTGCAGATTAGTATTAGTTGGGCCACAGTTCAATGTTAATGCCCATGGGAATTGTGAACTTGCTTATTGTTTGCAATTTGCTTCTGTTTATGAAAAAAATAAAAGTTTTACCTCTAGGCTCTTAATTACAGTTGACATTGGAGGAATATATGTACGCTGGCTGAGGTTTAATATTAATGGTAGTGACAACTGGAAATAGGCACTGATTAAAATTTTGCTTCTGTGCTCAGAGGAGCATAAACCAAGTTTGCAAAGTAAATAGAAGCTTAGCCTTCATTTTTCTAACTGCAGTTGGCTTTGGAGGAAAATATCTATATTGGTTGTTGCATTACTGGTAGCATTCATTGGTGTGCAGCTATTTGGGCAGTTAAACTGAGTGAGTTTGATCTAAAAATGTCATAGAATAAAAATGTCACTATTGTAATGGCTGTTCAGACTGGATCTCTGTCTTTCCCACTGGTTTTTCTTTTCCTGAGGAACAGATATTAATTTCACAGTATATTCACACATCACGTGTACAGTCCGGTTTTTACAAATTACTGTGCTGCACAAAACTTAGCTCCTTTGTGAGGTTTTCTGTTCTTTTCAAATTGTTAAAATACTGAATGAATCTTAATTTATGTTGGCTTAGACTGCTTTTGAAGCGACATAAACTAAGCAAGAAGCAGAGTTTGTATATTAGAAACAGTGGTGTTGTTAGAAGTCACACCAGTATAATTGTAGCTATTTAAATTTACACTTTGCTTTATTCCTCTCTGCTTTATAACGTTTCATTTGGATAAACCTTAGGTGAGTAATATTGTACTCCTGTAGCATTGGCAGGCAGCTGGTTAAAAGGATATCATTGGAAACAGTTGTCAAATCAGTGTTTTATGCCATTGAATTTGACTTCCCTCCTCTGAAATCATTGCCCAAGAGTAGAGGTGAGCTTCTAGATTTAGTTTCCAAAGGCAGTTGCCAAGTGATTGAGTGGGATGCTAATTGCCAGCTAATGATAAGCTTAAATGTAACACTCTTGACACATACCATGATATGTTTAAGTGGCAGTTTGGTTTTCATTTGTTTCCAGGCCCGCCGGAGGACCACTACCCAGATGGAATTGCTGTATGCAGCCAGCAGTGATTTAGTCTCTGACAGCAGTGCTGCAGACTCCACTTCAGCTGCCTCTCTTGCATCAGTTGCAGAAACCCAAGAAAGTGGGATGGCTGCTGACACAAATGATACTTCAGCTAGGGACAGAGAGATTATGCCCTCACCATCTGGCTTACCTTCTAAGATAGGCAGCATGTAAGTTTGGCCATGCTGTACTAATTATCCTTCGCTTTTAAAAAATGCATGTTGCCAGTTTCTTGTAATCTATTATTTTAACTTTACAAAGGATGTTGATATACTTAAAACTTACTAAATAATACTGACAAAACTGCTTCTTTTCTACCATCACCACTCTGCAAGCTATAAATGCAGTGTTGTAAGTACTGTGGTTTTTACTGTAGATGTAAGTTCTGTTAAATTGCTTTTTAAAATTATTATAACCTTGTTCTACATAGGGGGGAAAAACCCATCTCTTACCTTGAATATTTTATTATATTAGTGCTATGGGAAATGCTCATTCTAGGAAGGTAGTGAGAATCTGCTTAAAACAGCAGAGAGATTTAAAAAAACCCAAATCTCCACACCCCAAAACCCAAACCAAACACTTTATATAACATAGTATTAGTGTATGGTCCTAACTATTAGGAAAAATCTTTCTGTGAGTCATCTTGTGTGGGCCATTCTTAAAATGCAGAAGTCTATGCAATAGTAGAATATGCAAGTGAAAAGTTGAAAGAAACGTGTTAGATATTATGAATCCTCAAAAATCCTTTCTGTTTGAAGGTTGCACTTACCTGCAGAACAGTTTTACTAATTGAAAGTATCACTGGATTCTAAATAGAACTAAAAATATTACTTTTGCCTTTTTAATTTAGTGCCAGCAGGTGTCTCTCACATACACTTTTTGTCTCACTTGCTGTTCTTTTTGTATCTACCAATATCACTACTGATTATCAGTCATTCACTATTAGAGACCCTTTTCTTGGCTTTTTAGGTACTAGCTCCTATATTGCACAAACTGTGTAAATGGAATGTGCTTGCCACATTCAGTGATGTGGAAATCTGTGTCCCATAGCTATCTTCATATTACAGGTTCTGGAATTAGACATCTTTCAATATTCATCTGTCCTACTTGCATAATATTTTTACAGCAGTCTCCATCCAATGTACATTTGCAATTTGTATTATTTTTACTATGTATTTCTGGCATGTGCTTGAGGTGGCATTCATGAACAGTAAAACACTGCAATTATTAACCCATGCTGATGGCTTGAGTGCACTTTACATGTAGAATCTGCTTGGAAAGAATGCTCTTGGGGTGAGGACAGGTGGAAAAAACCCACTTGTTTCAGCCATTAGTGTGAGATGAGTAGAGACTTTTGAAGCTTCAACATCTAAAACGTCAAGTGTTATGACCTGGCATCCAAAACTCAGGTAATATAAACTTTTGGCTCACTCCATCTTCTAGAATGAATCCATTTATGAAAGTGAACCAGTAATGAGGCAAAATGGGATTTTTCCAAAACTCTATTCTGCAAGCATTTGAGAGTTAGATGCTGTCAATAAACCAATTCAATTGGCAGGAGGCCTCATATATATATATTTTGATTTCTTATTGGTCATGTTTTAGTAGATAAGTGATCAACAATTCTCACAATCAGTCTGCATTGAGTTTGTCACTGCAATATAGATGCTTTTTCAAAACTAGAACTCAGCAATACTGCATAAAGTACCCTGGTTTTGCTGATCACTGCTCATAGTTGAAGAAAGCTTGTCTTTGTGAGCCATCTGGTCTTTGCACATGGACCTGTGGTGCCATCATATCTCTTGTAATAAAATACATTATTCTGGAGCAGATTTTGGTCTTATCTGCGATAAATATTATCTCCCTTGTGCTCCCTACTTAAGCAACATTTGGAGATGTAGAAGCAGTAACAGTTATCCTAAATATTCATTCTCAAAGGGATAGAAATTAGTTATGTATTTAGGTGCAAATCTAGGTGTCTGCATATGTACAAACTGCTCCACTCTGGAAACCCCTCATTTTCTCAGATCCATTGTGATTCTGCACTCCTTGGAGAGGGACTTTTTGCAGTGGTGTACATTGAAGCTACCATTCCTTATACTATCAGACTGAAACAGTGTAGGTTTAGGTGAGATGTTGGGAAGCAGTTCTTTACTGTGAGGGAGATGAAACACTGGGACAGGTTACCCAGAGAAGCTGTGGATGTCCCATCCCTAGAAGTGTTCAAGGCCAGGTTGGATGTGGCTTTGAGCAACCTGCTCTAGTGGAAAGTGTCCCTGCCCATGGCAGGGGGTTCAGAACTAGATGATCTTTAAGGTCCTTTCCAAACTAGACCAACTGTTATGTGATTCTGTTATTTAGAGAGGCACCTAAATGCATGTGGCCAACAGGTAATTTGGTTGGAATTCTGTTTACAAGGATGGTTTAGTGCTGTTGTCTTTTGATATGTTCAACTCATCTGCAGCAGCTTCTCACAGAATCACGGAATATGCTGAGTTGGAAGGAACCCACAAGGGTCATTGAGTCCAACTCCTGGCCCTGCACAGGACCATCCCTAAGAGTCACACCATGTGCCTGAGAGTATCATCCAAATGCTTTTTGAACTCTGTTAGGTTTGGTGCTGTGACCACCTCCCTGGGGAGCCTGTTCCAGTGCCCAACCACCCTCTGGGGGAAGAACCTTTTTCTAATATCCAACCTAAACCTCCCCTGACACAACTTCAGGCCATTCCCTCAGGCCCTGTCAGTGGTCACCACAGAGAAGAGATCAGTGCCTGCCTCTCCTCTTCCCCTCATGAAGAAGTTGTAGGCTGTGATGAGGTCTCCTCTGAGTCTCCTTCAGGCTGAACACACCAATTGCCCTCAGCCTCTCCCCATGCAGCTTCTCCTCAAGGCCCTTCACCATCTTCATTGCCCTCCTTTGGACACTCTCGAACAGCTTAATGTCTTTTGTATATTGTGGTGCTCAAAACTGCCCACAATATCCCAGCTGAGGCCGCCCCAGTGCAGAGCAGAGTGGGACAATCCCCTCCCTCTCCCGGCTGGCGATGCTGTGCCTGATGCCCCCAGGACAGGGCTGGCCATTCTGGCTGCCAGAGCACTGCTGACTCAGATTCAACTTACTCTCTTCAGAGTATAGTGGTCTCTTGTAGGTCTTGTGCCAGCTCTGTCTAGATGTCTGATGTCATGGGAAATTGTAAAAGGGCACTGGAAACCTGTAAGTAGGTGTGTCTTGCTCTTTTTCCGTCAGGTCATTGACATCATGCACCTGTTCTTTACAGCTATCCTTAGGAAGTTCATTCCAGCAAGACAGCTGGATAACTGCTATAATTTTAAAATTATAATTGTTATATTTTTTTGTAGAATACCTATATTTTATGAAAATATTTGTATTTTATAATAATTTTTATAAAACCTGCATTTTCAGGCTTTTAAAAATAATTCATAAAATGATCATGGTCTTTATACCCTCTTCCAAGGATGTTCCACTGTGGAGTCAAATATGGAAGACTCAAGGGGCAGATAGTGAGCAAGTGAAAGCTGGCTCCATGTCTGAGTATGCAGGATGCCAGTGTGAGGAAGAGGAGGTTGGGTTCCAGTTTCTGGTTTGGTTTATTTAAACTAGTAGCTGCACAGTGGACACACAGGCAGCCCTGGTAGTAGGCAGTATAACCCATTTGTCATCCTTGCTGAAAGACCTGGGAGCAGCCTGGTTCGTAGGATTTACCTTGTGACCAGGATTTTTGCATTCTGAAATGCATACTGGTCAAGCATAAAGAGAGGAGGGCAATGTGTCCTGTCCCAACCTTTTTTATGTCCTTGAAGAGCATGCCTAGAGGTAAGGGACCCCTACACAGAAATGGGTGTGCTGGCTTTGATAAGGGAATTGAACCCACCTTTTTCCCTTTTTGGTAACTTGACTGCTAGGCTTTTGTGCAAAACCAGGCAGGTTATCAGTTATCCTCCTTTTCCTGTCTCTTGAAGACCCTTGGGGAGCTCTAGGATTGGCATGCAGTTCTTGGCACTATGTCCTACAGGTCCTTCACATTCCAGTTAGGGTCTGTGATCACTGGAGACCATCTCATCTACTTGAGTCAAGTAGCTGTTCTTGGTTGTGCTGTCCTTGTTAAATCGTCTTATTCTGTATTCCAGTCCCCAGGTGGATTTAATGCAGCACAAAGTTCCTCTCAAGGGAAACTGATACAGGTTTTCTCGTGTAGAAAAGCCACAGCTATGCATATCCAGAACCTGAAGAGCTCTGAGACCAGATGGTAGTAACCATGTCAGGCAGGTGGCCTGCCAACTGAACTTCATCTGCTTAATGAAGTTGTGTGGAACAAAATCACTTTCAGAATCTGCTTTCTGTCTGTTAATGAGTGTTTCTGGTCCTCATATTCAGAGAAAAAACTTGTAAACACAGAAAAATATGATAAACCAAAGCAAATACTGTTTTTGTGATTGCTCAGCTAGTGAGAAACGGGAGTTCAGAAGAATGGAGACCATTCAGATTCCTTTCTTTTTTGTTTTGTCTGACTGTGGTGAAGTGATGACATTTGAATTTCAGCTTTAATATTGCCCTCTTGATATTTTTGCTCATTTTAATAGGGAATAAAAGACTGGGAAAAAGACCACAGTGACTGTGAATTGGAATTATTTCAGAGTAAGAACTAGGGAGACAAAGGAGAGATGGAAAGTGGGGAACAAAGAAGTGATGTTAAAATAGTCAGGTTGTCAATGGGAAGTACCTTTTCTCACTTCCTAATTTTGAATTTTATATTGAAACATGAATATGTTAATGCAAAGTTTCATTCATGTATGAGAATCATTGTGATTTCTCTGTTCTTCGCGTCTGTAATCAGTCTATTGTAGATGAAAATGTGCAATCTGAAATTTCAGAATTTCTGTGATCTTAATTTGAGATGCATACTGCACTGTACTTCTTTTAGTCAGTCTCTTTTATTATTGAACTAGTAAATCTCCTTTGCATATTCAGTATCTGACTGTCTATGTTTATGAACTGTAAAAGTTAGGAAACTTAGTATATTTTTATATTAAAGTGTGAAAACAAGTTTATAATCCTTAAATTCAAGACAGACAATAGATTAAGCATGTTCTGAAATTTGAAATTTTACTGGGAGAATGACAGGTAATGTAACAAAAGCAAGTTTTATGAAGGGCCTTAAAGTAAGATAATGATTGCTCTTGCTTTAGTTCCAAGCAGCCATCTGTACCAGAGAAGAAGATACCTGAGCCTTCACCTTTAGCAAAGAGAAAAGCCTTTGAGAAAACAATGGAAAAGACAAAGACAAAAGAACAAAAGCTGTAAGATTCTTTTAAATTTATTTCTTCTGATGTATTTTAAACCTTGAATTTTCTTGACAAATCTATATTTTTCTATTTCTTTAATTCTGGGACAGCTTTTATTGATGGTGTATTTGCATTCATTGCTCAACTTAGATGTGGTGTGGTTGTTTGCTTTCTTTCCAGATTATCTTTCTGAACAAAGTAACTCAGGAGCTGAGCCCTGAGAAAATGTCCTTTGGAGAGTTTGCAAATGATTTTTTTTTTTAATTGAAGTCATCAATTTCTCTAAGACTCTGCAGTTTTATAAGAATGTCTTCATTTTACATGTGTATGTTTTCTGCTTGGAACTTCCACTTTTAGGTCTTAAACTTTGAAAACTGTGCCACCTTGCTCTCTGCAGTCTTAATCTTATTGCCTTCTTTGGGACATATCTGTAGTTAGTATTGTAATTTTATTGATTTGCTTAAGAAAAGAGCATCTAAAATTTGAGGCATGTTGCATTTAACTTCTCTAACCATTCATAACCTCTTAAAGAAGATGTTCTTTTTTTTTTGTAGCTCAGATTCTGGAGCCCCAGAGGCTAGTCTGTCACCTCCTACTTCCCCACCAAGCCGGCCCCGTAATGAAATGAATGTTTTTAGTCGTCTTACTGTTTCTCAGGGAAACACATCAGTTCAGCAGGATAAGTAAGTCACAAAGGGAAGCCTCAGCCCCCAACCAGGGAATTGCAAAGTGTGCTCAAGTTACCAGTGTAGTGTGTGGTAGAAATTTTGCCCTTCTGCAAGACAGGAGGAGATACTTCTCACGTTTTTGAGTAGTTTTTAAAGAATATACTTTAAACTACCATGGAACAACTGTGAAAATTCAAGAAAAGAAATTTCCTGCTGAACCTTGTTTCCTATTTTCTAGGCCATGTCTGGTATTTGTAGTTTTAAACCCAAAATAGAAAAGAACAGTAGAATTCTTAGATGCATGTGTATTTGTGTGCGTGTTTACACTTTAAAGTAGGTTTTAGGTGATAATTTAGGAAATAGTGCCTTTGACAGTTACTCAGTTACTCCAGTGTTGCTCGGAGTGCTGTTGCAACAGCACCCTGGAGGATAGGATGTTGAAATGGCTAGAACACAGTTGTTTAGAAATTATGCAAATTATTGAACAGACTGACTTTAGGAGGTGACCTGCACTAGTAGCTTGCACTCATATATTGTTTAGAAGATATTCCTATCTTTAGAATAAGTAGAACTCATTTTCCTCATATTAGGCATGTGTTAGGAGCCCTACTCCAAATGGCAGTGAACTCTACTTGACTAGAATCTTTATTGCAGGTTTCAGTACTGATACAAGTGCCATGCAGTGCTTATGAACTACAATTCAAATTTAAAATAAACCTTTAGTTCTAACTGTAGCAAGATAAGAGATTGCTCTTGTCTATTTACATTACTGAGGTTTTTTTTTATAAAACTTGGGGTTTTTTTCAGAGGTCTACAGCCACCACATACCATGCAGTAGCTTGCAAGGCTTTCAGTAACTGTGCTTGTGATTTCTTTATCTTAGCTATGTTGCCTTTATCTTATTGCTAACTCCTACCTAACCTTTTTCATTTTCTCTGAACTGACTTTGAAGTCAAACTGAAACTTCTGAATCTGTTTGATCGGAGTTGAAAGTGAAGAACGTCTTAAGACATACTGCAAGTGTTCGTGTCTTGGGGAATTGTTGTCTTGTTGTATGTTTTGTATGTTTTTTATTCTTAAACATTTTTGAAAATGAGCGGTGAAGGATTTTGAACTTAGGATTGTTTGCAATTTGCTGTTTTTATTTGAGTGGGCTATCATATTTAATATTTATATATCTCTGACTAACATTTTACATGTTTCTTCTACACTTAACAGGCATTGATGTGCTGAATTTTTTTTTTCCTTTTGATAATATCAACAAGCACTATCCTATGGAGGTTAAATTATGCATTCGTCTTCTCCTTTTACTTTTTTTGCTTTTACTTCTGTAAGAAAATGTTGGGGAAATAAGAAGTGACCCAGCTGGTGTTACTCAGCTTCTGGAGCTGAACAGTCTACCAGTGTGACTTACTGCTGAGAGTGATATTTAAAGATAATTATTCTTTCCCGCTACCCTGATATAAGATATACTCTGAGCAATGCTGCATACTGTATGTGGATTTGCATTGCTTTTCTGAGTTGGCCATGCTGTTGTTTGTTCTTCTCATATGGAGACATTACTTTGCTGATACCTATATTCTTTCTCCTCACAATTCCACCACTGTTGATTGTAGGTCTGATGAAAGTGATTCCTCTCTGTCGGAGGTACACAGGTACTCTCTCTTTCTCTTTTCTGTTTTCTTGGCATCTCTCACTGAGGTTACTCCAGTTCTTAAGAAATTTCATTTTGCTGCATGATTTTTCCTGTTGCTTGTGCATTGTTTCTCTTTGCTTTTGCCAGGACATTAAAAATCTGAGATTTTGGTCAAGCATGTCTCCCCCTCTCCTTTTTAGGGTGGGGGTTTTTTTTAATCATTATTGAGCATGTCAGGTTTTTTAATTTTAACTGAAGTATGATGTAAACCTTTCCTTAGACATATTCTTTCTCTTTGTTTTCTTCAAAAAAGAGCAGCAGACATTTTCTTATGTTTTATCTGCTTCTCTCTTTTTTTTTTGTTTTTCTTTTTCCATTATGTACTTCAATCACTAAAAATTAAATCACAGTGCAAATTAAAATGAGTAGTTTTTTTTTTTAATTATGCCTTTCTGACAGAATGCACAGTGGCTTAAGAGATAAAAGCAATGTCCCCACTCATGTTTCTGTGGCTTAGGTACTTAGTGAAAAATTAGTTTATCAAGAGAAGGGCAGTCAAAGGACTGATAATAATGTGATGGTGACTTTGTCTGGTCATTGTAGCACTTGTAGCATTTTTTTGTCTGTAGATTTTAGAATACTCTATAGGTAGATAAATAGCTCCAGGACATGTATTTTACATGGCTTGTTACGGAAGTGGCTGGGTGAGAACAGCAGTAGGAATAATTCAGTTTAGAGGTGGCATGATCCACTAGGGAATACTACAGAGAAAACCATGTTAGTTTTGTGTCATGTTAGAAAACAAAAGCATAGAGGTCTAAATTATTAAAAAGGAAATTGTTCATGTTTTCTTGAAAACATAAAAAGGTGAAGACTGTGAAAATTGACGGATGAATGAATGCCTTTCCAAAATGAGGAAGTTAATGTCTCACAATTTAAGGCACTATTAATATTAGCAGAATCTAGAAAAATATGGAGGAGTAATGAATTATATGTCTTGAGGAGTAAAAATGTATAAATAAATAATTTCTAACACCATACTAGATAAACTACCGAGTTATCACAAAGTTAGCTTAGGACTTTTTCCTTTCTATAACAAACTCCTGTGCAATATTATGGAACTTTTACATTTTCCTAAAGCATCTGACACTTGTTTTCGGTGAGACAGGGCTGTGGCTTAGTTCCTTTTCCTTACAGCTATGAGTGTAATCCCCAGAAGAGCATGACAGCAAGTGTTAGCTGCAAGCTGGCCAGGTCACAGCACTGTGTTGCATGTTTTGGGCGTTTCCTTGAGGCTTTTCTACGCTTCACACAAATTAATGGGGTCCGTGTGTGTGCAGTTTGTATGCATGGGATTTTAGACTGCTAATAATTTTTGTTTGCTAATGAATTGTGATGGGGGTTTTTTGGGCTGAGTTAGTCTTTTGGCATCACCACAGAACCAGCTACAACTCGCCAGGAAGATTCCTCTGGGGTGTCAGCACTCCAGTCATATTCCCTTTTGGCCATTTGAGTACAAGTGTGTTGTTGGGTACAGGGTGCAGGGGAACCTTCCTTCAGACACAGAAGTTTATAGCAGTTCTCCAGGTCTGCACGTAGAAGGCAGATGATGTGAAATGTATGCTGAGTTTGGAATTGGCAGTGCACATTACATATGCTCCATTTTTCAGATGTGCTGTCTAGACTAAGGTGTTTTATGGTTGATCTTAGGCACCCAGAAAGTTAAAGCATCCTGGTTTTTTCAGCATTACACAGAATTTCCCATGTACCAAACATCCAGCATCTTGTTGTCTTTTCATTTGTTTGTTTTTGTATGTGATTTCCTTTAAGTGATAGTTCAGAGCTGACAGGTGTTGAAGCTAAGTAGTAAAAATCCTTGCATAGTTTATGAAAGGCATTAAGCTGTTCTGCCTTCACATGTAAGAAAACTAGATTATTTTTTTTTTCCCTATATGCAAGTAAATTAGTTTTATCTGTCTATTACTATGGTCAACTCACGTTCTTTTTTTTTTTTTTTTTTCTTTAGGGGAATCATTAACCCATTCCCTTCTTCAAAATGCATCCGATCATCCCCGCTTCAGTGTATCTATACAGCTGAGGGACATACCAAGGCTGTGCTTTGTGTTGATGCAACTGATGATCTTCTCTTCACCGGATCTAAAGGTTGGGCAAGCTCTGTGCACCCTCTGCTGCCTACAGAGGCTGCTTCGGCAGACTTGGTGATGAAATTCTCAGTTTGTGCTTAGCGCTGTAAACACAGTGGAAAATTTTAAGGGTCCGTTTCTCAGCATAAGCTGAAAAAGGATTTACAGTAATTATTTATAGGTTTTTAATTCCAGTGTATAGTATTTGACTGTTTATTTGTAGTGGAAAACTACAAAAAGCAATAACATTTGTTGAGTGTTTAATTAAAGTTAAATATTTTGGAAATTGTTGCTGAAGCAGAAAGTCTCAGCTCACTGATGTCAGATAATACTTGCAGCCAAATTCAGAAATGCCAATAAGCTGTTGCATGCATTGCAGATATTTGGCTTTGGTCTCGATAGTTGGTACTTCTTAGGTGGCTGACAAGTCTTGATATACTTATCTCCTTCATGCTTTTTTAACTAATGTCTATTCATGAAGCTTTCTCTCCATTCTTCCAGTATTTATTTCAGTATAAATGTATGTCTCAAATATATGGAGTGATGCAGACATGGTGCAACAAGAAGAGTTTTCTGGGCTTGGGATCAGTGTTGCAAATTTCTTGAAAAATGCTATTCATTTGGGATTTTAGTACATGAAAGGTCACAGCATTTTAATTCCTTTGCTGCTGAATGAAAACAGTGACTGAAGCACAGAAATTTTCAGAGATCCCTAAAACACTGAGGAGTTTGGTTCACTCCTCACCTCTAGTTTTGTTCTGGAAGACCTCTGTCATACTAAGCCTCAAAACTTCTTCTGAACTACATTTTTGATGATGAATTCTTGAATTCTTCTCATCCTCTATAATTATACACACCTTACAGCCTCTAAACTGTCTGTATTTTCACTTCCTTTGAGACTTTTATCCTTTTAAAATGCTATGGGAGCTAATATGCAAATCTTGAATGCACATTTAATGATTAACCTTGTGTACTTTTGATGATGATAGATGATGCCCATGTGTATTCTTTAAACCCTATTTAGTTTAACTGTTTTTCTGCAATGTCTACATACATGGAGGAAAATGAAGTGCAAATGAATGCATGTACTTTTTTTATTTAAATAACTGAGTTAAAGAAAAACATAAGAATTTTCTGTTGGTTTTCTTTTATTATTATTATTTTTCCCCTTTTTGTTTGTCTTTATTTAGATCGTACCTGTAAAGTGTGGAATCTGGTAACTGGACAAGAGATTATGTCTCTGGGGGGTCATCCAAATAATGTCGTTTCTATTAAATACTGCAACTACACTAGCCTGGTCTTCACAGTCTCAACCTCCTATATCAAGGTGTGGGACATCAGAGATTCTGCTAAGTGTATTCGGACATTGACGTAAGTATGCTAAATGTTCAAATGAGAGTTGGATGCCAAGAGTTCTGAGTCTTAATTTTAGATATATTTTATATTTAATTCAACAGTGCAGTACAGTGTAATTTAAGTACACTGTCTGCTGGGAATGGAAGCTTTTGTCACATGTTCAGGCTGTATTACTGGGACACCAGTAATATACGGAAACACAAAGCAATCTCCATTCATGCCTGTAGTGTTTTATCAAGTGTTCAGTATTCATAATTGGCCTATAGCCTTTTTTGCTCTGTGAAATAGGTATGTTTTTAGACAGTATACAAAGTGTGGAGAACAAAATGTAATATTGGGGTTTTTTTAATTTTTCATTTTTTTATTCCTTCCTCTCTGTACTCAGGTCTTCAGGCCAAGCAATGCCTGCTGATGTGTGTTCAGGAAGCACTAACAGAACAGTTGCTATCCCAGCTGGAGAGAACCAGATCAATCAAATTGCACTAAATCCAACTGGCACGTTCCTCTATGCAGCTGCTGGAAACTCAGTGAGGATGTGGGACCTGAAAAGGTACTGACCACCAGCAGAAGAGAATGTTCTCTCAGTGGTTACATGTGCATAGGAAGCAAAGTCATGCATATGAAACAGTCAAAGTGTTTCTTCTTTATGACAGTGTCCATGAACTGGGCAAAATATAATCAAGTCATGGGTCAACTAATCCATGCTGTGGTGATTACTCAGATAGTGATTTTCTCACATGTTAAGGTTGTGGTGAGTCATTTCAGTAAAAATGACTGGGAAAATGCAAGGTTTTATTTGACAGGCACTATAAAAAACACTCTTTTCAGGTGAATGTGTGAATCCTGACTAGTGACTGTTGATGGGATGACGAAAGCCAGTATATGTAAAGCAATGTCATATGGGACTATGATTGTTGCACTGTAATAGCACTTTTCCAAACAGAGCCTGCACCCAAAGAGTGCATTCAAAATAGAGAAAATACTTATGAAGGGTCTGATTTGTTGTTACTTTTAAGTTTTTTAATTCTTATTTTACATAAATAGAAGTTTTTGTTGCATTTAACTTAGATTTAACATTTACCCATGGATATGAAAAATAGAGTATATGTAAAACATAAGATGAGTAGTGAAGACATGGGAAAAAATGAAAAGATCTGTTCTGGCAGAAACTGCTATAGATTCTATTGGATATATAATAAAATAAAAAAATCCTCATTTCTTCCCTTATCCTTGAAGATTTCAGTCTACAGGAAAGCTGACTGGTCACCAGGGTCCTGTTATGTGCCTTACTGTAGATCGAATTTCCAATGGACAAGATCTTATTGTCACTGGTTCAAAGGATCATTATATAAAGGTAAACTACTAGCATTTGCTTATTTGTTTTAAGTCTTCACATCAGCATGGGATAGAGGCTTCAGCAGAAGTGACTTACATCTCCATATTTGAAATGTAATAGCCAAGATGGAAATTATTTCACCCATCATGGATCATGAATAATGTTCAGTCGTAATAAACATCACTTCGGTGCTCTTTTTGTTTTATAAATGTGGATGGATGGTTTTCTCTAGTTAAGCTTTTTCTTAAGCCCTGTTAAGTTGGATGTCAGGTGTATGAAGTCTCAGAGAAATAGTCATAACACCTACTCATAAGTAACATTTAGCTCTTGAAAATATCTTGAGTCAGTGCCTCTGTTTTGGAGTGCACACCTAACTGCTTCAGCAGAGACACCCTGTGTGTTTCCCACAGAAAAGAGTCTGGGATCTAGCTCAGGCTCTTTCTGAAGTGTTACCCAAGTTCTGAAGCGGGGAAGGAGAGTGAGGTCAGCACATCTCAGCCAACATGGCCAGTCTGTTTGATGTCTTCATTAGCACACAGGTTGCTCTGAGTTGCTCAAAGCATAGCCAGTGATACTTTTCTGCTTCTTGGCTTTGTTTCATTCAAGGATAGGGAATCTGGGTTTTGGTGGAAGGAGATATTTTTTTGTTTGTTTGTTTTGGGGGTTTTTTTTCCTCTCTTTTTTTTTTTTTCCTCTTTTTCTTTTTTTCCCTCTCCCTCCCTCCCTCCCTCCCTCCCTCTCTTTCTCTCTCTCCCTCTCTCTCTCTCCTGTGAGAAGCTTTTGGGAGCCTTTATTTTTAGTATGAGACAAACCTTGCTTTATTTCAGAAGACGCAAGTTGGATTATAAATCCTTTTGTAAATGTGTATGGTGATATTTGCTCCGGTAAGTTATATGCATCTCTATTTAATTGTGTAACTGTACTGGTTGGGGAAGAAGTGGGGTTTTTCAGGAATCGTGAAGCCCACAAAATTGTTTTTAGGCTTGGTTCCTTTGTAGTCTCATGCTGAGCCAAACTGTTCCATGGTTTTTAGATACGTTGAAATATTTTCAGTTAGTATTTTGCTTTGCAGAGGGGGATGCCTGCTTTGAAAACTTGTTTTGCACTTCATTTTACAGCAGAAATGTGGACAGTGATGATTAAAGGGAAAAGGATTTCTGATTTATCGTGTTCCTTCTGGCATTTTAAAGGTGCCTCCAAAATAATGCAGCAATATTTGATACCAAAAAAAAAAAAAATTCAGTAAGAGCTATTTAAAACTGATCAAGCTGAAGTATGAAATCTGACTGCCTATTACCTTAGAAAGATCAATCTAAAGTATGACAGGTTGGCAGACACATGCTCCTCATCAGAATGTGTTAATGAAATAAAGAAAATCTTTAATTAAGAAAATAGTTTGCTTTTCAGAGTGTAACATCATTAATACAGGTCAATAGACTGTTGCTCTGGCTTTCTGTGCGCTGCCTTTCCTTTGTACAGCTCAGCAGTTTCATTCCTCAGCCCTCTTGGCTAACTTGGAGACCTCTTTGTTACCTGTAAATAACAGCGAGGTGCAGTTATTTCTCTGTCCCCATCACAGCTCCTGGTGAGCTTACCAGGCAGCACAAATCAGTGACTGTAATAGTAGGCTGACAAAAACAAGATGTATAGCTGTAATACTTTCAAACTACATAATACTTGAATTTGGAGCATTATATTGATTAATTTATTGGCACTTTAAGTCTTTCATACTTGAATCACATCCATGGGAGTCGATGGCTTTGGTATTTTAGAATTCTTTAAGAACTCCAGCTGTAGCACAGGCTGGAACTGCTGTGAGAACATGCTTGAGTATGTATCTGCTCAGAAAATCAACAGATTAGACCCAGAATAATCTGCTGCTCTCATGATACCAGGGCATGCTAATAGGTATATGAAGTGTACTTTAATAAGATGTTAGAAGGCTGTAACTGAGTTCATTAAACCCACAGGAGAAGGTAAGGATGTTGTGTCTGCCAGGCTGAGCTAAACTCTACCGGAGAGAAATTTCAGATTGGCAATAACTGCTTAGTCATTTTAAGATGCTTTTGGACTAGTTTAATTGTTCTTTTTGTGTTTTTTTTTTTTTTTTCTAAAGGTAATAGTTGCACTTGCCTTCTCACCTGCCTAAAGAGAAGCTGATGGGAACATTTTGTGCCCCTCAGCAGTGGGCTCATGAGCTTCGCTGGGTCTGTGCCCTGGCTGGGCTGAGCTGGTGCAAGTGCACAGCCTCCCACGGGGAGCCAGCTGGGCAAAGGGCATTCCACAGGCAAGACCATGCACTTGGTTCCTGAAAATGTACTTAGTAGGCACTCAGTGCAGTGGCTTTCTGGTGTTTGTGTGATCGCCGTTTTGTAAGGGCCATATATATTTAGACCAGCTGCGTAGCTTGAATGCATGTGCTGGGCACAGTGTCAGGAACTATGGTACATAAAATGTGCTGTGTGCCCCAGTGTTAGAGAACATGGTGCAAAACAATAATCGCCTTTTTCACAGTCATTTACCTCCTCAGGTGTGGAGGGCATGGGTGTCTGAGCAGTGCACGTCTCACACACTTTCTAAGCATGTTCCTGCTTGCCTGAGGACAGCATTGAGCATTTCTAAGTTTGCAGAGCCCTGGTATCTGACTCAGTGCAGCATCCTCCGGGTGAGCAGGGTGATGGTCAAAGAGCACGTTTGGGTGACCCTGGAGGGAATGGGGATGGGTAGTGTGAACTGAAAAGCACAGTTCCTGCTCCTACCCCACAAAACTAAAGGCCTGGGGTTTTTTGTGCCACATAGCTCATCATAGCAGGGGTGCCAGACTGCCCTGAAGCCAGGTTGTGGTTTATTTAGGAAGGCAGTTGATCTCATCCTAATAGCTTTGAAGCAGGAAAAGTGGTTTGACTTCAGGCAGAGGCAAGTCCCTATGGGCAGGTCACTGGCAGCCAAAGGACTGTGAGGCACAAAGTGAAAATGTGGTTAAGTCTGTTGCTGCAAGACTTTCCCTTGGCTCTTGGCTGAGCAGAAATGATCCTTTCAGCCCTACATGCCATCTCTACAAGGTACAGCTGCGACGAACTCAGGGGGACAGGCGACTTGCCCTGCTCCTCATGTTGTTCTTACAGAAGTCTTCAGTGTTCATGGGTTTCCACCTGTGGTCTTTTGCCCATCCTAGAGTTACAATGTGCAGTGCTCCTTCATCTCAAGCTGCTTGGTGGTGGCAGATCTGGGGGCAGCTGCTCTCCGCCCAGTACCCTCAACCACCACTCGCCTCTGAGACCTTGGAGCAGCCTCCGTCACCTCCCCAGGAGCGTGATACCCACTCTGCAGGATGACTTCAGGCTGTTTTGCAAACCAGGGCTTGGTCCAGCTGCAGGGACAGGTTCACAGCGATGTGCCTTGCAAGCCTCATGGCTGAAAACATGAGATTTGTGCCAGCGGGATGGAGGATTCGCTGTGCCCTCCTAGCAGGTGTGTCAGTATTTGAGAGTGGTTTGGAGCATTAATTTAGGGGTGTCTCGATTCTGGAAGCTTCATTTCCTTGGAGACCTGTCTTCTTGGGTGCTCCTCTTAGCTGCTCAAACAGTTCCTAGAGAAATTCCTTAAACTCTTAAAGAAATTGATTTCTTAAATATCTGGCTCCTCCTGAATGCCAGATTCTCTTTTTTAAGCCAAGTCCTTGGAAGACTTAATGAGTATTTTCCTCACCTCTGTTAATCCTGTTCAGATCAATAGAAGCTCTATAGGGGAAAAGGTTTTTGTGTTGATATTGGATAGCAGCTGCCTGTCACTGCTGGTGATTGCAGGTGGTATTTTATTCTTCATGTCACTCTTGATTAAGAGTTCCTGTGTAATTTTATGACCATCATTTTAGGGAATATTTCCCTGTACTTTGGATGGCAGATGGTAATTTGACCTGGAGTTTGGGTTTTCCTGATTTGGCTTTTGGGCTCTCTTTCCCTCAGCAAGCTGAGCACAAGTTGTTTCAAACAGTAGCGTGTCACACCCTTCTGATTTCAACACATTTGTGTATAGTGGGCTGGGGACAGCCCAGCTAGTCTGAGCAGAACTGGGGTCTCCAGGTCCCTCCTGAGCTCTGCCCATGCAGGCACCACTGCAGGGTGCAGAAATGTGGGAGGAGAGCCATGGGTTGGGGACAGGCAAGAGCCACGTCCCCGTTCAGCACATCCCTGTTCCTTCATCTAGAGCTGGCGTGGGCAGCCCGATGTAAGATGAAGAGAGGAAGCTGCTGGCTGCCAGCACAGCACACACGTGTCCCTACACAGGAGACAGAGCTGCTGGAGAGCCTGGGAGAGATCTAGCTCCTCAGCAGTGCATGTGGTGGCATAGTGCCAGCCCTGAAGAAGCTGGAGGGGCCCATCTGTGTGTCTGGGCTGCAGATGAGGTTGGGGACACAAACCCCTGCCCAGGCTTGCAGGGGTGGCGGGAGCAGAACTGTAGTGCTTGCTGAGCCTTAATTTAATTCAGTGTCCTGTGCAGATGGAGGATCTGGCTCTGCCTGTCCATAGTTTGCACATGTGGCCAAAGGGCTGATCAGAGCCCTTGAACCTGCAGTGAAACTCCTTGGTAAATGAGCACTAGGGCCAGAGATGCGACAATACTGTGAAACTCTCCAGCTGTCATGTACAACCTCTTCTTTTGAAGGAAACAAAAAGGCAAGGAAAGAAAAGAAGATGAGAAAGATGTTCTAAGCCCTTCTGTAGAGACAGAGGAAGAGACAGGTAAACAGCATGGGGCATCTGCAGTGCTGTGCCTTCCCTCTCCTCTCCTCTCCTCTCCTCTCCTCTCCTCTCCTCTCCTCTCCTCTCCTCTCCTCTCCTCTCCTCTCCT
>JAWWEU010000040.1:14262149-14427840 GCA_035583155.1 Acropternis orthonyx
TTTTTTTCCCTCCTTGCCCTCCCCCCTCCCCAGCCCCCGAAACCTCAGCCAGGGGATATTTAAATCCATAAGCTCCAGTTTCTCAGGGCTATGCCCAAACCACCAGACTATGGGAGCTACAGATCATCTTCCTGTAACACTGACCCTCACACTGCAAACGAAGTGTGATGCATGAGGCCAAAGAGAGGTGGGGGCACAGCTTGACAGTTTGGGCTGTGGATTTGGATCCTGTCAGCAGTGTTCCCTATGGTTAGGGGCCAGAGGATTCTTAGGCAACAGGGTGGCAGGCGCTCTGAGAATTACTTCTCTGCACAGTTTAGAGTATTGGGTTAGTTGTGAGCTACCATCCTGGCACAGTAATGAGTGTAGGGCCTCAGTGGGGACAGCAGGATCTCATCGTGTAGTACAAGTTTGTCATGCTACCAACTCATGTGACAAGCAAGGAGATGGGAGGACTTTTGGAAAACAAAGCTGTCAACAGTAAGAGAAGTTTATCTGCCAATTCTTGTGTGCTCCTTTGCTGTGGGCAGGCTACCTAAATCCACATAAGTCTGCCTGCCTCTTGACTTACACCACTAGAATATCCAGAGATATTTCAGACATGTCTGTGTGCTGCAGAGTAGTGGGTGGTCTGCAAGGTGAATGCCTCCAGAATTGTCAAGCCACTTTAGGTAGTTATAAATTATCTGTATGTGCATGGTCATTGCAGCAGTTTGGGAATTCTTGGTGCTTCTGTTCAGCCTAGAGAAGAGAAGGTTGTGTGGACACCTCGTAACAACTTTCCAAGATCTGAAAGAGGCCTACAGGGAAGCCAGAGAGGGACTCTTTGTCAGGAACTGTAGTGATAAGACAAGGAATAACGGGTACAAATTGAAAAAGGCGAAATTTGGGTTAGATGTAAAGAAGAAATTTTTCATTGCGAAGGTGTTGATACACTGGAATAGGTTGCCTGGGGAAGCTGTGACTGCCCCAACCCTGGCAGTGTTCAGAGCCAGGTTGAATAAGGCCTTGAGCAACCTGGTCTAGTGGGAGGTGACCCTGCCCATGGCAGGGGGGATCAGAACTAAATGACCTTTAAGGTGCATTCCAACCCCTTAACATGCTATGATTCTATGATTCTCTGCATGGGTATGTCCCCTGGGGATTGTAGGTCTGGTCACAGATACTGCCATCCCCTGCCACAGAAACTACTGTCCTGTCTGCTGAGTCAGTAATTAGTCACCTCTGTCTAAATGCCTAATTTTTATGGCTAATCATTGAATTTTTTTTGTTACTATTGAAACTGATGCATGTTAATTGAATGTAGTAACTTTTAAAATACCTTTAACTCACAAGGTATTACTTTACACTACGGAGCTCTCCCTTTTTTACTGTCAAGCTTATTCATTCTAAAAGGCCAATAAAGAGCAAATAACAGGGGATGAAGTCTGACATTTGCTTGTGAAACAGAGGTAGTGATTTAAAAAGTTACAGCTCATCTGTTCCTCTTCATCTCAGTCTCACTGGATGAGTTCTGGCTCCCTACAATGCAAAATGAAACAGAATTGCTTGCACTGCTGCTCTAGGGACAAAGACCTGATGGGATTGACTATGCCTTAAATTGTTAAAACAACCTCACTTAAAGAATCTGTTTTAAGACCCCATTCTTGGAGCACAGAGAAGGAGAGGTGTGTGTCTAGTGTATGAAAAGCATCAGCATGTAATGGAATGTAACCCTTACCAAAACAACTTATCCAGACAAACATACTCAAGCCTCTGCCTGAAGTTGCCTGTGCAATTCTCCTAAGCATGAGTGATGGTTCCCAAACTCACTCATGAACTTTGTTTCTCTAGCCCATCACACAGTGTACATATAGGCCCTTTCTGTGAAGCTACTATATATATCCTATTCAAGTAGTACTTCTTGCCAGAGCACTCTTCTCTGAAGTCAAGTGAAGCATTCCTTCTTCAGATGAGAGGAGAAAGGAGTGGTTCTGGTAGATAAATTCTGTCAAATATACATCACGATACAGACTTCCCGAGGTTTTTCCCTGAAGGTACTTGCTGCATGACTTTCAAGCAGGTCAGATGGCAGAAAATTTCACATATGATGTTATTTATTTCAGATGTTTGATGTGACTGAAGGGGCTCTTGGAAGTGTAAGTCCTACACACAATTTTGAACCTCCTCATTATGATGGCATTGAAGCACTTGCTATTATGGGAGACAACCTTTTTAGTGGATCCAGAGATAATGGAATAAAGAAATGGGATTTGTCTCAAAAAGACCTTCTTCAGGTAATGGAAAAAGTCATGCAGCTAATGTGATAGTCATGCTGTACAACTGTTTTCAAGCTGTGTAAGTGTTCAGGCTGATACAATGACTATTCACGTAGACACTAATGGTGAAGGCATAGAGCACTGACTGAAAAAAGAAATCAATAATGCACTTGATCTTTACACTAGGAATGCAGTCGCTTTTCTCTTCCGTGTATGTAGCATCAGTAAATTCTGATGAAGTGGTTATTCTTCTATTTTAGCTCTGAGTATGTGGGGTTTGTTTTACTGCTTCAGAATGAAGGCAACACTTGCCTCATCTGTGACTGGAACTATTGGATATGGTCCTTGGCATTGACAAGTTAGTAAATTTTGGACTGGAAACTCATTAATGAGAAACAATGCTTCAGATCAGGCTAGAGAATATTTTCTTGTGAAGAGGATTTACAACCTTCCTCACTCCATCCAGTCTTACTCCTTAGATCTCAGTTCCTCTTGTTATACAATGCCTGCTATGTAATGTATACAACACTGATAACAATGTTTTCTGATAGAACACATTTGCTGCATGTTTTCCTTATGTAAAAAGAAAAAAAAAAAAGGGAGGGGGGTGGAAAAGGACATCAAATCCAGGGAATTTGCAGTTTGTTTGGCATGAAGAACTTTGATTTTTGGCTACTTGATACAAACTAGTCTGTTCTTTTAGGTCTCATGAGAGGTTGTTGAGGTACAGATACCATTATTTAACTTAAGACTGTGAGAACTGGAAGGCAGAAAAACAAATGCCAGAAGAGAGTGCTGTTTTTTGTAAAATTTGGTTAGATACCAATCATATGATAATTTTGGGGGAGAGGAGGAATATGTCTTTTATCTGCATTTAATGTGCAGACTGATAGCAAGAAAACAAATAGAATTTTGAAGTGCACGAGAAAATAATGGACTGGTCACCTTAAGAAGAAAATTTCAATATGGGCATTCTTAGTATTCCATAATCACACAAACTTTCTTGATCTTCTTTCAAAATTGTCCAGTTGGGTGCCAGTTTCTTTTCAGAATACTGTGAAGACTTCACAGTTAACATAAGGATTCATAAATGCAGCTTTTTACAGAAAATCTTCACTTGGCCATATTGGGACATCTGCCCTCATATGTGTCTGTCCAGAGAAATGTACTAAGCAGGTTGTCCCAAAACCAGAGGCACTGGAAATATTTTGTATTCTCAGAATGTCTTCGTTAAAGTTGTAAGAAGCAACTTCGCTCTTGCATTTTAGGCTCATTAAAATATTATGCAATGGGCATTTTTGCTGTTGCAATTATTTAACATCAGAAAGAATACAGAACCAGGACTGAAGCAGTATGTAAATTGGACTAGTTATTTTCCTTTTCTTATTTTCCTTTTGGTATATATGCATTTCATAATTTATATAGTTTGTGTCCCCCTGTTTGTTCTGTTGATTTTAAAAGTAGAACTTGATAAAAATTACCTCACACTTCCTTTTTCCTTTCTATTCTTATAAAATGCTGTATGTGTTTCAAGGAGGTGAGACTAAAGCATTTGACAAAATATAAATAATTTTTATTCACTGTCTGTTTTAGGGAATAAAGAGAAGTGCTGTTACTTTTGTTAATCCAGTGGTAATTTAGGGTGGAAGGGCCCACTGGAGGTTACACAGTGGGAAGTTGGCCTGCTGGTCCAAGCAAGGCCAACTTTGTAATTAGATCTGGTTTCTCAAGGCCTTGTCCAGCTGAGTTTTCAAAATCTCTAAGGTCACAGATTGAACAGCTGCTCTCCTTAATCTACCGAGCAACCAAAACCTGAAACAGTTGAGTTGCTTTACAATATAAATACTAAATTGCATAAGAGGTGTTGGTTTGGCATATACAGGTTAAACAGGTCTGATCTTCTATAACTGATGAAAATCACTTAACAAGCATGTTACTCAAAAGAATTTGGAGATCATTTACTTCACTTGGTGTTATACATCCCAAACCATGAAACCGTGCTGTGACAAAATTGTAAGATTTATAAGAACCACTTCCCCTCCCAGTTTCATGAAGTGCTGCAGAACCAGACTACCGGTGTTGTGGTAGCAGTGTATATTAGAGAGGAGCCTAGAAAGCTGAATGTACTCCATAACATGAGAAACACAGCAAAGCACCTCCTACCAAACGAACTGGAGAAGACCCACTCCTGGTTCCCCTAAAGGACAGAAGACATGGGCTGTTATTTCCTTACTGTTGGTACCAAAAGGATGTTATTCTCAGTTGGTCTGTGCAGCGTTTTGCTTTCTGAATTGGAAGTAAAATGCTAGTGCCCTTCCTCAATAAAGAATTAATGTGTTTTGATAAGAGCAACATCACAAAATCATTTTATAATGTATAATGGGAGAAGAAGGAAGAAAGAAGGCAAATACAGAAACAGTTTCTGTCTTCCTGGTAAAATTTGAGCAGAATTTTCTTTTTATGTGTTTTATAGCAGTTTTACAGACAGACTTGAAACACTTACAGAGACCATATGTTCAAAAATGCATTCAAATACGCATTTTAAAATACGCAGATTTATCATTATCCTAAACTGATTTCTGTTCCACATTAGGTCAGTTGTACATACTGGATTTTCTTCTGGTTTTGCAGTACTGTTTCACAAAAAAGTAACAAACTCATGGTATACAAGTAGCCTCATGGAAGTTAGCACCCTCCTTGCTCTAAAGATGGAGAAGCCACAGGACTGGGATACACCCGGAGTCCTGTAGCAAAACTGCTGCAGGACAGGAATTGGGCTTACAACTTGGGATTTTTCCACTTTTCTGGTAGTTCTTCCAGAAGTTTTTGCAGCTGTGTGAGACTTGCCTGCCTTCTCTTTTTCAGCAAGTTCCTAATGCTCATAAGGACTGGGTGTGTGCTCTTGGCTTCATACCTGGCGCTCCAGTTCTGCTCAGCGGCTGCAGAGGAGGCATCCTCAAGCTCTGGAATGTGGATACCTTCACACCCATTGCGGAGATGAAGGGACACGACAGCCCCATAAATGCCATCTGCACCAACTCCAGCCAGATTTTCACAGCAGCAGAGTGAGTTCTTCTCCAAGAATCAATCTTGTCCGTTGCCCTTGCTAGAATTCTGTACATGCAAATGCATTTAGGATATTTTCAGTTGTGTAAGTCACTTCATAGCAAGGATCAGGAGAACTGGTCCAGTCCATGCCCCTCAAAGCTAATAATCTATCACAGCCATCTCCAAAGTGGGCTGCATGCACCCCAGGGGATGCACAACAAGATCCAGTGGAGTGCTGGAAGAAATTATTAGAATTCAGTAGTACATGTATATAATTTATAAATTAATAAATACCTGTGGCAGCGCGAGCTCAGAAAATTTCTAGGGTTAGCGGGTGCATGATCAAAAAGGTTTGGAGGCCACTAATCTACAGGATGGCAGGGAGAATTTGACAGTAGTTGGGAACTTTATCAGCTTGTCTCTGCAGTTGGACTGTTTCCTGCTAGGACTCATTCCTTACCTTTGTGACTTTTTCTAGAAGCCATGGTACGTGGTTGTTTTTTGGTTGGTTGGTTTGTTTTTAAGTGCTGGCATATAGCAGAATCTTTGCAAGCCATCCTGCTGTCCTTTAAACACCTTGATTTGAATATTTGTTTCCTCAGTAAAAGTGAGCAAATTGAGGATCTGAAACCTCATGTGACTTGACCAAGAAAAATATCTCGTTGTGGAGGAAGTGCAGAAGACAGCAGCAGACCCTGCTTTGTGGTGTAGTCTGAATTAAAAGCAGGCCTTTCAGAATCATAACAGAATTTCAAAGTCGTCAAGTTTTCATGTTCGGTGGTCAGCGTTTGTTTAAACACTAATAGAGGTAGAGATGTCAAAACTTATGTCTTTGCTTAAAGATTATTAATAGGTTTAGAACATACATGCATCTGAAAGTTATTCTTTTTGTACCATAAGAAAAATACAGCCTTTTGGCACTTTTAGCAATGTGCTTAAGCTTTACAAAACTTTGACTATTTCTGACAGTTTACAGTGAAATGAAGGCACAAGTCAGGAAACACAACTGTCACAAAGTCTACCCTTGCCTGCTGGCTTCTTTTGATGGGGTTACTAGTCACACAATTTTTATGAGAAATTTGTAACTTCCCTTTCATGGAATAAGTTGCTATTTGTTTTACATTATAATAGTAGAGCTTTGTAACACATAGCATGTGATATTTTACTTACACATACTTTAAAATTGTGTGATTATTTCCAAAAATACAGAATTACAGATTGCCTCTCCTGGGTTTCTGGACAGCAGCTCCCTGGCATATGCTTTGCAGCACCTTGCAAAGGGGTTTGGGTTTGTTGGGGTTTTTTGTGGAGAGAGTTAGGACTTCATATTATCTTGTGTTTCTGCACTCTTTTTGCTTTTTCCTGTAACAGACTGACACCTCTTGTGTAAACAGAGCCCATTTCAGGTTTGATTTTTACCTGTTACAACATTTCACACACTTCTAATGACAGGACGTAGTCCCGTCCTATTGAGTCTGTCTCCCTAATTCTGTAGCATGCTGGCTGTTTGCCTTATGATCTGCCAAGTTGCAAACAGCTACATGATGGAAGCTCTTCTCTGATGTCAATCTACCTAAACCTACTACCATTACCTGTATTTTAGAAAATTTGGTAATAGCAGAGTAGGATTTTACTTTCCTTAGACACATAATCTTTATACTTTCCTAGATGGTTAAAGGTAATAGCCCGTGTTGTGATAAGGTTAGGGAATCTTAAATATTGTACATCTTAGATTATAAAGTCTCCTGGAGTTGGAATAACCCTTGCATATCCATTAAAGAAACATTATTTTGCCAACAATACCTTTCTGAACAAGACACTCAATCTTTTAAGGAAGCTTCCCCCTGTACCCCCCTCCCCAATCTCTCTCCTTTCCCAGTTTAATTAACTGTCTCTAATACTGATTTGTTTTGGCTTTCAGTGACCGGACTGTGAGGATCTGGAAAACTCGGAATACAATAGATGGACAGATCTCAGATACAGGAGATGCAAGTGAAGATCTTGCCAGTAACTAAAATTATGGGGAAAAATTAATATATTGCTGGATTTGAAGTGCACCCTATGCAGTTTGCTGCATGTTTGTTGGGTAAACACTGATGATTGGAATAAACTGACAATGTGCGAACTCTTCTACTAGACCTGCTGTCCTTAAAATATGTACTGTATTTAATAACCTCTTGGTAAGATGCTTGTGTCTCAACAGTCACATATGTATCTCTATATATTATGGCTGAATTTGTGTGCATATGTAATACTTGCAGTTTAAATTAACTGGAATTCAGTCTTCTCTAATGAACATCTCAAAATTATAACCTGGAATATATAACAAAAGTGCTCTGCTGTATTTCACTCACAAGTATGATCAGCTGTTTTGCATTTTAGGGTAGTAGGGGAAGGATGGTGTCCCAGTAATAAGCCTTTGATTATGAGAGGCAGTTTCAAGATTCTAAAGGTCACTGACACTGCTGTTTTGAAAGTGGTGTGAATAATAGATGGGAAGAAGCTGTTAATGATACATCTATCTGACATGGTTGTATCCTACTAACAGCAAATGCCATATGATTTGTGTAATGTTAGCATATAATCTGTGTTGACCAAAGTTGTGCAGCTGTGTATACTCTATGCTCAGGACTAGAACTCAAATGCTCACAAATTGGTATGTTTTATTTGTGTTTTGCCTATGTTCTGCAATGACTAGATGTTCTTAATGTCATGGCAAATATATCTTAATCTATTTTTCTTATGGATTTGTTTCTATCATCTCATATTTTCTTTTTTTAAAGCAGATTGTCTTTCGTTTTTATCTGATTTTATATGCTGCTAAATGTATTTTAAATACACTGTTTTGCAAACCTTGGCAGTTACTTTGAGAACTGAACCACGTGTGTTGGAAAAAGCTATGTAAATAGATGGTTGTATAAAGAAAATATCTTGTGCCTGTATGACTTTTACAGCTCTTGGAGCATGGATATTGAGGGAGGATGTATAATTTACCCAACTGCTCTGAATATTAATTTGTAAATTCTGCAAATTTTAAAATTTTATGTAGATTCAGATACAGTGTTTGAATATTGAGGTTTTTTGGTTCTGTTTTGTTTTTATTTTTCAGAAAATAGCAGTCTGTAAATTGTAGCTTGTGGAGGTAACAAATAAAGACGTGAACGTGTACTACTTTTTTGGCTTTTTCATCATACTTCCTTATAAAAGATTCACTTTCCTTGCAAAGGTCTTGAATATAAAAAACAGTTTTACACAATACAGTAGAGTAGCTTGCTGAATAATACAGCCCATAGGTTGTTCTGGTTCCCATGTCTGTGTTCTCATTGGCTATTTGTGTTTTGATAGTACTTAGGAACCCTAGTGGGATTCCCTAACACTAAATACTGTACAAACTTAAAATGAAGCAGCTCCTGTTCCTACAAGGTGACCTTTCTTACCTTATTACATATGGTCTGTCAAACAAAGAAAAGTTCTGATGCCTCTTAATGATCTCAGAGGAATTATTTCCTTCTCTGCTCAGCTTGAAAGGAGATGAAAATACTGCTTGTGATTTGAGGTTACCAATTTATTCCAAGTTTTGTTGGAAACGGGTAATGACTGATATATATTGTTAAGAAAGAATGTATAAATTAGTTCAAATAGACAGCAGCAATACCAGTTAGTGTTTGTCTGTCATGCTTTTTGGCCACTTACAGGGTGTACACACAAATGGTTTGGGTCTGTATCACAACTGTGAGCAAAAGTCCCAGTGGAGAGTGAATTTACAGACAAGACTCATGAGGCAGGCTTGTTGTGCCTGGTGGAGGGTCCCTATTCCCCTTGGCCCAGTGGGTAGCGCCACCTGTTGTGTTGTGCCAAGCTACGCAAATGAAGGCAAGAGCATGGTGACCCCTGTTTTTGGGGCCGAGCACTCACGGTTGTCATCTGGAAACTCTGGGTGCTTGTGGGCTTTTGTAGTGTGTGCATCAGACTCATGAGAATATTGTGTAAGTCCTTGCAAAGCTGGGAGATGCCTCCCTGCCCTCCGGCTGCTGGGCTCTGATGGACTGTACTGCAAGGGGCTGCGGGGCAGCCTGAACTGCAGATATTCCTCTGTGGTGATGCTTGACAGCACAGATGTTTTGTTTGCAAAACTATCTCCTGACAGGCACCAATATAACTTGGCTAATGTGTTTATAGGAAGACTTTTTTTTTTTTACTTCCAGAAGGACATTCCACATAAACCAGGTCTTACCGTAGTACACAGCTTTACTCTGAAAGCTCTTGCCATCAAGTGATTGGAAGGAAAATGTCATTTTGTAAAGGTCACAGTATCAAGTGTCTTGTTGGAATGGAGAATTCTTTGGCTGTTTGTTTTTCTCCAAACATCATTTGTGCTGTAAAACCAGATATGTGACAAAAGATAATATGAAATCAGAAAAAGGTAAGTACTGGACTCCAGTTGTCTGAAGATATTTGTTTGAAGGTGATCTCTGAAAAATTAATTCTCTTAGAAGTCATGGAAAAATCATGTTCTTTCTCAAAACTGGAATTCAGAAGTTGAGCAAAGTTTGTGGACAAATTACTGACTACATCTTATCTGCTTAGATATGTCCTTAAATACAGGTAAGATCATGTTCCTAAATACAGGCAAGGTCATGTGTTACAATTAATCTCATGAAAGTTACGAATGTTGAGAAAATATTTGCAATGTTTGATTGTGTGTGGGAACAAGTGCTTATTGTGCCCCTGCCCTCTATAAAAGGCTCTGGGCTGCCTGCAGAAGTCCTCCTTCAATCATGGCAAGGATGAGGAGCGTGTGTTTCTTGGCAGTTGTACTAGCAGGTAAATATATACAGCACTTGCATTTTGTCATAGGCTTCAAAAGCAAAATATAAATGTGGTAAGGATAAAAGAGCTATTAGAGGAGGCAATTGTTTTCCACACAAAAGGAGAGAACAGGGTGACTCTGCCTGAGGTGACTGTGGAAGGGCAATAGAGATGGTTTGTTTAGAAATACACCACAGTCCTACAGTGTATTCAGCTCTCGGGCACCAGCACAGGCACATGAGAATCAATGGGATCATTTAGCTCCTGAAAGTGACCCATGGCTTTGCTAGTGTGTTTTCTGTGATTTTTACCCCAGCATACTAGAGGTATAATAAATGGAGAATACATATTATTATCTTGCTAGAGGAGGGAACCTCTGCAGCAAATGCCTTTCAAATGTACGGATGAACCCAAAATGTAAAGACTAGCATTACTAAATTAAAAATCATGTGGTAACATTTTAATTCCTTCCTTATACCTCAATTTTAATCTTAATTTTGCAAAATTGAAGACAAGGCTTTTCAATATCAATGAGGATAATTTTTCATGTATATCTTTCCAACTACCTTGCTTTAGCTTCTGTTTCCATGGAAATTATCATGGAAAAGCAGCGAGTAGCCATAGCTGTTTCTATACATTCAACTGCTTGTTTGGATTTCATCTTCTGTGTAGGTTTACAGACATGGGCCATAAATACAGTGAAAATGATGCAGAGATTTTTTAATTATTTTAAAAAGTAGGGAAGGAAAATGACATCTTCCCACTTGCTACTTATCACATTTGTACTAGAATAGAAGTAAATCCAGGAATAAGGAATGAATGAGACTGCAGCCTTGTTCAGCTGCTTACACCTGCAAGTGTTTGTTTTGAAAATTTGCTGGAAACTGTAAGCTTTACAGTAATGGGAGGGAAAAAAAAAAAGAAATTTTTCGGCTCCTGCTGGGGCAGTATTTTTTTCCTTCAACTATATTTTTCATTCACAATATCCTTCATATGCTATGTAAAATGATGCCATGTTTTATAATCGGCTGTAGCATATTCAGTCATACTCTTTGATTTCAGCAATGAAAACGCTGATGCTGCGTTTGACTCCCATTGGAAAACATACACCAAAACAAAATGAAATGTGATCGGTTTAGTTTATTTTGTGCTTCAAGAAGACATAATTTAGGGATTGCAGAAGGATGCTCATTGTCCTATTATGCTTTAGGTGAAAAAGAGGATCAGAATTTAGAGCTTTCTTATGTGACATCACGAGGGTTGAATAGTCGACAGAGAGTGGTCAGCCTGCAGGGCATAACTGTGCCCCAGAGAACAGTGATGGAAGCCAATCCTGCCCACCCAGCAGCTGGCAAAAGTTAACAGCCAGATAATTCCTGCGAATTCCTGCCCCTACAAGATGATAAGAGATGCTGTGGCAGCAAGTGGTGAGCTCTGTTGAGAGTTCTTGAAGCATCAGACCTGAGTGTCAGACATTCCCGTATAGAAGGGGGGATGAGAGTTTTCTCAAAAGAAAAATATAGATGGCACTCAGTTCCTACTTTTCTGCATTCCCATGCCCCCCACTTGGAAATCAACTCCAGCATTGCAGCATGATGGCATTCTCTAGTGAATCTACTGGTTTATTCTGTAAATTTACTGAGTATATATAATTATTGCTTGTGCACATCTGCTTGTAAAGTTCTTTCCACAGAGAAGCCCAGACTGCATCAGCAATTGTGTTTTAGGCTTTCAAGCACACAACAGTCCACATGGAAAAAAAAATTAAAGTAGAGGTATTAGTCATTTATGGAGAAGAGCAATTATTGTTCAAGTAGATTTAATCTTTGAATATTGCTGTAATGACTAAAATGACATTAATTAGCTTCAAAATAAGTATGCTGCCTGTGATATGCCTGCTCTCTCTGAGAGTATTTGCTAGCAGCAGTTTTTCAGCATGGCAGAGAGCTGGTCTCGTAGTCCCCCTGCTCTTGGGAGGCTCAACACGCACAGGGCTTGACCTGCAGCTGTAAAAAAGGAAGAATTTAGCACCTTACTAAGGTTTTTTCCAGGATGATTCTGTAAGTGACTAATATGTTCCTTTTCTTTACTGCTGGCATTTCCCTTTACTTGTAACCCTACCTGTATTAACATAAACCACGAATACTATGTATATATAGTAGGCATAGGATAGAAAAAAGAAACCAAATACAAACATATACAATCAGTGTTTTTCTATTATACAAGTGCATGCTCACATCACATATTTGTATCTCTAAAGATAGCTAACCTCTGTGTATAACATGAGAATAAATACACAGAAAATGTAATAATTTAATATCAACAGCAGTCCTTATCAAAGCATCCCTCCTGTACAGCTAGCGTGCAGAGTTGCTCTCACGCCTCACCAGCAGGTTCGTTACCCTGCCATTTAACTTTCCATGAGTATTTCAAGCAATTTGTGCTTTAGCTGAGCACAAGCAGCTTTGAGAGCTGAATAATACAGACCCACTGCCTCGGCTTGTGAAAGAAAGTGGTTGTTGCTCTTGCTCTGTCACGAGCAGGCTGCTCTGCCGTCATCTTAGTCAAAAGGGACCATGGGTGTTGGCCCTAAAATGGGAGAAACGCACACAGAAAAAGAAGAACTAAAGAAGTTGTGGGGGTTTTTTTAACGTGGTTCTCTGCTGGCCTCACTGCTTTTCCCTGTGCCCAGCCCTAGGCGGGTGCCTCGGCTCCAGCCGGGACGAGCAGTGCCCCGGGGCCGTGGCCGTGCAGAAGCGCATCGACTGCCACCCCCAGCCGGGCGCTTCCAAGGAGTCCTGCGAGGCGCGGGGCTGCACCTGGTGCAGCACCGATGTGCCCAACGCTCCCTGGTGCTTCTTCCCCGAGGACAGTCCCTATGGCTACACCCGGGCCGGGAACAGCGAGAAGACAGAGAAAGGCTGGAGGTAAGTGTGTGTGGCTCCTTGGGGGCTGCAGGTTGGCACTGCCCCACGACCACGGTTGCCAGCGGGGGGCTCTCGCTGAAGACTTCCCCCAAGCTGCTCCGATACTCATGCTCAGTTTGTGATAAGGAGGGTAATGGATACGTTTCCCTGTGCACATCCCATGGAGCTGGGGCTTCCGCTCTCATCACACCGCCGGTGAGCAAGTCAGGGAGCCCCTCCCACCCTGAGAGCTGTGTCCCAGGAGACTGTGAGATCTCTACTTTGGTGGCACCTATTTTATCCATTAACATCAAGGAGAGCCTCAATTGACCTCAGGGATTATTCCTCTCAATAAATCAATGATTTATTTTTGAAGATCTGACACAGAGTAGCTGGGTTGTTCCCCCAGCCCGTTCCAGGGTGGTTTCAGCCAGTGATCGCTGTGTTTCCACTGCAGGATCACACTGAACAAGCGCCAGTCCTTGTCCCTCTTTGGAAATGACATTTCCCCAATCGTCTTGGAAGTGGAGTTCCAGACAAGGGACAGACTCCGGTTCAGGGTGAGCATTTGAGGGGTTGGAATCCTTTAACGAAAGCAATGCATGCTATGTAGTCAGCTAACCTGCCCCCTCCCCACCTTGCTTTAGCTCTACGACCCCAACAAACACCGCTTTGAAGTCCCACTCAAGATCGATGGCCCTGGGGTTACTGCTGAGGAAGCCAACTATGAAGTGGAATTCTCAGACGACTCCACGCACTTCACAGTCAGGAGGAAAAGCACTGGCACCGTGCTGTGAGTACTACATGTGATTCATGTTGCTTTCTGTAGAAATTAAGTGTGATGGGGCGAGCACTGTTTCCTCACACGCCACTGCTTGGGTCTGTGTGACAATGGGGTCAAAAGCAAACTGGATGTGGTATAAATGCAGATTTATGCCTTGTCCCTTAAGGACATTCATTATTGATAGGAGTATGTGCCTGTATAACAGACAATTATCTACATACATGTATAAAAGGTTATGCAGCAAGTCAAATAACTTTTGAGGCTACAATTTCACAGCTTGGGAGGCTGATAGACTCAACTCATCAAAGCACTGAACTAAGGTTTCTGAAAGTTGAACTATCAGGAATTGAGCACCAAATCTCCTGACCCTCTCCAATAGGCAGGTCCAGGTAACTAAAGCTCAAGGCCACAGAGACCATAAGCCTCTAACTTCCACTGATGTCAGTGAATGGCGTCAGTGGGACTAGTTTGTCCCTCTGCAAAAATACCATTTGTATTCTCAAGCTGGTACTGTAAGTTTATCTTCAGCAAGAGCTCCCCTCACTAACAAATGTCAGCAAGTGTCATCCCCTTTCCTTGGCTTCCACCAACACATCCCTAGTGTGTCATGCTACTTAGGAAGAGAGTCCCAGTCAAGGTGCACTCCTGTCAGCTGCTTTTGGGAATGGTACAACGAGCAGTGTAAGGATGGCTTAACATGAGTGATGCAAATAAGACAATACAGCCTCTAGAATGGTCTGCAGACGGAACCACCATGCTGGGTTTTTAATGAGCTGACCATCCTTTTAATTTTCAGACTCATGGTATCTCCCTCTACATGTCACAGTCAATTCTGAAAAGTTCTCTTTTTGCAGGCTATTGTAAATGAATGTATCATGTGTTGCTCTAATAACAAAAATAATTTCATTTTTCATTAGACTTAATAGCTCTGTGTAAACAGTGGGCTTATGTTAAAGGCACAGTTTTCTTCTTGTAATAAGAGGTTTCTGTAAAGGCTTATTAATTGGAATGCTGATGTGAGAGGTGAATGCATAATGAGACATGGTGAGTGGCCTCGTTCCATTCAACCCTTCACATCTTCACCCAAACCCCAAGGGTTTAGCCGTGGTTAGTCAGGTCATCCTCAAACTTGAGATGTCCCAGCTAAGGGAAGGGGCCTGCCGTGGAGCAGATGCAGGGTCTGATCCACTGAGCCACCAAAGACACAACTCCAGTGAGAGGCAGAGGAGCACAAGTTGGTCCCCCCTGAGCAGGTTTTCAGGAGGGCACATCCATTGGCCTGCCATGGGCTCGGGGAAGCCTCTTCCAGACCCCTGGCAGTGGGGCAACCTCTGTCCCCCAAAGCCAATGCCCACCAGTGGCACGGGTGTGGGATGCAGCAGTGCTGTGCTGCAGAGCTGGGGAGGCAGAGGGCAGCCTTGCTTAGCAGCATCTCTGCAGCGCTTGGCAGCAATTCTCTGCTCTCAGACATCCCCATGGGAAATCATGCAGTGCCTCCAGGCAGGTAGAGTGCTCCTGGAACCCAGATGACACCAAAAAGAGGAAACTGCTGGTGAATATAATGCACAGTTAATGGACTTTATTCTGCAAACAATGACAGGGCTGCTACCAAAATATTCTCTTCAGGAGAGAACACAGGATTTTGCATATAGAAAGGGAAAGTGTATGTTCCTTAGACTTTTTGTTTCATGTGAAATGGCACACACTAGGGACTGAAGGATCCTGTCAGGGAGCCATTCCCTTTGCCGCTAAATCATATTTAGAGTTATATTCCCTGTCTGAGGAGTAAAAATGCTTTCCCTTAGTTTGCTTGCCTTTCCATCCTGTCGGAGTGAGGGAATGTGAGTGCCACAGCCTGTCTTAGAGGGATTTGCAATCTTCTTAGCCACCAGAACAACTGTGCAGATGGAAACCTTTCAAAGCAGGAAAGCAGGTTATATATGCTGGCCTAAAAGCCGTGGCTGGCTGCGTTTGCTTCACTGCAGAGGATGAACCCTCAGCAAGCAGCTTTATAGGGCCATCCCCATCAGTGGCTGCACTTGACTGGCTGTGTCCAGAGGAGCACCGGTGCCATCTGGCATGTTAAGTACCTTTTCATGTTAGTTCAACCTGCCCAAAGGCAGGTTTGTGTGCTAAACCCCACATCTTTTCCCTTGGCTCCCTGCAGAGGTGGGAGCTGCTGCTCCAGGGCACCCATTGTGCCCGGGCCAGGCACAAAGCTGCGCAGCTGGTGGCCTCCGTGGGCACACCAGGCTAGAGCAGCCTGTGTGGGCAAGTGTCCCTGAGAAACAGGCAAGTCCCTAACACCAGGAGGGACTTCAGCCTCCTGTTTTAAGGTGTGAATGGCCATGGCCTTGCTGACTCATTGAACAGCTGAATCAATCATATGCACACAAATACTGCTTAGAACAGTTGATGTGGGCAAATAAAGCCTCTTCAACAGGTGCTGCAGTTGCACTCCCCAGGTGTGGGTGGATAACAACTTGTGTCTGCACCAAACCAGGGAGGGGTGCTCTGCTGGACCTTTTTAACATCTCTGAGGAACACTTTCCCATGGTAAAGCAATCCCAGATCCTCAGATATCTGTTTCACGTGATGCTTCATATCCCTTGCTAGCAAATCCATGTGGCTGGATGACCCACCTGCAAAAAAAACCTAAATTCCCTCAGGATCCCCAGTGTGCTCTGACACAGCTGACAGTCCATCTGAGGAGGGAGCAACCTGTCCCAAGTAGAAACACAGTGTGGGTTTGGGCCATTCTTTCAAAGCCCACACCTGTATTTCCCTATTCTCCTTTCTGTGCTGCAGTGTGTCCTGCCATCCATGTCTTTGTGCCATAGGCTTTGAAGCCCTGGGGTAGCTGGTGACAGGCTTCTGTCTGTTGGCTTGACAGAAAACCCCATTTCTGCCCTGCCACTTGTGCATGCAAAGCCTGCTCCTCACGAGGACTGATTTAATTCCACATTGGAAATGCTACAGGGGAGAGGCAGAGAAGGTTTTGTGGCATTCTCAAATGTGCCTTATGGGTGTTTCTCAGACTTGCTGCACAGAAGGACACTTTGCAATAGCTGAGCTACCCAAGGAGGGCAGAACAAACTCAGGGCTCCATGTAATCACAGTAACAGGGAAGAGGAATAAATTATGTGAGAGAAGAGGCATTAACAGCTGATTGCAAACCTCATGCAGAGCCAGGAGCAAGAATAAAAGGCCAAGTCCTGCTACATTTTCAGCTCTCTCTAAGGTAATCAGGTGACAGCCAATGCTTCACCTGCATGGGGTGAAAATTAGACAGGATCATGCAGGGAGATGATCCAGGTGCTGCTGGGGACCTCCAGAACCAGGATCTCTTGGGCTGCCTCCCTTTCTGTTTCCAGTAATGTCTCTTATTCCCTCTTACCTTTTTCCTTCTCCCCCACTGCTGTCCTGTTGTCTGTCCCATCCCACCCCGCCTGCTCCTGGTTTTCTTCTTTACCCTCTCCAACACTTCTGCTGTTCCCCTGGTAACCAGGGAACATCCTTTTCTGTGCCAGTAGCTTTCTAAAGCCACGGTGATGAAGAGGTGCCATGTCCATGTATTCACTGGTGAGGTGCCAAGGGGGTCAGATGTGACCCAGGGGCAGGCAGAACTCCCACTCCCATCTAGTGTTAGGTGTTTTCTGTTTTTCTGAGGAAAACCAGAAACCTGCATCTGATTTAAGGGCTACAAGTCACAGATCTGAACCATGAGGGACAGGAACTGAGACTGGGTGTCCTGTCCCAGAGGTGAGGCTCCCAAACTAACATCTTTGTAGGACAGCAGAGGCTGCAGGGAGCCCCTCCCCACTCCCATGATACTTGGTAAATAACTGTTTTGGCAAACTGCTGTGATCAGTGGCAAAACTCTTTGTCAAGAGATTACTTTAGTTTAGTAAATCCTTGCTCACAATATCCTTGTTGATCTTGCACCTCTGACAGGAAACTCTCCTGTCATCAGCCAGGTTTATTGTTTACAGTAGTAAAAACAGGAGAGAAAATACTGTGTTGTATTAAGGCAGGAGAGGGAACTAAACAGCTTTTGTGTTGTTTTGTGGCACATGCACTGAGATCGAGTGCTATTCTCCTTCCTACTCCTGCCACATTAACAACAGCAACTGCTGGAAGAGGTAGTATCAAGAGTGAGCATGGAGGCTTCAAGAAAGCATACACTTCCTCAAGACAGCAAAAGGCTGGGAACTGTTTGTTCTAAGACAGTGATAAATAACAAAGACATACTCATTTTGCAGTGTATGATTACTCTGTGGGACTTGTTACCCCAGGGCAGCACTGACATGGGAGGCTTAGCAGGGTAGACATTCACACATAATAAAAAATCATCTGTAGGAAAAAAACACAAAACAACCCAAACTATTTTTGTCTCCATGTTTCATAACACCAGTTAATTCTATGAAAACAGCCAGAAACTTCCTCCATAAGCAGATTATTGCAAGACTGACTCTGAGTGACATCTTATGCCTTCCTTTCTGGTACAAGGCCTGGGCCATTGCTGGAGACAGCTGCAGTGGGATGGACTACTGATTTGATTCTCCACTTTAATATCTTGACTTTTCCTTCATGATGTCATACAAATAATGGAAGGCAGAACATTTTTTTCCAAACCAGATATGGGCTACTTTTGCTCTACTAAGAGTTTGGAATACCTTGTTTGCCATCACTTGGGAATATACAGCACAAATAACCGAAATCTAATCAAGACTTTCCGTAATTTCCAAAAGGGCTGCTGCAGAGTTCAGCTGCCTTTTTTATTGATTGCGGTAGTAAGCACAGACGCCACTTACCATGAAGGCATTTTTACATAGGCAAAGCTATTAGAATGATTTATACAGATATTGTCTTAAACTGCAGTTTTGCTGAAAGCAACAGGAGCAAATTGTATGCATCATGGGTAGCTTAGGTTTGTTCCTAGTTTGTAAGAACCATTATTTTAGTCATCTAATCATTAAGATTTATGTTACATAGGCAAGAAGTATAGGGATATCACTTATCCAAGTGCTTTTCAGAACAGAAATAAAGCTTTATATGTCCAGCCCCCTAATAGGACGTCCTGATACCACAATGATGGATGCAGTAGAAGTAGAGTGGAAGTGTGTCAATAACTGTAAATATATCCTGCAGTTCTTATTTTTTTTAAAATGGCATGTTTGTGGTTACTTGTGCTGACTTTCTCCACTTATTTGATAAATCACCTTCAAAGTAAGATAAGTATATAAAAATTCCTTCTTGATGTGTCTTCTGCAGTCCAGTGGTGTCCCAAGAATTAAAGCTAATAAGGAATGCAGCTTTTGTGAAACAGTGTGTTATGGTTTAACCCCATCTGGCAACTAAGCACCACTCAGCTCCTTGCTCACTGCCCCTCCAAAAGGTGGAGAGAATTTGTAAGGTATAAGTGAGAAAGCTGATGGGTTGAGATAAGAACAGTTCAAGAATGGTTAGAAAATATAATTTTAATGATTATGATGATAATAATAATGTCATTAAAAGGAAAATAACAGAAAAATAAAATCCAAGAAAGAAAAGTGATGCAAAATGAAAACAGTTGCTCACCACCAGCAGATTGATGCCCAGTCAGTCTCTGAGCAGCAGTCTGCCAGCCAACTTTCCTCCTAGTTTTATTGCTCAGCATGAAGCCATATGGTATGGAGTATCCCTTGGGTCTGTTGGGGTCAGCTGTCCCAGCTGTGCCCCCTCCCAGCTACTTGCATACCCCCAGCATTCTCACTGGCAGGGCAGCGTGAGGGGCAGGAGAGGCCTTGACTCTGTTAAACACCACTCAGCAATAACTAAAACATCCCTAATTATCAACAGTTTCCAGCACAAATCCAAAACACGGCCCCATACCACCAGTTACTACAAAGAAAATTAACTCCAGCCAAAACCAGAATTCAGTGTGTCAATTCTCCTGATTCTGGAGGTTTTGTAAGACCACGTTAGAAGTGCCACCAGCTGCTTGCTCATGGCAGGTGAGTCAGTGCTTTGAGCCATTGTACACACCTCTGTTATCGGTCTCCAAGAAACCTCAGCAGAGCAAAGTTGTTCCACCAGGTAAATCATCATGTCCAGTTTGTATTACAAAGGACTGATGATTGCACTGCTGAAAACCATTTTGTACTGCCTTTTAGTCATATCCCTCAAACATTGTGACAATGTTAGTCATAAACTATATCTTCAACATGAACAGGATGTTTTATCTATCCGCCTACCCACCTTCCTTTAATACTACTTCCTTGGTCCACTGCAGTTTTGTTTCATCCTGGTGTCCACTGGGTTGACTGCTGGGTCTGAGACTAGCTCCCTTGCTGGCCAAAAATGTTAATTTTTACACAGCTATTTTCAATCTGAATCATTCTTTTTTTTCCTGATAAGAGGTTAGCGAGGTTTACTCTTGAGTGTAGTGAAAGCATTTTGAAGAAAACATTAGCTTTTATCAGTCAAACTCCCTGGACAGGCAACAGCTGACTCTTCACAGGCAACAGACCAGGCAGATGTGTGGAGAGGCTGGTTTATATTTCCACAGGCAGGAGTGTTGCCCCCACAGATGCACTAACAGGTTAAGACTTTCAGCAGTGAACATGAGTGCAGCTATTACGTCTTGTGCGAAGAGAAGGGTTCTTGTCCTCTCAGGCTTTGCCATGTCTAACTGCTGCTGGGGTTGAATTTTTGACAGTGAACAACTGTTCAGCTGTATTTTTAGATTTTTAAATCCCTTCTGTTGTCCATCACAGCACTGTTACAGTTCGTGGGACTCCTGGAGGAGAACCACGCAAATTCCTGCACACATGATGTCATTTTATGCTCCCTCCTGTTTTGTTCCTTCTATCTGCTTTAAACCAGCAGAAGGGGAGGTGGGAGAAATAGAATATTTTCTTTTATTGTATCTGAGTGTTCAAGGAATGGTAGACATAATTTTTTCATTTAAATGATTGCTCTCTGCCAACACCACACAAGCAAACATAAAGTAACACAATTGCCTACCACAGTGCACTGCAGAGCACAGGGACTCTGGAAGCTGCTTGGGAGGGGAGGCAGAAAGATGTGCCAGGGGAAAACCTATCCATGCTGTCCTCTGGATGGAGATGACAATGATGCCCAGAAAAAAAAAAAAGGAGAGACTCATTACCAGTCTTTCTGTGTCATGGTTAATGCTATATTTAGTGCATAGCCATGCTGGTCTGTGGAGGGCTAAGGAAAGAGGAGGCTGATGGGGAGCAATGGCTGGTGGCATAGCACAGGGAGCTGCAGTGGTGGGGGTGGCAGCCCCTGGGGAGCTGAGTGACGGAGGGGTGTGGAGCAGGGCACTGTTTTGGCAGTGTCATGCAGAAGTTGGGTATGCGAACAGTTGCCTGAAGGAATGCATGAGTCATAAAACAGTGTCTCCATGACATATAAAGATATGGTGGCTCAGAGGGTTTGTTCTTAGGATTGTGGTTTGCACCGCCCCAGTGATTCTCCTGGTTAGGGAGGGGACTTGCTGAGCTGAAGGAATACTTTAATGCCATGGTAACACTAATTGTTCTCATGATGGGAAATGTCAGTGCTGTAATGTGGATACTAGAAATGTACAAAACCTCATGTCCTCTGAACAGGCATCATGGAGAGTGCTCAATGAATTAGGACAGATATTTAAGCTCTTCCCAAAGCATTTCTCCCCTGGCATCCTTTTCTTTTTGCATAACCCTGCGGTCTGCTCAGTGCAGTGACCATTCCTGCCTTGGCACAGAGCAGAGCTGTGTGACAGCTCTCTTTTGGACAGGAATATAGCTCCAGAGCCCACTCCTGTTCCAACACGGCAGCAGCCTCTTGCAGAAAGGCGTCTGTTTGCCAAGGGCTAGGTCTAATTTTCAGAGATATTTTGTGTCCATAACCCTCCTAAAAGAAAAGAATCTTATTCGGTGCTGTGTGTAGGTAGAGAGGCTGGTGGAAAAGAGGGAGAGAGGGTTTACTGCTGGCAAAAAAGCCAAATCAAGAGGTAAATAAAATTCTTATTTTTCCTGCTTGTAAGAAAGGCCAAATAGACTTTTTAAAAAATACAGACCTCTCAGTGCCTGTGCTTGACTTTGGATTCGTCTGGGGCAACTTTGGGACAGACTGTGCCTGCTTTTTGCATGGAGAAGCATAAGGGTGGCTGGAGTGTTCCTGTGAGTGCCTGTCCTTGCTTCTTTGTGGGGAGACCAGGCCAGTGTGGTGGGGGCAGTGGTGCCTTCCCAGTCCTCCCAGCAGCAGAGACTTGTCCCCAAGCAGGGGTGCTGGTGGCACGGGTGGCAGGCCAGTCACCAGGGAGCGCTCCCCCTGTGGGGGTGACGCTGCTCCCCACCAACACAGCCCATCTTCCACTTCTCTGATTTACTGGTCAATTTGATCAACCATTTAATTTTGTCAAAATCATTGACAGAAGGCCATTAAAAGGGGAGTTGTGCCACTTCTACACTCTATGGTTTGGGCTCATTTATTTTAATTAGCTCTAACAAATTCATGGTTAAACAAGGCTTGAGAAGGTGCTACTTAAATGTGGTACTTGTGGCATACACAGGACCATTAACAAAACTCTTCTCCACAGCTTGACGCTATTCTCCCCCATCTAGCTTGCAGCTCATTATATCACTAGAGATAGGAAATAGAATGTAACACCTAATTAAAATGTGAGCCTGTGTCCACAGATGAGTCAATAGAAATAAAGGCATTAAGCTGGTGAGAGAAGCAGGAGCGAGTCATCACAATAAAAACATCTTATTCAAGCAGACCTTCTACCTTAGACAGCTTCATGAAGTTGGGGATAACATGCGTGTTCAGGTCCTGATACGGCATAACATTAAAACCTAAAAGCTGATAAAAACTAAATGTCTGTTGTTCTCATTAAGGATTCTGAACTCTACTGTATAATAACAATTTTTAGCCTTTACCATTGGTTGTCATAGAAATATCACAAGCAACCACTTATTTTGGTAATAGATTTATAGATAGTGTCTTCTGTTATTTTAGTTGTTCTTTTCCAAAATTATATTGATGTATTTTTTTGTATAAGTAGATGAGATATCTGCAGCCATTGCAAGATGAATTTAATGTGTGTTAGGTTAAGCATGTTAGAGGCGTGCATGGAATTTAATGGGTTTTTTTAATATTGTTATTCTCCAAAATACATAAAAAGTATGAATGGCCAGACATGAACTTAAAATGATACATACAAAAGATAGTGCAAACTAATCATGTCTCCCTCTGTCACAGGTGGGACAGTCCCCTGATCGACCTGTTTTTCTCCAACCAGTTCCTTCAGATCACCACTACTGTGCCATCCACTTCTGTGTATGGGTTTGGTGAGCACGAGCACCCGACCTTCAAACACAACATGGACTTCATTACCTATGGCATGTACGCCAGGGATCAGGCACCCACGGTAATTCAGTTTATACAACACTTGTATCACCAAAAGGAGGTGGCAAGCATGGAATGTTACAAGTTTTGCAGGTATCCTTAGTTTTAATTAAATGACAAAGCCATGAGTCATTTTGAGGGTACTTTGAAACCTTTCATCAGAAACTTCCTCACAGTGCAGTTTTCAGAAAAAAGTATTTTGTGCCAAGATCCTGGTTCAGAAAAGCATTAAATTTCAAGCTTGGGTCAAGCCCTGTACATTCAAACAAGCTTGACTTCAGCAGGACTCATTAGATACTTGGCTAAACTGGAGTCAGTGGTTGACGAGTCTATTTTAACTAGCAAAGCATTTCTTACCCATGCCATTTTGCAGGGTTTGGCAGAATATGAAAGGTTTAACTGAAAAAGACTAAAAAGTGCCATTGTGATGAGGCAGAAAAAAAATTCTTTTCTATCAATTTGACTTCACACTAATTAAGATGAAAAAATCCCCAGCCTTTCAAAACAATGATTGAATTTCCTTGTCTGTGCATACGTAGCTACCTGACAAAAACTATGGAAAATAGCAAAGTCAAGCCAACCTCATGTGCTGTTTATGTTTCAGTCATTTGCCAACCTCTATGGAGTTCACCCTTTCTACATGTGTGTAGAACCTGACTCCAACACCCACGGTGTTCTCCTTCTGAACTCCAATGCACAAGGTAAGAAGATATATGGATTTCCTATATGGACTGCATAGAGAAAGCTGATAGATCAATAAGTATAAAAAACTGTTTCAGTGATTGCTTTTTCAATGTGGTACAAATATGAGTGACTGTTCCCTAACTAAGCTTCCAGGCATTGCTATGGAGTTTTCAGAAGAGTTTCATTAGAATGACTATTTAACAAGGTGAAATATTTTCAGCAAAAATATATGCTTAACTTTTTTTTTGAAAATAGATGTATATAGAGGGAAAAGAAGAAGGTGGAGGAAATCTCCTCTGAGACTGGCATAACTGAATCAAATCAATTTAGGTTACCCCTATATTCTGTCTGTGGAGAATAGTTTTGTATGTTGCCATGGCCACCTTACTTTATTAATCTAGTGATATAATTTCAGAAAAGGGGAATCTTCAATCAGTCTATAAAGTCAGTTTCCCCTGGCAGGCAATGGCTTCCAATAAGAAGATTAAAATAGCACAGAGGAACCCTAAACACAATCTTGTTGGTCCTTTTTATATAAATGAAACAGAGACATGGATCTGTGTGGTCTACTCTGTGTGGGTTTATGTGATTTATTGCCACACAATGCCAGTCTGAATGCCTCTTAAACACTGACAGTCTTGGAGCATCGACCACATCTCTAGGAAGCCTGTTCCAGTGTTCGACCACCCTCTTGGTAAAGAAATGCTTCCTAATGTCAAGTCTTAACCTCCCCTGATGCACTCTTGACCCATTCCCATGTATAGTGCATGGCTAGTTTGTACTGAGAACCTGTTTTTTTCCCCTATTTAGATGTTACTCTGTCTCCAAACCCATCTTTGACTTTCCGCACTATTGGAGGGATCCTCGACTTCTATCTCTTCATGGGACCAACCCCCGAGAATGTAATTCAGCAATACACTGAGGTCAGTAGAAAAGTGCATATGGCACATGGGGCAGTGCCTTGTAACAAAGTCCCGTCAGCATCTGGTAGTATCAGCAGGTAGTGCAGCCAGAGCTGTGTCCTGATCTGTTTGTACAAAGCTGTAGCTTCAGATCCGTGGGAAAACTGGCATATGCTCAAGCATCTGTGAACAGCCCGAGTGTAACAGTCTGGCTGGGTGTTCAGTGCACATCTCCAGCCTGTCCTGCAGTATTTCAGGATGGGGTGCACTAGTGCATTAAAGGGATCCAATGATTAGAAAGAAACCTGTCTAAGCTTACTCTTCTCTGGGCTGTCGTAATTTTACAGTCTTCTCTATATGACCATAATTGTATTTTAACACTGTGGATTCAGAAAACAAACTAGGCAGAGTACAGATGGGAATGTTTGGGAACTTCACATCTGCTGAATTTCAGAGATGTTGGATGGACTTTAAAGGCTTCAAGCCTTTATTTTGTCAGTGGAATTTCCTGTTGATTTTGGAGCCATCAGCCTGTTTTTTACTAATGAAAACCCATGTAATTGCATTGAAGAGCATAGGTGTGAAACAATAAGTTTACTGCTGTCTCACTGAGTGTAACTACTTTCTTTCCAATTGTCCAGTGTTTTCCAGAGAACTGAGAGTACACATGCAAATAACTGTTTTGTAAGGGTACATACAATTCTTACCTAGTGAGGCCTGTGCAGAAAAAATGTAGCAGATAACACCTTTTTCCTCGTCACCAAATGCCACGTGATGCAATAACTGGGCCTTTTGCACAGAAATTTTCCCCCTCCGACCCAAGCTCTGTTCATAAAGAAACCAGTGTCAAACCTAAAGACTGTGGAGCAAAGCTGAGAAGGGGCATGTTACTGTGAGAAGGGGAGGGTCATGTGTGCAAATGCTGAGGATTAGGCTGCAGCTGGAAGTGCTGAGCAGCCTGTGGTAGAGCATCCCAGAGTTGGGCACTCAGAGCAATCAGTGAGATATGCATGTGCTCTGCCTTCCCCTGCATCACACCTCAAAGGGCCCTTATCTCTGATTTGCAGCAAATATTTTGCCTTTCCTGGCTTTCTAAAGCCTCCATATCCTATACTTGGCTTCTTTTAAAGTGCTTGAAATGGGAAGAGAAATACTGTGGGGAAAAGAGGATTCAACTGAGAAGGAAAAAATTGCTGTGTTCTGGTTTGGTGATGGAAGGGATAACACTTGCTCATGCTGCTGTTTTGGGAAGTCTGGGACCTCCCCAGAGCGGTGGCCTTTTCCAAGCAGAAGTTCAGGTGGTGCCTCCTAGAGAGGTGGGAGGCTGATGGTGCTCCTCCATGTCCCAGAGCAGGAGCAACTGTTCTGTTGGTTGGAAGTTTTCTGCTCCCTCTGCACATCATCCCCACCAGTCACCTGTCATGGTTTAACCCTGGCCAGAATCTCAGCTGCTCGCTCACTCCCCCTCAGGGGGATGGGGGAGAGAATTGGAAGGGTAAAAGTGACAAAATTTGTGGGTTGAGATGAAGACCGTTTAATGGGTAAAGCAAAAGCCATGCACACAAGCAAGGCAAAGCAAGGAATTCATTCACCATTTCCCATGGACGGGCAGGTGCTCAGCCATCCCCAGGAAATGGGGAAATGGCTGAACATGTAACTGTTACTAGGAAAGACAAAGACTGTCACTCCAAATGTCCCCAGTCTCCTTTCTTCTTCCCCCAGCTTTATATGCTGAGTGTGATGCCATATGATATGGAATATCCCTGGGGCCAGTTGGAGTCGGCTGTCCCCACTGTGTCCCCTCCTAGCAAGTTGTGCACCCGCAGCCTCCTCGGTGGTGGGTTGGTGTGAGAGGCAGAAAAGGACTTGACTCTGTGTAAGCCCTGCTCAGCAAAATGAAAAATAACCCCGAATCATCAGCATTGTTTTCAGCACAGATTCAAAACACAACCCCATACCAGCTACTAGGAAGAAAATTAAAGCTATCCCAGCCAAAACCAGCACACACCACCTCTGACCCCAGTGCCACAGACCAGCAAGTAAATTTGGTTTCTAACTTACACATGGATAATAAAACCAGGGAGGGGGTAAAAAAAAGATTAAAAAAAAAAGTAAAGCAACTCTTCTCTGGGGTGCAGCTTTGATCCCTATTTTAGGGGAGTTAGTGCAGCAATGCAATGGAGATTAGAGCCATCCTTATTTCTTTTCAAAGTCTTGTGTTGGTTTTTGAAGGCAGCATTTCTGTGTCTTAGCAGGTGGTCAGCAGCTGAAAATAACATGAGAGAGTTCTCACTCCCCAGCTGATGGGTAGTGGCAGCTCACTTTCCACCCCTGTCTCTGGAAATGGAGCTGGAGCAAAGAAAATGTGGTAAAGGAGAGCAGTGGGTGTCTCCTAATGAGACATGTCACACGCAGGACAAAAATCCCCTGTTCTGTATTCTTTGAGCTTGCACTCAGCTCTCTAGGGAATCTTAAAGAATGCATGTTAGTAAATTTACAGTGAAATAATAACTTCTTCAGTAAACATCCTGAAATTCCAAGGTTGCAAATGTTACAATTACCATAGTATTAGTCTCTAGGGTAATGATTTAGCTTTTATGTACAAGATACGTGGGAAGGTGAAGGAGAGAGAAAAGACTTTATTTTTCAATTGTATTTCCTGTCACACTGAGAGGACTTTCCTGTGCAGTCATTGTCATGCCTCAGGGAAGGACAAGGGGTGGAAAGGAGGAGTGTGACCGATGTCTGCAAGGCACCCCTCAGCAGCATGGCTCAGTGCTCTCAGCTGTTTGCATGAGGCTCCTCTGGGAATTGCTGTTTTGGGAGCTCCTGGCTGCCAGGGACCCTGGCGGGATTAATTTGCACTGCTGCAATGAGCTTCCTGAGGGAATGACACCTGCCTCCCACCTGTGCAAGCATCTGCCCCAGATCACTGCTTTATGCAGGGTCCACCCATTGTATCTGTCCAGGATGGCCCCAGTGTTAGGTGTGGCGGGGTGGCCAGCTGGTGCATGGCTGTTGAGAGAAGGGAGTTGTGTCTGGAGAAATGTGCTCCACACCTTTTCTAAAGTTCTGTGCTGTTGCCTTCAGTGCCACTTCAGTATCTGAGGAACCCCTCTGGCCCTCACCATGCTTGTTTCTGTGAGAGGTTTAGGAGCTCAGTTCTGCTTTCTGCTTTCCTGTGACTCCCTCCAAACCAGTGAGTTAGGACAGCTTTGTAACAGAGCTCTTTACTGGGTCTCTGAAGGTTTCCCCATGCACTTTTCCAGGTTGCCACCAGCACCCAGAGGTGGACTGTGGACTCTTGCCTGGAACCGCTTGGCCTGGGCTGTGCCAAGAGCAGGACACCTTGTGTGCTCATCAGGGTTGATTGCAGCTGCCCTGCCAGGGCCCCCAGCCTCTCTGTGTATCCTTGGAGTGAGGGCAGGTGGCCCCAGGTGCCAGCCTGGCCCAGGATAATCTGCTTTAAATAGACTGCAAGAGTGAGATAGGGTGTGGGAAGGAAGCAGAGAGCTGTATGCTGGTGGCTCTGTCCTTCTGTTATGTCTTGCATAGGATGCATCCTACCAGAGTGATACAGTGGTGACAACAGCTGTAGGGTATGTGCTGGGCTTAGTGCCATGGGAAGGGGAAATCTCCAGACCAATTCTTCTGCTCCCTCCTGTCCCTGAGCCCAGCTGTGAGGAGCATTGCTCCTGGCACATCCAAGGTGGTCCTGCACAGATACATATATGTGGCAATTATCACATTTTTCTCCTACTATATAAGAGGTCCCGTGTGCAGGACAGATATATAAAAAAAAATCTCACTTTTAATGGCAAACACCTCAGTTTGCAGGAGGATGGGAAAAAGCAGTAACAAAAGCAGCCATTGAGCTGAGCCTGGCTAAGGCTCTGCAGCCACACCTAATACCAGACTGACACTGCCAAGACCGCTAGTGGCCTTTCAGAACAGACCAAGGGTGTGCAGCAGTAGTGCATGAGCTCCATAACTGCAGCAGTAGTGTATGAGCTCCATAACAAGACAGGAAAGTTAGGTTCAACAAATCTTATAGCTCTTGGATGCAGTGAAGGCCATGAATTTGTTATTTTATCACAAATTATCTGATAACAAGCTTTAAGTGAGCATACTGCATGTTTCCTAATGCTGTTTTCAGAGATAATTGCTGCTTTGCGTCCTCCTTACAGAAGTTTAAGCTAGTTATGAATGCAAGGGACCTCAGGAGGTCTCTAGTCCAGTCCACTATTTGAGAGGTAACATGGGGATCCTGTTTGTACCTGACATTTATCACAAATGATTCAGTGAGAGTCTCACAAGTGAATTCATGGGTTCCCCCAAGGAAAAACAAGCAGCTCATAAGTATTTTGCGCAGCACAGAACAAGGTTTGAAGACCACAGCATTGAAAAATCTTAAAACTTTTAGATTCCTGAGGTTATGAGTGTCTTTTGAATAGTTCAGTAGCTTAAGGGCCTTTCTTCTTTCTCTCTTAAAAGAAAGCTCAGCTTCTGTGTGTAGACCTCTGCCTGACTAGGTGACCACAGCACTCCTCTCTTTGCCTTAGCCACAGGAGATGAGCTGGGCCACAGGATCACCTGTGAAGTTTAGCCATTGTGTGACTATCCAAACATGCTATTTCTGTGTCTAAATCCAGAGCATTAGCCCACTTGGGTTTTTTATAGTTTCCTCCTACAACTCCTATTTGAAGAAAGGGAGTTTAAGCAAGTATCAAGCTTCAAGAGTCATTTTGTGTGGCTAGTTAGGGTGCAAGATTAGCAGTCTTTCATGTTGAGCCCCTGTGTCTGTATTGCTGGGCATCTCAGCTCCTTTGTTAGCCTGGGAAAGAGTATCTGTCTCTGCAGCATCTATGATATATAGAGCATAAGTCTGCAGCCATGTGTCTGTCATCGAAGTTTTTGGTCATGGGGTTAACAGAACAGGATCCTGATTTACTCCATAGAATTTATGATCTAGTTCATATCATTGATGCTCATATTAATAATGTTATTTTTCCAACAATCCAACACAGGGAAAGTGAATACGGATCACCTGCTCCCCAGACACAGATTTTAGATGTTAGATATATGTGTTTCCACTGAACTTTGTTCTTACTGCAAAACACTTCCAGTGTACCTTCCAGACACATCAGCTCTCAGGTGCATCTGAAAAGAGTGAAAAAAATACATGTAATGCCAAATTATGTAAACATGGAAAAACTAACAGTGAATTTATTAAACAACACCAGGAGTTATTTAAGAAGCAAGTGCAGGAGGAATTTTGGACCAGAAAATAGGATCTCTTTTTTTACTGCTTCTGCACTACCATATCTTTGTGCTTTTTTTCTCAGTTTGGATAACCCATAGGTTTGCTGTTTCTGTATTTTCCTCCCTCAGTTCTCCTGCATTACCCCATTTACCTTTTCTGATTCTATGGGATTAGAATTGGCAATTTTGCCAAGCAGGCTTTCTCTGCCTGCTGCACTTTGTGATCATTTGTATGCAGAGTGCAATCTATATGAATTAACTAGATCCTAAATATATATCAAATCCAGCTTGAGTTTTCAGGTTTGCAAATTTACATTCCTGCCTCTGCTGATCCATCTGTGAGTAGGTACCATATGTCAGTTACTTTATCAGGAAGCTTCAGGGGGATCCATTAGAGAGAGTCTGCAGCATAATTAGAAAAAAGAACATTTGTTTTCCCAGCTGCCTTGTTTTCATCCTTCCTCTTCAAATGTACTGCTGGTTTCAATTAAGCTCACCATAGATGCACCAGCCTGGTGAACCTGGAGAACTAATTGCTTAAAAAACTTAGGCTCTTGCTTGCAAGGTGGATACTTTTCTGTTGATTCAATTGCAATCCCAAACTTCTCAAGCCATGCTGTCACAAAATTCCATCTCGCTCTGTGGTCCACAGTGACACAGCACCATCTCATAAGAGCGAGCAGCTGAACGTCAGCAAACCCCTGTGCTGGGACCGTGCCCTTTGTGGAGGGCTCTGGTCACATGCTGGTGGCCACAGCTCCACCTCTGGCCCTGCTGGTGTCCACCTGGGTGTTTGATAGGAAATGAGGGAAGAAGCGAATGCCCATCCAACTCTTTACCTACATGGTATTGGTGATGTTCCTGACTGTCCTGCCCAGCCAGGAGTGACCCGGAGTGTCACAGGATGCAGAGCAGGGCTGCCCAGCTGTTCCCACTGCTTCTGCCTGGGCTGTTCACCCCTCTCCCATTTCCCAGCCTGTCTGGGGACAGGCAGCAGATGCCGCTCAGACATCCTGCCAGGGCACAGGGCTCTGCATTTAACTGCAGGATTAATATTTATCAGTCGACTTTCCCTCTTCCTCTTGTCCAAACAAGAAACCTGTGCACAAAGCATTTTATTTCATTTGGGAGTTCTTTTGTTTTGCTCTCTTTTTTTAACCTTGTTTGTAGGAGTCACTTTCTGGTTACAGTAGAAAAAGCAAGGGAAAAATATGCATCTACTTTAGGAGCACAAACTGATGGGGTTCACAGGGCTCATCTTGTAGCCTTTGCTGGTTGAAAACAAACTCTGCTGACTCCTCAGATGAATTTTTCCTTAACATGGTGAGTGTGGATGTGACAGGGAACCAGACTTCTTTCCCTGAGGATTGCCATGCTGTGTTGGACACCTTGATGCTGGCTCACAGATTGTCTGGGAGATTATCCTAAGCCATCATACCCATTCAGCTCACCATGGAAAACCCCAGCAAAGCTCGAACGATGGTCTTGGTGATCAGGTGTGTCCACACAAAACTAATGGAAAAATGGAACTAATGGAAAAAACTAATGACCCATGCAAGCAGACAAGAGAGAACCAAGGTAACAATTGTGTGTCTCTGCCCATCAGTCTCCCTCTACATGGTAGGGACCACCTTTGTCTGTCCTTAGCCTCTCCTGGCAAGGGCACAGCAGTGTGAAGTGAAGGCTGGGTGCCGCTGTGGCAGGAACATGCTGCTGATAGCTGCTCTTGTGTCCTCTGCAGAGCGCAGCCTCGAGCTGAATTGAAGGAGAAGGAGGTGTTCAGAAGGGTGAAGAGAGTTAAGTCTGGTGGAAGGGGCCAAGTAGCAGGTGTGTGGGGCAACTGTGCCGCTCAGCCTGAGCATCCCTCCTGGAGAGACTTAAAGCACTAACCTCACCAGTTGTTCTGGCCTCCTCCTGTTTTTTTCTTAGGTGAGATAGCAGCATCCCAACAAGCCAAAGCACACTGGAGCCAAATTTGTAATGTTTAGTGCTTGAGTTTAACTGTGTATTTGCAAGCCTTTCTTGTTTGGAAGCAACTTAGCCTGTGTGTTTCCCAGGTCAGGTGCATTAAAACATCCTCAGCTTTTCCCTGCCTCTCTCCCACGTGTGTGTTTCTGTCTTGTGCACTTTGTACATCCCACCAGCTCTAGCATCCATAATGTATTTTAGAGCGATGTCAAGTTCAGCATTGCTTTCCCAGGTCAGACTCTTCCTGGAAAAAATCCCAGAGGAAGATGTGCCTTCATGCAGTGTGTCTCCAGAGAGCTTAGCAATGCAATAGATACGGAGTGCCAGAAGTGCCTTGTCTTATTTATTTAAAGTAGATGAAGTTTAGCTGCCAATACGCAAGTTTTTTGTTTTTCACTTCTTAGTACAATTACCTAACTACGGAGATTCATGAGGAAATAAGGGAGGAACAGTTATTTGGGGGACAATAGCTGCAACTGATTAATAAGTCATGGCTGCTGACTAGCTACTTAATTTTCACGTGTTGCCTGCAAAGGTGTTAGAAATGCAAAACCAAGGTTAGTTTCATGGGATTTAACTGAAGTAAGGATTTCAAGATATGTCCCCCAGAAAACCCTAGTGTGTACTAATGAGGCAATGCCAGATTTCAGTTTATTTGTAGAACAGAGCCATCATGGTTGCCCGCTGCTCGTCCCAGGTTACCACTGCAGCTCTCACCAGGGGAAGCAGAGCAGGATGCTTTGCTTCCCTGTGCTCTCAATTGAGTTTCCTCATGCCACTTACAGATGGATTATGTTCAGACAGTGGAAATCAAATATTTATAAAATCATATTTAACTCATTACCTTGTGTTTCAGTTGAGAATTCAGGACCAAACAGTAACTCTGACCTTGAAGAAGGTTGTCAAAGCCTGGCAACACAAGGCTGTGGGCCAGCAGTAAGAGCAGTCAGCCATAAGTAACTGAGTTTCATCAGGCTGGTGTGTAAATATAACTAAAACTTCAGAGAGCTCAAATAAACATCAGACTCTTGATGAGTTAGTTCAGCTGTATGTGACAAGAGAAATATGCAAAGCTTATGTTGCTGTGTGTTGTTGGAGATTTGTCTGCTGTTGACCAAGGGGTTTTTGGATCAGGAGCCGGTCAGGTGGCAGGAGGATCCACACAGGGTTTCTGCTGGCATGTGCCCTGTAAGCAAAGGCACGTGTTACTGAGCAGCAGCAAACCCCTCATTTAACATCAACCTGGGTTCTGTAGGCTGTGTCTTCCACTGGGATGTTCTTAGAAGTGATGCTCACTGTGGGTATTGCTTGGATCCTCTGTGAAGGGCAGGGATCCACCAGGAGAAGCACTTTTGTGGAGCCAGGCATATTGTACTGAGAGCCACTCAGAGAAAGGAAAGGATATTTAATGGGTGTGTAATGCCCGTGCCCTGATCTTTGTGGCTTAAATGATCTGGAAGCCTCTCCTGGTGTTTCAGAATAACTTCTCATCTCACCTCTTGCATTTCTGTGTTCCTCATTCCTGCTGTAGGCCATTGGACGCCCACACATGCCAGCCTACTGGTCCCTGGGATTTCAGCTCTCCCGCTGGGGTTACGGCAGCCTCGATGTTTTGAAGCAAACTGTCGATCGCATGCACCACTATGATATCCCATATGTGAGTATGAGTTTTTCAATGTTTATGCTAATTTTACAACCTGAAGTGAGGTGAAGGAAATTATAATAGAGGAAAAATATTTATCCCACAAAAAGAATTGTAGAATAAAAAGATGTTCATAATCTTATGTAGCAGTTTTCTGCGTAATATCTTCATAATGTTTAAATGAACTTTTAAAGTGGGCTTGTAACATGAAGTTTAAGTGCTGCTCTTGGCTGCATAGCAGGTGATTCTGGCGTGGATTTGCTGTTATGCAGTATGAGGTGCTAGCATTTTAAAAATATGTAATGGCACTTCTGATGCAGATCACTGCAAAATAGTTGCTAAACTAGAACTTCTACGTTTCCATTTTGTCCATTGCTACCATGTAAGTTTGTGGGACTACAATTATTACAGCCAATCTCTTAAATTTAATTTCTTACTTTAATTACCTTTTAGAAATAGAGTTGTATATGTTCTGATTTCTGTATCAAACACTTCCATTGAAGGCCACATAGTCCACCTGCCCTGCAGTGAGCAGGGACATGTTCAACTAAATCATGTTGCTCAGAATCCCACCCAACTTAACCCTGAATGTTTCCAGGTATGGGATATCTACCATCTCTCTGGGCAACGTGATGCAGTGTTTTACCATGCTCATTGTAAAAAATTCCTGTGTGACATCTAGTCTGACTCTACACTCTTCTAGCTTAAAACCATCACCCCTTCTCCTACCAGGAGAACAGGATCTACACAAAAAGTCTGACCCTGTCTTTCTTACTAGCCTCCTTTAAGTACTGAAAAGCTGCAATAAGGTCTCCTTGGAGCCTTCTCTTCTCCAGGCTGAACAACCCCAGCTCCCTCAACCTGTCCTCATAAGAGAGGTGCTCCAGCTCCCTGATCATTTTTGTGGCCCTCCTCTGGACTTGCTTCAACATATCCATGTCTTCCCCATGCTGAGAAACTCCAGAGTGGGATGAAGTATTAATGTAATGTTTGCTCTAAAAATGTTTAGGATGTCCAACATTTTGACATTGACTACATGGAACGCCGCCTGGACTTTACCTATGATAAAGTGAATTTTGCCGGTCTGCCAGAGTACATGCAGGAGCTGAAGAAGAAAGGAATGCACAATGTTGTGATTCTGGTAAATTAATGATGTTTCTAATTATTTCTCCACTTATAAGAACTTTTCACAGCGTAGTCTTCACAGCAGTACCTAGGTGCTGACACACACATGCTCTTGTAGCAGATTTTCCATTTTTGTAATTTGTTGAGAAAAGCTCAAGAACAATTTCTCACAGATTTTGTATTTAAAAGTGTTCCATTTGTTGGATACCTGTGTACCAGCATCATCTCTATCCCAAAATATTAATTCTCTGTCACTTTTCCCCACTCAGTTATGAGAAATTTTGCCTCTCTTCAGGGCATAGAATTGTTTTCATACAGTTATTTCCCTGAAAATGAAAAAATGAATTTAAGACAGATAGAAAAATAACTGAATAGGTGAAAAAATTCTATTCCTAATCACTCTGGAAAGCTAGTAACTGCAATTCATGTTGCCTTGTACTTACATTTTATCTAAATTAATGTAAGAGATGTTTGTTTGCATGAAGAATTGTGGAAAATGTATGTTGAACCTCTAACCAAAACTGACGTATGGACAAATGAATTAATTTGGACAGAAGTGAAAATTGGAGCTTTCCATCTTCCCCAGTTAATTTATCCAACAAAATTTGCTGTTTGGCTCCAGCACATCCCCATACATGTCCTTATGCAAAAATGACTCTCTCTCACAACAGCTGAGTGAGCGCCAATGGTGGCAAGGAAATTGGAGACCAATTAAATTGAAATTTAAATAAAGATTTAAATAAAATAGGAAATTAAATAAAATCCCTTGATAGATTCAAAAGATCTTGCTCTTCAGGGTTCCTTAGCAGTGCAGCACCAAGGAAGGCTTCACTCCCTGGCACAGGATGCAATTTGTTCTCCATAACCACTGGGGAGAGGATAAGAAGAAAAGCACTTTAAATTGCAGTATGACAGATTTAAGGTAGAATGAGGGTAAGGCTGCCTGTCTGCAGGATGAGCTGAGCAGGGAGCTGGCTGCTGTAGCCAAGGTGCCTCGCCAGGTGTCTGCTGAACAGGTCTGACAGATGCATCAGGGATGGCTCATCTGCTGACCCACAGCCATAGGGTAAGGAGAAGGAGACAGTCCCACAGAGTCCCTCTCAGGCCATTTTGCTGTGGTTGTAGTCATCTATTTCCTGTCTAAATGGTCAGTTTACACCTTTCATTTGGGTACTATTATTCTTATTTACCTCAAACTGCCAGTCTTTCACCCTTCTATTTTCTTTCTTGATACACTGATTTGAACAAGCATATTCTCCCTCAGCCTTTTTTTTTTTTTTTTTTTTTAACTAGGATTAACAAACCAAAGTACTTTACGCTCTTTTTATTGGGTGAGGTCTTCAGATCTTCCTGCAGTAGCTCTCCCCCAGCATGTTCCCAGTTTGAATGCATTTGCCTGTGTAGCAGATGACTTGATTTCCCAGTGTTCCTGATAATGCCCCCAATGTTTGAAGAACAGAAGTATTTCCTTCTTTCTCCCAAAAATTGTCTCCTATAACAAAGCCCTGCATCACATTTACCTACATTATATTGGTGGCTCATGCTTGTAAGGAGGCCGGTTAATACAACTGAATCATAATGGACAGACCACTAATGTTTGACCCTAAGTTGATCCAGCCCTTTTAAAATAAAGGTCATATTCCTTATGTTGTCTTGGTGGTCCTGTCAAAGGCCTGTGGGGAGAGAGACTGAACAGCAGAGTCCTAAATTGCAGTACAGTTCCTTTTTCACTTGTAGTGGTTTGTCGGGAGTCAAGATAAGTGGGAGCTACTGCAGTTGCCTTGTCTAAAAATCACATTATCTTGTCAAATAGATAGATTAAGGCAGAAGTGCCTCCCTGTCCTTATTTTTTCCTCCACAATTTGTTGTAAAGTTTAGCATGCAACTGGGGATGGACTAGTCAGCACCACAGATAGCTCTGTGGGAGTTTTCTTTTTAGCTGGGAGTTTTTTAATAGTTTCTTTGTAAGTACCTTCTCTGATTTATTATTTGCCTAATCTTCGCTTTGTACTGTAATTCCATTTGCTACTCGGAATCTCAACCAAAACCACACAGCCCAAATGAACAATTACATATTGATAATGGAAACAGCAGCCTGTGTAGTGAGCACTATTTGACAGCAATTTGCCCTTAAAGATACATTCCCTTGAAGGTCCCATTTCGTCTGCAACTGCAAATCATGAGAAGCTCCAGGGTGCACCAGTGAAATCAGTTTCCATCAGTGGAGATCCAAGGCACAGAGTTTAAGCAGTAAATTAATAAGTCCCTCTGATGGAGAGCAACTTTAAGACAAAAATAGTCTCAAATTAACTGGATACATCCTTGTAAATAAACAAGGAATAAATGAGCACATGCACTGTCAGGACTAAGTGGTCTTTCTAACTGTTAGGCAGTTTAGGCTCCTTGTATTCTCAATATTGCTCTAAAAATTATCTAATCTCTTAGAGCTGTGACATTAAATACCACCTGCCTATTTATTGGTTTATCTCAAAAAAGTTTGCAAAACATTAACATATGAGCAAAATACCAGGAGTCTGGGGTAGCTCTTCCCATGCAGTCTTATCCTTCAATAAATACATGGTAATCCTCTCTTTTTCATCAATGTCAGGATGTCGCCAGTTGTTTTGCACTTGCTATTGGGTAGGAAGCTACAGGCAAGCAGTTGTGATTTAGTGGTGAGCTACAGTATCTTCTTGTGATTTTAGTTTCAACAAGTTTTTTAAAGCCCTTTCAGTTTCTCAGATGGCTCATTGTACAGCAGGGCAGGGAGTTGTCGGTATAAAAATTCAGCTGTTAGACAGATGCAAGAAATACAACTCTTGATTCATGCAATGAGCTAATGGGAACTCAAAGAGGAAACCCTTCTTTCCTCCTTCCACTAACCTGTAACTAAGGACTGTCTTCTGCTCTAGTTCTTTAGCTAAGCTTGTGAAGAAAGAACAAAAGCTGAGCCAGTTTGTCCTTCATTATTTAAAAGCTAAAGCGAAGTATAGGTTACACCAGTACTGAAGTTTTCTATTTTCACTTTGCTACAGTTGCTGACTTCCTGTCAAACTCTGTCTGTTAGCGTTCTTTAGTGATGCAAAGCATTCCCATAAGTAGAGTCAGGAGCTGGCACAGTATGAAAGGTTTCATTCCCAAGTGGTAGCAAAGCCAAGCTAGTTGCAATCAAGGTAAGTGTAATCCAGTTTGATACCGAAAGAACAATTTTTCTGTTTAGATTCTCTTTAGATAGTGACAGTAATGAGTGAGTTCCCCAAGTATAGCAGATTGTAGCCTTCCCTGTGATGATTTCAGGCAATGGGCTCTGACTGCAGCCACTTAGTGTCATGTAAAACCTCTGTTAAATGGATTTGGGGTGATGGGTTCAGTCTTCCTCATCTCAGACTGTTACAGTCAGAAGCAAAGAGCAGGTTCTGACAGCCAGCAGCCTTAACACTGGTAAACCATCTGAGGATGGGACCCTGAACTCAGTTGTGCCACCATCACGGGGGTGGCCGGTGCCTCACAATCAGGAGGTCTGGTCCCCAGTGCCAGAAGCCCTCCATGAGACTATGGTCACCTTGATAGTAGCATGGCTCCATTACTGGAGCCTCTAAGTGCAGCCCTTCAGCACTTCTCTCCACTGACCTCTTTCAGCGGCCATCTCCATTTAAGGGAAATTTTGACTAAGAGTGTCAGTACTTGGTCATCATTATTGTTCTAAATAATGTGCATGCTTCAACTGTGTGAGAGAAAATATATTCTTTAGAAACAAAGAAGTTCTAAAAGTAACAATGACTACAATGAAAAATGATAATCATTATTATTGAATAGGAGCTTTACTGAAAGACCTTGTATACCTTCTATTAAATCACTCTAAAAATAGAAACAGTGACAAAATACTTAAAAGTCAACAGCAATATGCTCATGATTCAAAGCTTGATAGCTTTAACATTTCAAAGTCAAGCTCTGTGAGCTGTAGAGGCCAAAATTTCCAGAGATGAGTTTTTATGGATGTGCATCAAAATACATGTTTGGGATCATAGGTGGAAGTGAATCAGACTGGGTAAGTGCTGGGTGTTCCAGCTCTTTAAGCAGTCAGTTGGAGTTAAGGATGCTCAGCACCCCCTTCCCAAGAGCTGCTAAAGAGATGAGTTAGGGAAGATTTAACAGGCATCCTCCCCCACAAACAACCCTTGAATGCATGGAGGGGTTTTGCTCTCTTTAGGACAATACTAAACCTGCATAATGTATTAGATTTATGTGCTGGAATAACCTTTCAGCTGAAGGAAAGCAGAAACTTGGATTAGGAGTAGCTAATTAAGCTGACTTCTAGCCTTCAAGTCCCTTGAGAGACATCTTTCCCACAATTATAATTATTGCAGATGGACAGTTTTCTCTTTTCCAGAGTTGAACTATTAAACAAGTTAAAAATGTAGTGGACACTTATACTCCTTACAGGGGTGACACAGGAGCTAGATAGTTAAAGTAATACAGAATTTTAAAGTAGGAATTTAGTTGTAGATTTTGTTTTTGAGGCATGGAAGAATATAATTTCCTCACCAGGGCTATAGTTATCAGAGGGCTTACAAATAAATCAGGCAATTGATTCAGGTGTTTAAATGAGCTTTAAAACATACCTTTAAAGAACCTTACCATCTGGGATCTGATATTTTTTGTTTCCTAAGAAGTTTATGAGTTAGATTTTTATCACATCTTAATTAAAGTTCACTTAAATTATTGCTGAAGCTATAAGTGAGTGGAAGAATTGTTTCAGTGGTGTTTTTCTCTATGGTGTTTCATAACTGAAAGGTTTTGCCTAAAGCAGAACCTGAGGGAATAACACCTTATAAGAGAAAAGTGAAGAATTCCCTCTTTCTAAAATGGCTGCAATTTTAATCTGTTCTAAATTACACAAGAAGCAGATAGCTGCTCCCAATTAGGGACTGTTGCAAAATGCATTTACCTCCTTTTAGTTGCAGCTGACTGCTGAGCAGAGTTGAATAGTATCTCTTCATTCACTGGCATCTGAAAGTATTCCTAGCTTTATTACTTACCAGCATGGTGGACCCCCATCCTCCCCAGGAGCCGATCCCACTCCCTTTCAATGAGCTTTGTGGCTGCCGATGGCCATTCTGAGGCGGAGAAGTTGTCGGTGCCAATGCCACTGACAGTAACAGGAGGTGGTGATCACCCCAAGCAGTGAAACGGTCAGCAAGGATGAGCTGTGGGGTCTAAAATGGTGTGGTCGTGATGCTTGGGTAGAACAGAGGCACATGCATGAATTGGGTTGCTCTGCATCAGACTGACAGAAGACACCCTTGCCCAACATTGACTCTGAATGGAGAGCTAAAGGGGTCCTTTGAGGCTGGATGTGCCAAGCCCCTTGAAAAGCTTTAGTTATTTCAGCATTGAGCTGTTGATGTTGAGGCAGCTGGAATAAGGATTGCCTGGGAGGAAACCCAGAGGTGTCTGAGCGTGGAAATGCCCAGTGTAGGACCCACCTATAGCAGAGACCTCGGTGTGGGGGTTGTAAAATCTAGTGCCTCTTGAAACTAACTTGAACATAGAATGTCTCATAAAAAAATAAACATGAGGGTATTTACTAATTTCACATTGCGTTTGCCTCATACAAGAAATCCTCATGACATATCTTTCTTTTTCTAAATTATGTGCTTTTTCAATATTTTGCAATCTGCATTAAGAATGTAATCCACATTTTTCTAAAATATACAAAAAGAAGAGTAATTGTTACGTCTGGGATTTCCATAACAGAAATGTAATTGCTGTTTTCAGGACCCTTTCATAACCAAGGACGAGGAACCAGGCACTTACAGACCTTATGATCTCGGCCAGGAAATGGGAGTCTGGGTGAACAACTCTGATGGTGTAACTCCTGCTGTTGGGAAGGTTGGTTTTTTAATTTTCTGATGAATTTGATCTAGTGCTGCTTTAAAATGATAAAGCAGCTCTGCAACAGAAGTGAGAAAATAACCAGGATTTACACCTCTAACCCTTAGGCCTGGCCTCCTGGAGAATCCGTGTTTCCTGACTACACCAACCCCAGGACAGTGGAGTGGTGGACACAGTTGTGCCTGGAGTTTAAGGATGTCCTTGACTACGATGGGATCTGGATTGTATGTCCTGTTATATCTGCCCTCCCTTCTTTAAAATAGGAAAACGATGCTTTTAACATGTGCCTCACTTTCTTTATTAAAGGATATGAATGAACCATCCAATTTCTTAAGAGGCCAGTATCCTGGATGTGCTGATAATGAAATCAATAACCCTCCTTACATTCCTAGTAAGTAAAATTTCCATGTCAAGCTCTTTTTTTTTTTCTTTTTTTTTTTGGTGGGGGGTATCCATCCTCTCATTTTCCATCTTTCCCTACCTGTTCCATGGGTTCAGTTACAGATGTGTTCAAGACTCCAGTGGCTGGGTTGTGATGGAATATCAAAAATCAACCACTTTCCTCTGTCCCTGCCTTGTAAAAATGACCTTTCCTGCCATTCTCTGAGCAACTGGTCTGCATCAAAAAAAAAAAAAAAAAAAGGGCAAGATACCCATATACTGTAACTCAGCTACAGATTTATGGAAGAAGTAACCCTTCTGCCTTACCATCAGCACTGCTAATCTTAGAGATGGGCAGTCTCTACCTTCTTCACAAACCATGACAAGGAAGAGAGGATCTCCCTGATGCCTTAGTTCAATATATTTCCTTTCTCATAGGAAAGACATTTTCAATGCATTACTAGAAATGGGCTAAAAATAAATTTAAAAATGTCCAAGCCTATGGGAGACTTATAGGAATGGGAAAACCTGTTCCAGTAGCTGAGTTAATGATAGACTCATTCTTCCCCAGGAAGCCATGAGTACTTACAATTAGTGCCAGTGGTGCTGGCAGTTAATCCAGCCAACATTTCCCCAGGAAAGCCCAGCTGCCTGAGCAATGTTAATATGCAGCAGGAAGTTGATACATAAATGAGTTATTGACAGTGAAGTATTGGAAATGCTCCCTTTTCCCCTTCAGGCTTTTGTAGTGCCATGGTTGGGCACTGAAACAGGCTCTCCAGGGAAGTGGTCACAGCACCAAGCCTGACAGAGTTCAAGAAGCATTTAGATGATACTCTCAGGCACATGGTGTGAGTCTTGGGGATGGTCCTGTGCAGGGTTAAGGGTTGAGCTTGATGGTCTTGTGGCTCCCTTCCAATTCATCATGTTCTGTGATTCTTCATTTTCTTCATTAAATCTTAATTATTTTTACTCTGAATATAAGAGAAACATAAACATAGCAAAAGCATGACCAAATATTATAAAGAGATTGTAAATTTTTTTTGTCCCTTTGTATCGTTTTGTTTTGAACCAGAGTTTAAGGCCTTTCTTTTATATTTCACTCTATGCCAACACTGTCCATGCTCTTAGCTGTCCAAGCCCTTGACTGGTGTAGGTATGAGATGGGACCTAAGCTGCTTAGTCCAACAAGACAGTAGGACCTTCCTGGGGTTAGCAGAGTTTTGCAGGCTCACTACTGTATAGGTGATTTCATCTGTGGAAGTCCCAGTCTCAGGGCCTCGGGCTTTTTGTGAATGTAGACTTCAACCTCCTTATCTACCTTTTGTAACCATGAGTACACGTAACCATGGTTTGAACTTCTAAAAACAGATGTCCTTCAAATCAATTTTCTATAAAACACTTTATACTGAAGATTAATAAGCAATTGTAAAATAATCAGTATTACTGAGGCAGAATACAAAGCAGTCAGAATAGGAATGAAGAATCAAGCTATGATTCCTGTGCCATCATTTTCTTTCCTATCCCACCTTAATTTTATGGGGCTAATAATCAAGTGCCAGTGGGACATTAAGAGTGACTTTCCTCAGAACCTTAGTGTCTTCTTCAAAGACATACCAGTCAAAGTGACTTGAAAATTGCCTATAAATTAAATTATGTCTGATATAGGTCAGCCACACTGGAATGTAGGTGTCTAAAGATCCAAACACAAGGATTCCAGCTGTGGTGGCACAGCAGAGCAGAGAGGCCAATGGGGTTTCAGCTGCAGAGAAATGTACATTGTGGTAATGAACTGCAAACATACAGGAAGTGCAATTAGGCAGGGAAATTGCTTGTTCATGGAGAAATATTTACAATAGTGCATGCACCTAATTAAACATGCAAAAGAAGAATACGTGAGAATCTACTTTCTTTTTTATTTTGAGAGAATTTTGCAATGTTTTCAACTCCATCTCTGAATTTTGCCATGATAGAACTGTGCTACCTACCTGCATCTGCAGCTGTATGGACACTGAGGTTTTAGGATTTCACATAACCATACAGGTTCCTTGGATGTCTGAATTTCTGTTTTGTTTGGTTTTGTTTTTTCTTGCAATGTTTTTGCTATTAAGTAAAATTAGTTACCGTGTAAAATAATATGTACGTGTATTCTTAATTCAGCAATGCAGAATCTTTCTTTCTATTACTTACTAAATACATGATACATGAACAGATGTTTTGAATTACTGGACATAGAACCTAAAAGGAATTATCAGTCCTCTCCTCCCCTCTGAGGACATGTCCCTGTGTGCAGTCAGGTATTCATGGCTCCATGATAGCCTCAAGTCAGCACAGGTCAAGCGCTTGAGCTTTTCCTCTTCCCAAATCCTTTCATGTTTTCACCCCCTAAATGTGTAGAAATGTGAACAGATTTAAATTATGATGCATGTGATTTTACACTGTTTTGTATCATTCTCAGGCATTTCTGATCGTTCCCTGTCACAGAAGACGTTGTGTCCTGACTCCAAGACTTACCTCGGAGAGCAGTATAACACACACTCTCTCTTTGGCTGGTCACAGACAGAACCAACTTTCAAGTGAGTTTTCTAAGTATTTCTAATCAGATTCACATGATTCAAATACGTTTTAAGAGCCGCTGATGTTACCTGGGAAATCTGGTATCTGATAAGAAATGTTGTTTCATTTTACTGTTTGTCATTTAGTAAGACCTTTCAAGGAAGGAGAATCTTGGAAGAAGGAACAGAATCTTTTCCAGTTTTACTTTTCTTAGCTAAATCAGTATGTATATATAGGGCCTAACTTTTCAGCTGCTGCTTTAGTGTATCTAGAGCAACATGTTCCTGTCCTCTGTTAGAGCATCCCACGAGCAGCTGCAGCAGAGTCAGCCTTGTGTGATCCCAGAGGGATTTTTCTGTCCCCTCGTTATTGTGGCAGAGGAGTTTCTATCACTGTCAGTGAAGAATCTGACCAGCGCAGCTCTCCTGGCCCTTCTGGAGCTGCCTCTGGTTCCTGGCAGGCAGTGTTCTGCAGTTTGTCTTGGGGCTCGTGGGTTTAGGAGGGCAGAGCTGCATTGCAGCACAGTTGCTGTCAGCTACTGTAAAACTCATTTTGCAGCTGGGAAGCACTCAGAAGTAGCTTACGCAGGCAGACTGTTGCTGTGAAGCTGGAATGACAGTGGAAAGCCACTTGTTGGGTTAAATGAAATGGGAAAATCATGCCTTTTCCAGCAGGGATTGAGCTAAAACATGGGGAAATTTAATACCACTATGGAAGTGCAAAGCAGGGGTCCATGTGCTGGCCAATTTCAGCATTTAGCACTCATTTTATGGCTAAGTGAGCCTATTACAGTGTTGATGCATTTGTATTTTATATGCCAAGACTGGAGGAAGGGAAGCACTGGTAAAGCCAGAAGTGGTTTTGTGGGTCTGGCTGAAGCACAGTCCAACTTTCAAGAGAAGGAGCAGAAAGCTTTTGAACCCTGGACCTCTTAGCATGGTTTTTGGGCCTCTCTGCCCCGGTCTCAGAAGAGATCCTCCCACCACTGCTCTCTCCATCAGGATTTGTTCTCTGCGCACTGAAGTCCACATAACCATGCCCTGCCTTGGTAGCACTGTGAATAGAGCCTTTAGATTTCCTGTCTTCTTGAGCTGTTTTTTTTTTTTAAACTTTATTCAGGCTCTGTGCCAGCAAAGGCAATTGCCTGAGACCAACCCTGTGAAACCAGCAGGAAAAGCTCTGTGTGCAGGCACACCTGCCCCAGCCCCTTCAAAACACACACTGTCCCTGCTGTTTTATTCCAGGCTAAAGCCACTGGAACAGTTACTGCTGCACAGCTCCTCACAGCCTCCCCCAGGGCTGTGAACCTTCCCCCTTCCTGCAGCACATCCTTACAGAGCTCCTAACAAAAGAAACATATTCTGCTCAAATGTAGAGAGTCCTTCAAGGCTGGAGAACACCACCAAAAGCGTATGCAGAACTTGGGTTTGCTGCAAAGCTGGGAAACTTTGGTGAAGTATCTTACATGCATATTCATTTGGTTTTCTCAAATGCATTTCTTTTCAAGGCTGGTTTTATACCCTTTCTGCATTCACTCTTCATAAATAATATGCTAAATTAAATTACTGACAGGAATATTTAGCAACCACCATCAATTGCAGGATATTCACTGAAAATGAATGACAATTTCATAATCATATAAAAAACAATTCTAAGAATTATTCTAAGGCAGACAGAGAATAAGAAATGTGTCATCTGCCCTGTGTCAAATGATTTGAATTTGAATACATAAACTAGAAGCAATCAATTTGTGCATAGCTTAATACCAAGAGTTATTTGCACATGATATTATGTAAATAATTTAAATCAACAAATACATTTGACAACATTAGGACCTGTTCATCAATGGTTTGCGAAAGACTGAAATTATTCAATAAATTACTTGTTACAAATTGTTTATGCAGCTCTGGATCACAGTTGAGTTAATCTGATATTGCCCTCATTAGTACCTGTATTTGCAAATGGAGCTAAAGATAGCCAGAGGAAGAGCACTCTTACTCAAGACATCCATGAAATGGCTCTAAAATGCCTTTTATACAAAGCACATGGAATCTTGTGGAGTTATTTGGCCTGTAAACCAGAACCAGCAGGCCCCATGAGGTTCAAGAATTGCACCTCTTGCTGCATATGGCTCCTAAGGTTAATATGTTTAAGTCTTCCATGAAAGCTGTTGCGTTTTTTGCTTCAGAAACAAATGTTGAAGCACTTTAAGTCTCTGTGCCGTTACAGACCCTGTAGCAAATACTGGGCCATAACGAACACAGATGAAAGAGCTCTTGATCAAATCACATTAAGAAAAGGGAGAAGGAGGTGGATGGTGAACAACATGATTAATATTTCATACTAGGATTTCCCAGAGAATCTAAACTTTGTTGCCCAAATGGCATTAAAGCAGAGTTGAATTTGAGTTCCTGCGATATATAATATTGCAATATGTAATTACGTACAAAGATGACCGTATGTTGAGGAATTTTGTAATAGATTTGTTAATAAGATGTATTGCACTTCCTTGATTTTCTGGTGATGCAGTAAAATTATTTTCAAAACCCAAGAAAAAATTCATTGCACCACTAATTCTGTAATGAAACCTCATATATCAAACAATGACAGGAAACCACAGGATGGGGTGACATATTGAATGATTACATGTTTGCTTTCTATATTGATTATTTCTTTTTTAAAAGATGTCTAGATAGAATTTTGATAATTTTTGTGCCTTTTTTTTTTTTAATTCCAGGATATTAGAACCTTATTTGCCAATAAAAATCTCTAAATAAATATATTGAGTAAAATACATATTGTACTGCTTTTTGGGAACCCACAGGACACTAAATTAAATGTACTAATACAGAAAGGAAATTATGTTTCAATTTTTCAGTTTGAGATATTGCTGAGAATAAATGAAACACAATGTTTAGGAAGACTAAAAATACTTGAGACAAATTGTTTTGTGAATCAGATAGATTTTAGGTTTTTTTACTTTGGTTACTGAGTAAAACTTTGTTTATTTCCAGTTTTGCAGCCACATTTTCGTGTGACGTGGGACCACAACAGTAATTGTTTCACGAGTAACACCCCTTGAGATTGTGCCTGAATGCTCTGGTTGATCATATGATCATTTGGTTACCACTCTTATTTTCAATGATCTTGTTGCAATTCCTTGCAGTGTTGTCCAGCAGGCAACTGGAAAGCGAGCATTTGTCTTGAGTCGGTCTACATTTGTCGGCAGTGGGAAGCATGGGGGTCACTGGCTGGGTGACAACTTCTCTCAGTGGAAGGACCTGCGCCGGTCAATCATTGGAATCCTGGAATTCAACCTCTTTGGCATTCCCTATGTAAGTCTGGTGTCCTTCATGCTGGCTTATAGATAGTATCACATCAAATTAACTCAGATGTTTTCTGAAACAAGCCTCTTGAGGTAGCTAGCAGTACCAACCTCCACAGCGCCAGGAACTGCAGATTAAAGAAGGCTAAATGTCATCAGTCTTGGCTGCTGAAGGGAAAGGAAAATAGCTCTGCAAGGTTCCGACTGAGTCACTACATGCCATCCAAAAGCAACGCCTTTGTGATATGTCATTATCATATTCTGTGATTGAGGTCCCTTCATACATTTCTGGTTTTTCAAACTGGGATGGAGAATCTGTAGAGTTGCTGAAATATGGTCAGATCTTTCACAGTGATCTTAGTGCCCTAGAAGCCAGTACAATCTCAGTCACAGAAAAATTTGTATCATTGTGGAGCACTTCTATCAAGTAATTAGAAATAGGTACTACTTTCCATAAATTATTTTTATTAGCAAATTTCTGTAGTTTCTCAGTTTTGGGCCTCATTCACAATCATAAACATGATTTTATTTTTCTTTAGATTGGTGCTGATATCTGTGGGTTTAACTATAACACTACCTATGAACTCTGCCTGCGCTGGATGCAGCTTGGCTCTTTCTATCCATTTTCCAGAAATCACAACGCAGAGGGAAACAGCGTAAGTAAACCAAGTTACATAAAGCTGCATTCTATGATTACAGTTAAGGTGACAGTGATTTGTATTACTTTCTCAGAAATTAACCTTCTCTTCTTGGGTAAACTGGAGCAATGGGTGAAAAGGAATGCTGCACTGAGAGCAGGAATTACATAGTGAAGTGTAAATTTTTCCCATTCCTCATGCAAAGATAATATAGAAATGCTGGTCTTCTCATGCTGTTGGTAAAATTCATCTGCTCCGTCTTTTGCCTTCTGAAGCCCAGGTTTTATTTAAGAGCTGAGGAGTGCCAGCATGTCTTCCTACTTCCTCAATTGCTTCAGTTTTTGTTTCAGTACTTCTGTAATTATAGTAAGTATTGCAGGAAGGGCAGAGAGATCATTATACACAGTCCTTGCTGTTTAGAAGCGAGTTACAGACATGTGAGAAGTCCAAGCAGAGGCACCAATAGTCACAGCATTATCAGGCAAGAGACAACCAAGACTTAAAAGGCCAATGAGCTTGTTAGATGGGCAAAAAAGTGGAGTCTCAGTCCAGACCCATGCCATGGCTTCAACATCACAGAGTCCTTTAAAGACTTGTCACAGACAGATAAACATATCAGGTTGTTTCTAGCGATGAAGTCTGAAGGTCTTGCAGCCTTTGTAGGTATGCTGTGTTTATCTGATATTCTAATGAAATGGTTCTGCTAGTTCAATAAATGTTTGGGGTTTTTTTTCATTCTGTAAACTGATCTGTGCAATTCTGGAGCTCAGGTTATTTGCTAACCTTCAGCTTCTTGGAAGTTGCATGATCAAAATGTTGCAACATTTACACCCCCAGGAAGACCTTTGTCTTTGCCTGAAAGTGTGATGGACACTCAGCAATTGGTAAAAGGCAGGAATAATAAACTATAGTACTATCAGTAAGAGGGTCAGGAATTAGCCTGTAGATCCCTGAGATATGCTGAGACATTTCTTTGTAGACTAACAAATGTCTGGAAAGTGTTAGCTGTCTCTGTTGCTAAATGTTTTCTAGTTACCTCTCCACTAAAGTTAGAAGTACCTATATACATATATGGTTGCTTGGCCCTTTAAGCATGAAAATGGGGTCTGACCTGGGTGAGTGGGTATTAATCACATATGTACAATTTAATAAACAGGAAAAGAGCAATGGGTCTATATGATGGGAGCTGCAATTCAGAGATACATTTGGTTTTATTGGATTACTGAAATCCATTTAAAGCATTGTGTTCACTGAAAGAAATAAACAGGCATTTTGGTTCACTCAGCATCACCTAAAAAGTCCAACTTTTTTTTTTTTTTTTGTGAAATTAGGCAATATTTTTACAGTGTCAGAACTGGTAAAAATACGGTGCAATTTTTGAAATAATAGATAGATGCTCTGGAGCTCAGAGCCAGCAGGGAATATTATTAGTGACTAATTCTGACACAAACATAATAATGGTGAAATTTTACTTAAATATTGAGTTTAATTAACATTAAATTATTGTTAAAATAAAATCTTAAATATCCACTTTTCCTAATTCACTGGTGATTTCAAATTGTTTAATTAATACTTTTCTTGTCTGAAAAGCACTAGATAATATAAAAGCTATGTTACTTCTGTCCCTTTTATGTTTCATTATCCTTGGAATTCATCATATAGTCTTCAATTTTAATGAGAAAACTGAGTACTATGGAAGAATTTAATGAAGGAGGAAGGGAGCCATGTGACTCATTAGCTGGCTGTTTGGCACTGGAGAAGGTTGGATAGGAGGAATTAAAGATGTAACTGTTCCCCATATAGCACTGCCCTGGGCTGCACACTCTGCATCCCATCCCAGGGAGAGCCAAGGTTGCCTTGGAGTAAGATCAAAACCAGCCAAGGAATAGAGTCAGACTTTGACCTGCTTTAAACTTCCCTCTTGATGGTGGCACCCAGTGTGTACCCTCTCTCACAGGAGAGCATCGCTGGCAGGGCAGACGCAATGGGCACTGGTGATGTGTGGGTATCCTGTCATCCTGAAATGGTGGGCACAGGAGGAGAAATTAGGTTTCTTTGAATGGATGAAATGTTTTCCCCACTGCACACAGTGATTTTGATCACTTCTGTTGGCTTCAGCAGGGCCATGAGTTTACTTTTTAAATAGATTTATTTGCCTTTATGTACCTGGCCAGTTATGCTTTTGAGTTTGATTTGCAGATTATCAGTCTTCCCTTTTTCCTGTGCTTCATCTTTGTCCCAGAGGGCTTGCATCTCAAGGATTAATTAATTTCTAGAGACAGAGTGTCTGTTCCTGAGCACAGACATGAAACCCCAGCTCCCCTCCCATCACAAGGTTAGGTGTGGTTGCAGAAGGCTTACAGTGTGGTTGGGCCTGATCTCTTTCAACTCACTGGAATTTTTCAAGCTGAAAAATTTTATACAAGTATTGGTTTGGTAATAATGGATGTTGTTCTTAATCCGTCATCCAGTTTGCAAATCAGTGCTTTTTCTTATTTAAACACTCACTTTCTTAGCATCATGTCACCCACAGCTCTCCTTATGTTGCACACAGGTTCTCTGTTGAATTTGCAGTCCCCAGTTTCAATGCTCAGTAAAAATCAAAAGCTTTTACTTACCAGGAACAAGACCCAGCTGTGTTCGGAGATGAGTTTGCCAAGATATCTCGTGCCACGCTTCGGATCAGATACTCGCTGCTGCCATACTTGTACACCTTGTTCTTCGAGTCCCATGTTCATGGAAACACAGTGGTGCGGTCACTGATGCACGAGTGAGTTTTTTATCATAATTTTTTCACAAAATTAGTTGAGCTCTTACATATATATATATATATACTAGTTGACATCTGTCTGAGAATCGTCACAGTATTATTATTGCATGCTCTCTCTTAAAAGAACAGTTGTACCAATGATCAAATTATATGCACAAAGGTAACTCTTAATATATGCAATGAATTTCCATTAAACTATAACTTATATTTGTTTCCAGTGGGAGAAAAAAGAAAACTTAAGAAAGAAGAAATCTGAAAATTTCTAGTCTTAGGCAAATATGTAGTTACTTCTTATTTCAAAAAAAGGAATCACATACCTGTATTTTCTGTATTTGAATGAAATAGATGAAATCTGTATTCTGGTCCAGAATGCCAAAAGGCCTCTTAAAGAGAGTCCAATTACCCACAGCATTTGTTTTTTTCCAATTTAGCACTTGCATCTGCAAGCTATCTATGAAACCCACATCTGTGTCCACAAATTGCACAGAGAAAACAGAGATAGAGATGTTTGAGTGTAGAAGCAGGTGCAAAACTGAGATTAATAAATACAGACTGAAACACCCCCCCCCCCCCCGCCCCGCCTCCGAAAATTAGACTCAGATTTTTGGAACGACTAATTTTTCCTCTTTGGAAGAAGCAGGAATCTAACTGAGGTTTAGTCTCCCTTTTCTCATCTTTTAATTCCTTTTTTAACCTGCTTTTAGTAAATTTTCTACTTCAGAATGCTTTATGCAAAGACTTGAGCAAAAAATAGTGCAAATAATGCATATGAACGGCTACTGCCTGAAGTTCTGGCACAATTTAGTTTCATTGGTGCAGGCTACGCCATGAACTGTTTAATGTTCTTTTTCCCTTTAGGTTAAAAACATTTCAGCAAAAGGGTAAAGCATTTTTTGCAAATTAAACTGAGATCACACTAAAGTGCAGATCATTCAACCATGGAAATGATTTTCACAAAATCTTTTTCGCTTACTTGGCATTATGGTTAACTGATAAATTTTAAAAGGAGTATCCTGCCCCTTTCTGCTCTGCAGCATTATTTTACTAGGTAACACTAAGGAGAATTTTATAGGTATTCATGTCTTACAAGGAGCTATATGTTATTTAATTCAGCTCTACTTTTTTGCTTAATGAGATATGTGTTAATATTGGAAATGCCGGAGTTAATTTTGGCATTAATATTAGCTGATCTCTGCTAATACAGAATTACTTTAGTGTCATTAAAGCTGCCTTTCTGACCATTGCCAGCATACCTGTACTCTGTTTGGGCCACATCTGCTTTGTCAAATTTCCAAATTTGCTTTGATTTGAATTGAGGAACAGTCTCAGATGCACCAGTGGAAGTTTCTGTTGAATGAAACTGAGCCAAGAGATGGACTCCAGCCACTAATGGTAGTTCAATCAGTGGGACCAGAGTGGGATTACTAGGGAATAAAACCTCTAAAATGCATGTAAATAGTGTAGGCATCAGCAGATCAACATAAACTTTCACTCCTCAGGTGCCATCCTAGTGGCATCCTAGTAGTCCCATCACTTGCTAACGTTACCATAGCTAGATCTTAAAATGGTTTAAAAGTGTTTCTTACTATTATTAGCTAATTCGGGTTACTATTATTACTTAGGGAGTATATTTCTTACTATTTCTAATTAATATTGTTTTAGTAGCGGGTCTGCTGAAGTAGGGAAAGTGACCCAAATGCTAACAGAAGAAGAAATGTGAGGCTTTGAGAAAGAGAACTGAAACAGAATTTTCAGTGTATGGATGAGGGAAGTTTGCATCAAGCCTTTCTCTCATAAAAGTACAAAGGAGAGCTAAAATAACTCCTGCAGTCATTTTTCAGGTGGAGTTCCTACAAGTTCACAACCCTCACCATGAAAACAAAAGTGCCTGGGCAGGGAGGCTCCAAACAATAGCTGTGTCATGTGGTCGTTTCAGATTTTTCATTCCATTTCAAATAATGAGAGGCTTTTTTCAAATAACAAACAAGAACAACATCCCAGTAGATTCTTATAAGCATATTAAGTGCCTCTGAGTCTTTCAGGCAGCGAAACAGAGGCGTCAGTATCTCAGCTGTCCAAAAAGACCATGAGATGGTAATCCATTAGTGGAAGGGAAAGATGTTTAATGGCTAAGCAGTGGGAAGATACAACAGAAGGGAGTCCAGCATCTAACCAGAGGAAGCATGCAGAGGGAATTAAGTACCTTTCATATATCACAGACATTGTTTAATGGCTTCAAAATAGGAAAGTTCATTTATTTGTGAATTTGTAATCAGGGCTGCTATAACTGCAAGAGTAAACAGTGCTGTTAGATGGTGAGAGGCTTGTCTCCATATACAAATACAATTGGTCTCTCTTTTGTCATAATTTCTTCATCAGCTTTTTGCCCTGAAATCTGCCACAACAAAACATATTGAATTAGCATTACAATTTTGTGACAGTGAAATTGAAAATACAGAGAAGCTATTGAGATGACAACAAAAACTCATGTTTGATATTTCAAAATCTTTAAGACAAGGCAATTCATCAAAAGCCATAACCTGCTTTAAATATTTACAAAGCATTATGTCAAAATGCAATAATGACCAAGATTAAGGTGTCCAAAAGTGCTACTGTTCTGGGCAGAAAAAGAAACTCTGAGTAAGCTGATGTTTCTTTTAGGCAGAACCCAAGGCATGCCTTCAAGAACACTTTTTCCTAAGCTTGTACTCCCCTAAGCTTGAAATATTTTAGAAATCTAAACACTCAACAGATGTCTTTTTATTGCCAAGTCATCTTTGCTCATTTGGGTAAATTTCTGTAAGTCTGAGCTGGGTGCAGTGTGTGCCTGTGCCCTGACCAGGCAGGGTGTCAAAGCAGGGCACTGACCCTGAGTGACTCTGCTCCAGCCAGCATACAGCAGAGAGCTGGCTTTAGACAGGGGCAGCTGAAGAGTCACTTAGACAGACACACTAAACACATTTTTAAACAGAGAATTTATATGTCTGTAGAGAGTATTATGTAAATATGCAATAGCCAGTGTGATTTTTGTCAAAAATAATGACTACCAGACCAATTGCCATCTATGCCAAGGCATCAGGGCTGTTAGATGGGAAACAGGGCAGTGGAGTGGCAGAAGTCTGGAGGTACAAGGTACCTTGATGTTAGGAGGATTTGAGACACACTCCATGTGACATTCTTATAAGATAGCTAGAATCTATTATTAATTTCCTCAGGGATAGACTTACAAATGGTTGAAATCCATTTTAAATTTTCAAAGATTTTATGCTGGATGAGTGGAGGTTCCTGAGACAGGGAGGATCTCTTCAATATTTTCATTAGGTGATGTATGATGGAATAGTGATCTCTTCCCAAGGGAAGGAAGAGATGCCAGGTGAACAGGACTGTGAGCACTCTGGAGGACATGATCAGAATCCAAAACAACCTTAATGCATTGAATAAAATTGATTGAATTCCATAGGTTTCTCATTCATTCTGGAGAGGCAGCTAAAGAGCACACTATGTATGAACATTGCTTTGTGTTTGTTTTGCAAAAGATTTCAAATGTAAATCTGTGAAAGGTGTGGGAAGCCAAATCCAGGGATTTTCATAAATGCTTTAGATCCTAGAGCACAGTGTTTTTTGTCTGTGTTCCCTCTCCTGGTCCTGGCCCTGGCCCCTACCCTGCTCATTGGCTCCTGCAATGAAGGCTCAGCTCACTGGACAGAAATTAAGTTAGTTGTTTACCCACTATTGCTGCTCTGAAAAGAAATCAGCTTCATCATTTTGTGAGACTTCTGGTTTGCTCTGGGATGATAGGTGCTACTGTAATTTCTGCATTTCTGTCCAGCTTTTGGCATTCCCTCAATCAGGAAAAGTATTTAGTGGTGTTGAAGGGTATCTTGAGGAAGCAGAATTCTTTTCATAGATAGTAATATCAAAATATTTCGCAAGTCCTATCAAAATGTGAGTTAACATTGTGTATTTCACTTTCAACATAGATTTACCTCTGATCAGCAGACTCATGTAATAGATACTGCCTTCCTTTGGGGACCTGCCTTTATGATTGCTCCTGTTCTTGACGAGGCAAGTACTGTAATTAAAAAAATGCCATCATACTGGAATAAAAGAAGTGAATTGCACTTAGGGCATTGGGTGACATTCAGAGCATGTTTGCTCACATCCATCCCTTTTTTGTCTCCACTGTCAAAGCTTGCAGAACACATTTCTGAGCAGCACAGACAGTACAGAGCTTCCCAGTGGGAAGTGGGAGGATGAAAGTGAGGGCACAGCCTTTCCGTGCTACTCCAAGCGACAAACGGATGTAAAGAGGCTGGATTCTGCCCCTCACGTGCTCCCGTTATTGTGCTGGCAGCAGCCCCCGGGGACACACACAGAGCAGTAATTGTCGAGCTAGGAAGAAACACAAAGGTATAAAAGCAAACTGGTTTCCATATTACTGCTCACCCACAGTGTTTTGGAACTGCAGCATCTAAAGGGTTGTGGTAGGAGTTTCCCAGCATTACAGGCAAATGCAGTCATTACAGAAACAGTAATGGTAATGTTAGCTGCTAATAGGACAGGTTTTAAAAAGCAGAATTTTCCTCTGCTGTGCTGGGGTGAGGGCTCTCCTTGCTTGTCTGAAGCTAGTGTGGGTTTCTCTCCTTGCCCACTGCTGACTGCTGACAGCATAAGGAAGGTATGTCTGAGCACATCTAAGTATTTGTATGTGATGTATCCTAGTGCTGTTTGCAATCAGCATGCTGCAAGAATATCTGATATATTTCTAGATGTTGCTGATGATCAGACATATAAAAAGGCCACTGTTAGTCACCCTTTTTTAACCAGCCCTTTTGCCTCCATGAATTTTAAATTAAATTCTTATTCCTGCATCTAAAACTTCTGACTCTACTGAGGCACTTCATTTGTCAGTCCTTCATCTTCAGACCCCCACAGGTTGTGATAGCTGATGAGTAACAAGGAGATTTCACAGGGTCTCAGACCAGCAGGATGATGAAGGATGTGAGAGAAACCTTCCCATGAAGAGTAAATGACAAGCCAGGGCAGGCTTCCTGCAAAGAAGTGAATGAAAGGGAACATTATAAAGATATATAAAATGATAGGGGATCTAGATAAGGAGATCCTAATGTTTTTTTGAAGGACTGCAGCACAAAAGGAGGGCCAGGTGCCTGTGACCTGGTGAGGAAAGCATAACTTTGAAGGCAACATAGTACTGGGTCTTGCACTGTGAGAGGTGGCAGCCAGGGCTGTGCCAGCTAGCAGGGCAGTCAGGGGTGAGCTGCAAGCCCTTCACTGTGGCATTGCAGGCCAGCAGTGACTGCATCAAACTGCAGCATGGCATCTGCTTGTGTAGAGAAGATGGGTCAGGGACAGCTTGCCCTTTGTTCCTTGAGTCCTAGGGTGCGAGCAAGTGAGACATCCATCAGGATTAAAATGGGGAACCTTACACACTGGTTTGTTATTTAGGGGGGCATGAAGGCAAGGCTTATAGAATCACAGAATGGTTTGGGTTGGAAGTGACCTTAAAGATCGTCTAGTCCCAGCCCCACTGCCATAGGCAGGGACACCTCCCACTAGACCAGGTTTCTCAATGCCCCATCCAACCTGGCCTTGAAATTATTATGATTTGGATGGTGGTTACACACTTTTCTGCAGACCAGAATATCCAGGGTTGTTATAATAATGCAGAGGAAAGATGGAGAGGGAGGCATCTTGACTTTATAGGGTTTTTCATATATATAAAACCCCTAAAGTATCAAATGAGAACTTTGCCTTGACTCTTCTCCACCTTTACTTTTCTTGTTCCACATGCTCCCCGGGGTAGTCCTTGGGGGTAAACCATAATCCTGCAAAGGGGCAGACATCTACCGTGACAGCCAAAATCAATCTGTTTGTAAGAAAAAGCAGGTTGTGATCAAAATGGAAGTATGTTTTGATTCCAACTGTTCCTGAAGTTATTGATTCAAAGTGCCTTTAGCATGATTTCATCCCTGCAGCGATATGATACAACACATGCTGCAAAATGAAGTACAGCAATTGTGCAATTAGCAGCACATTTATTATTTATTATTACTTATCTGCAACTTTAAATTGTTTACAGCAAGAGAAATATCCATGTGTCCTCCTTGGTAGAGCCTACTCTCTGTGTGTTTCTGCAGCAGGAATGGTACAGTGGTGTCCTCCCACTTCACTGAGAAGTCCTGTCTTGCAAAGGCTGCCATAGACCTCACTGGGGTTACTCAGATGTTAGAGGAGTGCACCTAGGCTGGTTACATTTGCAAGACATAGAGCTATGTATTAGAAAGAAATAATCATGTAACATTGACTCATCCCATGGAATAGCAGTAAAACCCCCCAAATAGGATAAGCTTGTCTGTTTAGTGTTACAGATTAGCCAGCAGTAGTCTACTGCTATGACAATAACTCAGCCCTAATATCCAAGATTTGATGTTATTAGAATATTTGGCATACATCTCTCCATGCACAAATATAATAAAGCTAATGTAATGTCATAAATGCAAAAAGAAAAAAGACTTTAATCTTTTAATCTCTTTATAACAATTACAGGGAGCAAGATCTGTGGATGTATACTTCCCTGAAGCAGAATGGTTTGACTACTATACCGTATGTATTTTTAAGATTAATTTTCTTACGTTTTTAAAAATCATTTTGAATGGTACAATTCCAGCAAAATAACTTTCAACAATGTTCAGCAGTATTTTTACCGCAGCATCTGTGCTTAAGAAAACTAGAGAACAAAAAGTCTACACCAGGCTAGCTGAGAGAGTAAATTACACAGCTTTAAGTAATATTTTGTTTTCTATTTTTGGATTGTTGAGGTTTAAGTCACATAGAACTGAATTTTCAAGAGCAACTCAGACATGCATGAAAGTGCCAAGATTTCTTTCTGTCCCCCCACTTAAAGCATGTTTTAGTTCTTGTGCTGATACATTTTCCTGCATAGAAACAGAGGCAGAAACCTGAACCACACTCCTGAGAACACACCACAAACCCTTTTGTGCATGCACTTTTGCACATGCATCACTTTTGACCCAAGGCATATTTTGAGAGCAAGGTGAGGCTCCCCTGCAGAAGATACTTAAAAGAGATGCAGAACAGTCTGCTCTGTGGAAAACTCTGCTATTTTCTAGTTTCACAGACTATGAGTCTGGACCATCCCCAGGATCACATTTCCGAAAGTGCTCAATTTCAACCTAACTATGCTCTGATGCAGTTTGCAGGCTAAGACCAGAATTGGCTTCAACAGGAGCAGTTAGGCTGATGCTAAGAGCTTTCAGAAATGTGAGCCCAGGATAGTCAGGCTGTTGTTAACTACCCTGAGAGACTCTGACAGAGGAGCAGGCAGAACAGAAATGCTCTCAGAGGACATGCAGACTTATTTTTTAAGACATTTGGTCAATTTTCAGCATTTGGCTGGTGTCCTCAGATCCAACCCTTTCCCTTTTCTCTTTTCATAAGACTGTGATGCTGCAAAGTTGAGCATTTAATTCAACTCCCCTTGTTGTGGTTCCATCTGAGGCCTCCTGCTGGGCTGGGCACAGGGACAGCATCCCCAGTGTCCCTTGCCCTCCCTGTGTGCATGTCCCCAGCATTAGCATTGCTCGTCTCCCAGCATTTGGCACATACTTGCCATACACACGGTGCTTATCCAAAACCAAGGTTGGGTACTTGCCATAAATTATAATTATAATTTACAGAGGGCAAGAGCAAAGCCTTCCTGTTATTACTCTGTACATAAGTCTTGCCTACACCTGCTTTTGAGGCATTAAACCAGAAAGGGATGTTGCAGGTTGTCTACACGCACACAAATTTCATGCACTGAATGCTGTAATTACTTTTTGAAAGGAGAAGAATTGTCTTTACAAGAGAAGAAAATCTACAGTTTACATTCCCAAACAATTATGAATCACTTACCTTAAAGTGAAGTGTGACAGGCTCCATATGTATAAAAAGAGGAAGCAAAAGTTTCTTTTTCTTTTTGCTCAGTCTCTTGATGAGGGACTTTTTTTCTACAGCATATGGAATAATGATAACATTTTAAAAGACCATTTGCTGTCTTTCATTCATGATGCTTCTATCTCATGCATATGCATAACTGCAGGGGCTAGATCCTCTTTCATGTCAAAAAAGAAACAAGAATAATACTCCTGAAATCCACATTTTAGTATGTTTTTTCACTGATGTAATTGAGATGAAAATGTACCTCTTGTTCTCTTTTTCAGTGGTATATATGTATAGTGCCTGGATTGGCTTCTTTTTAACTGCATTAATTTTTTTGATAGGGTCTTAAAGTGCCAAGTGCCTGGAAGAAGAACTATGCTACTGTGTCTGCCCCACTGAGCAAGATCCCTCTGTTCATCCGTGGAGGGTACATTCTGCCAGAACAGGCACCAGCCACAACTACTACAAAGAGGTAAAGTCATCTGTGTTTGTCACCAAGCAACCACAGTGTGGGTCAGACCCACAGACAGTCAAAAAAATCAATCAAAAGCAAGTACAGAAGAGAGATTATCTGCAGCTCCCAGCTGCCTCTTCCCAGGTGATAAGTACAGGATTTTTATGCCACTATTCGCTCCATTTCATTAGGGGAAATCACCCCAGAGATGACCCACACCACCGTTTGCACAGCTGAAGCCTATTCCTGGCTCTGTGGTTATGCTCAGAAAAGCTTTTGCACCTCTTAGTGCCACACTGAGCTGCTGTCGGTCATTCAAAGTAAATGTATGCAAAGGAAAATGCAAAACTCTTCTCCTTGGGTGAATTTATCAGATGTCCTAAATAAGGTGGAAAAGCTCAAATCTCTTTAGAGGGAAATTATTTCCCCATGCTAATGGATAATATACTGGTCTCAAGCCTGAACCATGCCCAGAAGTTAATCCAAGTAGGAAAGGGAGGGAATAGCACTGTGCAGCAGCCAAGCCAAACTGCAGTAGGGTAGCACTGGGGACCAGTTGACTCCCAGACTGTCCAGTTGTCATGCATTAAGGCCACAAAAGAAGGGGAAACTTGTCCACATGAGCACTCCAAAGGTGGGAATTTTACAGTTCAGTGGGACAAGGCAAGGCAAAGTTTTTGTCATCACATCAGAAGTCCTGTTGGTGAACACTGTTGTCATTCTTCTGTCATGGCCTTTTTTGAACCTTGAAATGGGAGTTAATTGTGTTCAGAAGTTTTTGTTAAATTACTTGGAAGGGGCAGTGCCCACAGGTTTGTATTGACACTTCTCAATGGATTTATCAACAGCCGTCTGAACCCATTTGGACTCATTATTGCCCTGGATGAACAAGGAGAAGCTTCTGGGTCTCTTTTCTGGGATGATGGCGATTCCATTGGTAAGCCTGGTCTCCCGCTGTGAAGCAGTGTCTGTATGCAGGGTTCTCCTCAGGCCTCCTTTTCAGCAGTGTAATGGCACTGGCTCCTGCCAGAAATAGCTCGAGAACTGACCCCAAGTTGCACATTACAAAAGTGAAAAGCAGATTGGTCTTGAAGTCAGAATTTTGATATGAGGAAGGTGTGACACTGGGAATGGCTGGTCTGCTGGAGAGGACAATCTCTCGTGTTACCCTGATTTCAACCTAACACTAAAGAAAGAGACTGAATAGCCCACAAATCATCTTAGTCTGACCTCAGCCCCTTGCTACAATTAACGCAAACTGCTTATGGATTTTGCTACCTGTTTTGATACCAATCCTCCTTACTTTGTGTTTTGACAGATTCCATTGAAAATGAGAACTACTTCTTGGCTAAATATACATTCAGCAAAGTAAGTAGCAACCTACAAAGTACCTACTTACGTATAGGTAGCTAGCTGTATTTTAGTGTAGGCATTGTAAGGTCTAACTTTTCTTTTGAAAGCCTTTTTTTTTCAACCTCAGCCTTTAAACCTGGTAAACTACCTAATGCTTTCATTTATAACTAGCTACAAAATAGTTCAGCTATGATGCTGCAGTTTTGTGTTTGCTTCATTGAGTGTCATAGTGAGATACATCATTAATGTCCCTGCTGTGATGCAAATCTGAAAATCCACTTTTTCAGCCTTCACCCCCCGCCGCCCCCCCACCCTCCCTGCCCCGCCCCCTTAGTTGCAGCTTCTGGGGATGAGGGACCTTTTTCTCATCTTCCTCATGGTGAACACTTTGAGTCTGATGGGTGGGAGAGGGCTACATTCCTCTCTTCAGGATATCCCAGCAACTTTTTAACTTTGATCTCTTGAAGTTTTAGTTTTGTGGCATGGAGAATTATGTAGTCGCAATTCTTTAGCTTGCATTTGCTTGTCTGACAGCACAGAGACAGCTCCCATGGTTGGTCTCCTGTGGAGGGATTCAGCATGTTACTGGCAACCCACTGTGTTGATCAGATGCTCCGCACAGCACAGGAATAGATTAGCTCAGGGTCAGTGCACTAATGCCTTTCATACAGCTCTCACTTCTGCATAGACATGTCCTGAGAAAGCCTGATAGAAAAACCCAACAGTCTAGGCTTCAATTCAGAAAAATACTATAAAATAAATCTACCATAAGCTCACTAGGTATATGATAGTAAGTTGTGGGAGTTATTGTAAAAAACCCCTTAACTTGATTCAATAATCTATACAGATCATATTTCATCTGCAATTCTAGCATTTGGTAAGAAATAGGATATTGTATGTAGACTATGGTGTGGTTTGGTCCCCAGCCATCTGAACATGAGCCAGTAGTTTGCCCAGGTAGCCAAGAAGGCCAATGGCATCCTGGCTTGTCTCAGTAATAGTGTGTCCAGCAGGACCAGGGCAGTGATCATTCCCTGTACTCAGCACTGGTGAGGCTGCACCTCAAATCCTGTGTCCAGAGAAGGGCAATGGAGCTGGTAAAGGGTCTGGAGCACGTCTTGTGAGGAGTGGCTAAGGGAGCTGGGGATGTTTGGCCTGGAGAGAAGATGACTCAAGGGAGACCTTATCTCTCTCTACAGCTACCTGACAGGAGGTTGTAGAGAGGTGGGTGTTGCTCTCTTCTCTCAAGTAACAAATGACAGGACCAGAGGCCTCCTCAATTTGCACCAGCATAGGTTTACATTAGATATTAGGAAAACTTTCTTCATCCAAAGGGTTATCAAGCTGTGGAACAGGCTGCCCAGGGATGTGGTGGAGTCACCTTCCCTAGAGGTATTTAAAAGATACGTAGATGTGGCCCCTGGGCATATGGTTTAGTGGCGTGTTTGGCAGTGCTGGGTTAACAGTTATAACCTTAAAGGTATTTTCCAGCCTAAATGATTCTGTGATTTTCATGCATATATTCCTAAAAGCCCCAGAGTAGTCTACAGAAAATATTCAAAAGAATAAAATTGTGTTAACCCCTATTGTGATATTGGTCTTAGAAGGTCTGTCTTCCAGAAACAAGAGCAAGAGCAAGCCAGGGCAAGCCAATGGGTTTTATTATGTAGCCTGGTATATTTGTGAGATATTTTCCTGGAACTAATACCATATGTTTAGACTTAAATTTAATTTTTAACTTATTTTCTTCTTGATTTACCAAGAAAAAAAAAATCCTCCTTCTTCTTCAAAAAAAGGATATTTCAACTGCAAAAAGGAAGAAAAATCACCTTAGTTTTCTGTAGTCTGTGTATAGTAATTTATTGCAGGAAGGCTACAGAAAAGCCATATCCAGTTCTATATTAAATTCTGAACTGTGCAAATTAGATTGTTGATTCTCTGGCACTTCCATTTCTCATTGCTCATATTTGACTTCTGCCTGTAAATCCATGACTGAATTCCCTACCTGCATTCCAATAATCTTTAATGTCGATTTTTTATTATGTGTTTATAAAGAAAACAGTCCATCTCAAATAGCAAATTGTAGAAGTATGAGAAACATATGAAAGTCTTGGTATTTGTTGCACATTTCTATATTCTTAAGAAAATGTGGATGAATAATTTAATCACACCTAGTTTTAGTAGAACACACAAGTATTGTTCCCTGAGAGATTTGCTGAGAAGGTCTGACATCAGAGCACTTATTCTGAACCCAGCACAGAGTGTTGTACAAGTAACAGTTACAGGATTAGACCCTCTGGTTTATATTTTCGTTTAAACAACCCAGAAGTATAGAGAAGGATTAAAGACTATTGCAGGCACTTAAGTCTCAGAGAATGATGAGGCATCTGAGATGGATGTATAAGATGTGCCATACTTCAGGGATGAGCAGGGGGGTCCTCATCCCCAGGGGTGGCAAACAAGGCAGATGTGCTCAGCCTGTACTAAGTGAGTCCACATTGTACTGAAGGAATAGCGATGGGAAGGCTTGCCTACTGAACATCTGAAAGGATGCACTAGCCACTAACTGAATAGCATGAAAGCAAGTTCCTCCTAAAACAGGTACAATTTTCTGGGTGAAGATGTGAGGGGGAAAAAAGTGAAGTTGATGGAACCAGAGCTAGACACTAAAAAAGAAAAATCATGACCCTGCTGCTGAGAATACAGAAGTCCTGACTTCTGGCCTCAGATCCAGGACTTCATTTTACTTTCCGTTTATGGGACTTTGAGTGATATCCATAAGCTTCCTCCCTCAGCTGAGAATTCAGGACCTTTATGGGCAATTTATTTAACCACTAGATGCTTGGGGAGGAGAGGATCACTCATTCCCCTGAACCATCACCTCACTGTCTCTCCAAGACCTCCAGTTCGAGACCTTAGTCAGAGAAAACAGTGTCTATTGAAAAGTCCTGTCTCAGGACCTCAGAGCTTGAGGGTAACCTTATTAATACAGTTGTGATCCCTGGGTTCAGCATCCCACTGTGCTTACTGGGTCTGTGCTAGCTCTCCTGCTTGGCCACACCTGAGACAGCAATAAACCTCCTTAAGGAGGTGCTCTCTCTTTACTGAACCTCCCTCTGTGCTGGAGCTCTGCCAGTGAGGAGAAGACAGTACATATAAGCACCCTAACAAATTCTTCGGAGGCTTTTAGAGGCATCGCCCCATTTGCTGAACAATAGCCAACACTCCTTATTTGGGCAGTTTAAATCAGCGTGCTGGGGATTTGCACTTCCTTTTAGTGTGGATGCCTGAAACAAGCAGTCTAAGCACAGGCCTAAGTTACAAATACTGTGATCCAACTCCTGCTCCCCTCCTACCATGCACCACTGAAATAACGTAGATTAATTTAAGCAAAAGGTTCCAGCATGGGTTTCTCCTTGGCATATTTTTAAAAAGTCATGATTGCATATCAGTCCATCATTTCCTGAGCAGTGTAATTTGTCTTTATTTCCTTAACAACTTTGGTCACGTAACAAATGCAATGATTCCTCTTCATTGCATGTGTAGGAAATTACTGTCACTGGTGATCCAAATGAATTTGTTTAATGACTTTGTATGTCCTCTTGGTACACCCCTTAATATGGGATCTACAGTAAATAAAAAGTACAACAAACAAATCTCTGTGGACATACAGTGTTCCTTCAGTCTCCTCAAAGCTGGGACATATAGCAGAGAATTTCGAGTAGGAGATCTGGTATATAAAATAGGGGCAAAGTATCTAGCAGCTAATGTTTGTGGAAGATGCTAATGTTTTGAAGCGGTTAATTTTGGATGTTAATTAAATCTGCCTTAAGGTCACTAATTGAATCTCCGTATCTGGATTTTGGCTTTGCATATGCCACTGTACTCTGTAATGGGTGCAAGAACAAAATTTACATTGATTACAAGTAGAAAAACATGTCCAAGAAGATTCCAAATGAATGTTGTAAATGCTATTTTCTTTCCTTCTTTCTTAGTTTATAATCATACATGAAACCTTTCTTATGTGCAAATTAATATGACTGTTGTTTTTTCTTTTAGAATCTTGGACTTCAGTGTCTACATTGAAAGACATTCTGTCTGTTCATTGACAAGGATGAGATCTTGTAACAGTGTGCAGTCACCTCTAAAGAGCTGTCATGGTCCTAAGGTTTTCTCTGTGGCTTTTTCCAGGGAAGCCTGAAGACAGAAATAGTGAAAAATGGCTACAGAGGAGCTGACACTCTGAAGTACAACAAAATTACAATTCTTGGCCTGAAGCTGAAACCTCAAGCTGTTACTCTGAATGGAAGATCCATCCGTGAAAATGCCTACTCTTTTGACATGAGTGGGGTAAGTGCTGAACTGAGTGGTTAAGAAAAAACTTAGGGAAAGGAGGGTGAAAAACATTGAAGGGGGATGAAGTCGGTGAAGTACGGGAACAGTTTCTCATCCACACCCTTTTATATTTCCAAGTATAACCAGACACCAATTCTTGATACAACAGTCCAAGATTTAGAGGAGCAAAATAAAGCAAAAGCAAGAGGGCTTTTAGGAAACTTTAATCTTTGCTGTTACACAGATGCTCTCTTTTACTTAATGTCTGCCACTTCTACAAATTTTTAAAGTAATGAAATAGTGAAAAGAAGATACAAGTCCATAACCTGGAAGCCGTGTTAACAGTTCTTATGGGCATTCTTATAATTCTGATAAAATGAGAGCACCTGTCAAGGTTTTTTTATCCACTGCTGAAAAAAAGTGGTATAGATCTTTTCTCACAATTACTTGGTGTCCAAAAATGATTCCTGTGTAATTGGCTCTAAGGAGCATCTCCCTATCTTCCAAGGAGGTATAGTTTCAGCATCTTAAAATGTCCAGCCTCAATGTTCCAGATCAAAAGGCATGACTTGCTTATGCAGTGCTTCTCTGGCACCAACAAGCAGACATTCCAGAGGAGTCAGACAGAACATCCCTGATAAATCCTAAGATGCAACAGCCTCTGTGGTCCCAATTTTTTTTTTGCACAGGAGTATGGACAAAAGGAGCAACACCGAGTAAACTTCCTTTCCTCTGGTCACTTGTCCCATACCTGTCACCAGCTGAAGGGGGTCATGCACACTTTGTGTGAGATGTGCTAGTCACATCTCAGCACTGGTCTGCATCTAGGGAGCTCCTGGTATTAACACTGTGAGATGCCACTGACTCATTGTTAATGAAAGATAACTGAGGCATGTGGATGTCACATCTTAGGTTACCCTACCCGCTTGGCTAAATGACTTCAGTTTAATTTGTAACCAAAGAGTGATCCCCATTATACACACCTAACCTTTTATTGAAGGAATCTGTAAAGGAAGAAAATTGCTGAGAATAAATTTCTGCCTTGGAGAATTGTAAAAATCTCACTTTCAGAGATGATGTCATAAATAAGTGTAATCAGTATTGCCTCAAGGGAAGAAATTGTTTAACAGCCAAACTGCCTCTAAGCAAGCTGAAAGCAACATAAATGTGGCAGAGTAAAGAAAACATTCCATAGAGATGTGCTTGAAAGCACCAATCACAGAAATCTACAAGATAACTGCACACTAACAGCATCACATAGAAAGATGATTAAAAGAGACTGAAAAGCTTGTCACAAAAGTGTTATTTAAAATTTGGTTCAAGAGCAAAAGATGATCTTGATGACTTAAGATTGACTTCAAATGCGGGAACAAAACCCACCAAGCTGCTGTACTAGGGGTCCAAAACTACACAAAAATTACAATTTTTATACCAGCTAAATATATTCCTGTCACAATTCTATGAGATTCAGTCAAATCTCTCCCACCATCCCTATGCAGGTGTTATAGTGCCACTACCTACAATCCTCTCATGTTTGACCCTCTAATAAAAAAAAACAACAACAGAGCACTAGCAGCTTGGATTTAGATCTTGAAAATTTACAACCCATGTTTAAAAAAAATAAAATGTAAAGGGCAAATACGCCACTTTCTTACAGGCTTAATGAGATTACATACTGCATAATAGTTTAACAAGCAGAGACCGCACTGTTTGAAGGGATATAGTAGAAACTAACATCTACCATATTGCTTCTGCTTTACAGAAAGCAAATTTACCTAATAGCGGTGCTTAAGTGCTTATTGAGCCATATTTATTTGTATATAAATAGAAACAGGTTGCTTAGTAATGAGCCACTTCACTCTCTCAGATTCATGCAGCACTACCCTGATCTGACATTTGCAGTATCACAGAATCTTCCTGTTATTAGGAGTCTGTTATCTTTATTCCCCACTGGAGTATTGTGCCTTAAGGAGCTGTACAGTAACTGCAGCAGGGATGTTGGAAGGGCATGTCTGTTCACCAGGCTTGTGCTGACAACAAAATGACCTGGCATAGGAAGGTTCTTTTTATTACACTTGCATCCTCTGCTGGGAAGTGCAGAGTGGTTCCCAACATCCATAGATCCCAATGTCCATGCAGTGTCACAGTTTGGACTAGCCACTCTGGCTGCCTGGCAGTTTTGGGTTAGTGTTTGGATAGGGTTGCAGTACTTAGTTCTGGATTTTTTCCTGTATTTGGATAAAAAGCAAATTATTCAAGAACTGGAATTCCAACTTACTAAGTAGTGGTAGAGAACTGTTTCTGATGAAAGATGAAAATATTAGATACCTTGAAGAAGTGATCTGAGTAAGCATAGACTGTTAATGTTAACACGAATTGGTGGGTTTGCAAAGAAATAGCTAAGAGGTGTGAATGGGTATCATGCATTTTAAGATGTTATTAATTCTGAAGCCTAAAGATAAAACTGGTGAAGTACTGAAAGTGGAAATTACATGAGTAGCACAAAATACATTAAATTTAACATTGAACAGAGAAAGAGCAGGACAGGTATTGTATTCATAATTTCATATTTAATTCATGTTATTAATTAATTTTAAAGTGTTCCTGAATTTCTAAAAGGGATGCTGAATTGGATGCAGCAGTAGAAAGATGCATACTACCATCAAGTCAGTCTCAATTACCAGATATGTTAAGAAAATCATGAAAATCCAAACACAAGTTTCACTTTAGTCTCTGTTTTGAGCTGGTCTGTTTTTATATTAAGTTGTTCATTGTTTTATGTCTCTTTTTTCCACAGAAACTGACTTTGAGGATTTCTGCTCCACTTACTCAGGAACTCAACATCAAGTTTTACTAGAATGGTCAGAACACACAGGCTCAACTGAGCATCCTTGCCCCTCAGATATTGATCTGACTTTTATTTTAATGTAAAAAATGCATTTAATCATTAAAACATTGCTTATGAACCTGATGACTGATCTTTTCTTAGTAGTATTTGTAACTCAGTATTCTTCAAATGAAATTTTCAATAGTAGTTAATGAGTATGACCATAAACTGATGTGCCTTCAACATAGTTAGAAGAAACCATCCTGAAAGTTCTGTCTCGCCATGGATGGAGGTAATATTTGGAAACATTCTCAATGGGAACAAATTCTGCACAGCATACGCTTTTGGAGGTTTTTATCAAAGCAGTGGTAGCAAAAAAATCCCCAAACAACCAGAAGTCAGCTCAGTTCCCTCAGCCCTGTTCTAGGGAGGCAATGTGCACTTGCAGGAGATACATAGGAAACACAGCCAATCAAAGGCTGGGAATGCCTAGGTCTGCTTTGTACTTCAGCTGTTTCTGACTGCACAATGATCTCCCAAGACCGTAAGAAGCTCCAGCTTGTGGAGACAGCTCTAGAGAGTCACTATAATTTTAACTATTTTATATATTTTTAATTATTTAATATATTAGTTACATTATATTAATATTTTAATAATACAAAACATAACCAGCCATTAATACAAAATTCCATACATAAAGATTAATATTATATTAAATATAATATAACCATATCTAACAAATCAGCCAATTGTCCCAGACTACAAAACCTACAACTGCAGTGATCTCACTTGTTTTTGTCTCCATTTCCATGTTCCTGGACTGTGATCACAACCTGGGCATGTCTTGGGATGCAGTAATCATAGAGACAATTTTTTGAAAAATTGGTGGAATTTCTTTCAAGAATCTGATTCTCTGTGGAGACTGTTCACAGTGTTAGAGTTACTCTTACCACAGCAAATGATTTGTGCCCTTAAATTTACACTGCGACCTCTGACAGGAGGGATCCACTTCGTGGTGGGACAGAGGTTCCTCCAAAGTGTGGATGTTAGTTCCTCACCATGGCAAAAGGGCAAAGAGAGAGCAACAGAACACTGAGTTAGAGAAAGCAGATTTGTAAACACCCTGGATAGGAGCAGGGGAATGGGATTTGATTTTTCTGGGGGAGGGGTTTTTTTGGTACAGAGGGTTTGTCTCTAATCTGCCTCACAGTGTGGGTAAAGGCAGGAGTGGGAGAGGGGAGGTGGTGAATTTGCTGACAAACAGTGAAAAAGGAGACTGGTGAGGAAGTTGGAGCACAGATGTGGCTGGAGAGCAGGGGAGATGCCACCTCTATAAAGAGCTCTTTGTGGATAACCACGTGGAGTTAGCGCTCACAGGTTTTCTCCGAAATCAGTGACTAACCTAGCACTTTCATATATATCTTAATAAAATAAGAGCATTAAAATACACTCCTGCTGGCATCAATATACTGTTCAGGCTTGTATTACAACCTGGATTTTATTCCTTTCTTGTGCCTTGTAGCTTCAGTGAACACAACAGGAAAATCACTAGTCGGTAATACATGTGCCTTGGGCTCTGATTTCACGTATTTCATAAAAGTAAGCAAGACAGCCCTTGGTCAGCATTTGTATTAGGAACATCAAAGAAAAATGGAGTTTATGTGTGTATGTGTGTGTCTCTGGCTATTTATCCTCTCTGAGCATTGAGCTGCAGGTGTAATTTTGGATCATTTACACTTTTTTTGAAGTTCTGGTTACACTGCTTATTCCTTCACATCCCAACAGTATTGGTTTTGTTTGTTTGGGTTTTGTTTCGTTCTGTTTTTGAGAAAAGGATAACAACTTCAACAAAAAATACTGATCATGTGTTGCAAGTCGTATGAGGTGAATCCAAGAACCTACAGATAAATACTTTACTGTCTTTTAAGATTAGATTAAACATGAACTTCCACAAGTGTTGGCATGGATTCAGTTTATTACAGATACAGATTTGCAATGGAGAGAGAACTCAGGCTGGGATTTAAAAGCATTGGTAGTCAGCTGCTCTCTCTATCCTGCCTTTGTTAGCCATAAAACCCTCCAGCTGAGTCCTTCAGAACCTAAAGGAGTTGAAATGTAAAGGGAAAAAATCTTACTTTGCATTTCAAAACCCTGTTGATTCTTGGTTCCTGCCTTACGAAGCCATAAAGAGAACACAGAAATTCACCAGTCAAGGTACACTGACCCCTCAACATATACCATCAGGCTTCAGTTCTGCAGAGAAAAGTAAACATTCTCCATGCTACTCCACGTGCACTTCAATGTTTTTCATCTAAAATGGATGATTTTAGGTATAAGCTGTTGATTTTGTATAACATGATAAGATGGTGGTAGCCCGAATCAGCTGCTCTGGTAGAAGCAACACAGATTAAATGAAGGGGACAGGCATGGGGAGCTCTGCTCTGCTCGGTAAGATGGACATGAAAAATCCATTCTGATAGAGCCCAATGTCTTGGGACAAAGAAGAGACAAAACAAGATGTGACTCTGCTAGAGCAAAGGAGACACCGGAGGAGATTTGGGACCTTGTTGGACCTGAGCATGAGTTCCCAATGAAAGGTTAATCAAAGAGGAGGTAGAGCAACCTCAGATATACAGACAAGTAAAGGCAGAGATGCTACTATTCACCTGATTCTTATACTGGTACCATATTGCTGGAACACTCTGTCCCATTCTGGCATCAGAAATATGTGCAATATATTGAAAAAATAAGCTTGCTACAAAGAAAAGCTACAAAACCATCTGAAAGACCAGAAAAAATGCATTTTCTAGGCAACCCACCACTGAGTTCAGCCTGTCTCTAGTGGCCAAGAGAAGGCTCAGTCCCATGAGAGTCTCAGTGTATCTGTGGGGGCAGAAATATGGTGGCAGAAGCTCTTTAAACTAGCAAAGGTAGGATTTGGTGTCTGTTAATGAAATTAGACAAATTTATAGACTGATATTTTAACGGCTGGAACATCTTGTCAAGAACTCTGGTGAATTCTCCTGCAGTAGGAATTTTTAAATGAGAAGTAGATATTTTTCTAAAAGAAATACTCTTGCTCACTAATTCAGGAAATTTTTGGAACTGTATCCCTAGTCTGTGTCATGCCAACTGATCACAGCAGTCCCTCTTGGGTTTGCAATTATGAATAATGAAAGGATGTTTTTGCAAAACATATATAAATTTTTGTGACAAGTCGGTGCTTTCAGAGGTCTCCACATAGTTACAAAGATCATAAAATGTCATTAATATAACTGGATTTTTGGTATATGTTGATATGTAATATATTTTGAATGTTTCACTTCTAGTGAAGATTCTGGTAATTACTTTTTCCTGTCACCAGGTGGAACTGGAATCTCCTCGAAAGTGAAAGCAATTCACTGCCATTCTCACGCAGGGACAATTTGCCACTCATGTTGCCAACAGGTCTAAAACATAGAAGAAAAATATCAATGGGTCTATGATGAACATGATGTAGAGAACAGGAGAGCCTTACAGCAGAGCTGGTGCCTGTCTGTGGGGAGCAGTGACCCATTTTCTAGCCCTCACTTCTTGCCCAGGGGCAGGCTTGCAAAAACCACACAGCTGCTGGTATGACAAGGAAAGGTGAGTCTGAAACCCACGAATGCCAGCTGCTCCTGAGGTCTGGGGCCATGCGACTTGGCAGGGGTGGGTGTGTGGGTGTGTGTGTGTGAAGGAACAGCCAGATGTCAATGCTCAGCACCATGATGCAAGCCAGAATTTAACCTCCCCTGGGATGCCCCTAGTGCAGGGATCCACCAGAATCCATGAGCTGGGCTCTGAAGTGGCTCCTTGACTTCCCTGCCCCCAGATCCGTGGGGCAGGTGGCTGGAGCCCCAACAATGACTGGTAGAGACCTTGGCAGGGAGACTTGTCACTGCGCTCACTGCGCTCACTGCAAACGCATCAAATGCAAATGCTCCTGTGGAAGAGGATGAAATGAAGGTGAGATGGGCATACTGAGCTCAGAGAGAAGGAGTCTGCCAGGGCTTTCTCTTGTGGGGCACATTTCCATCACAAGGGGGAAATAGAGCTGCCAGCAGATGTGCCAGCAAAATTGGGCGCTCTCTCTCGGGACTAACAAACTACAGGGATTAAAACTAATACAGATGCAGAATGCTGTGTATATAAGCTCTAGCAATGCTCCCAGGTATTCTGGTGTCCTCTCCTGTTTGTCACTCAATAAAACAAGCAAGTTCTGTGAATTCTGGGGAGACAGCACAGTTCCAAATAGCAAGACTGGAGGTCCCCAAATCCTCCTGTTCACTGTCCCGACTGCTACACTCAGAGCACAGGGAAAGCCACAAAGGAAGGCAGAAAACTGTGAAGTGCCCTTCCCTGGGAGCAATGCAGTCACCTGGAGAAGCCCTGAGAGTGCAGAGGCAGGGAGAGGTACATGGATAGCAGGAGCAGGGCCTGGGAGCTATTCTGAGCAGTTCCAGGCCTGAAACAGATGGTAAGGTTTTTTCTAGTGACCCAGAAGGGATTGTGTAGACCTTGTAGCAACTAGACACTCTCTAAAGGCTGTTGCAGAGTTGCATCACAGAAAAAAGACCAAGTGGAAAAATCCTAAAGGAACGGAGTTGTGTGTCCTTTGTATTCACTGAACTTTGCTCAGGAGATTGTTGCAGTTGTAGCTTCAGGGATTTCAGGAAGCTTCAGGGATTTGCCAAAACCATTTTGGGGTGTCGTTTGCAAAGAAAAGGAATGGTAGATCCCTTGGCACAGAGTAAACCAGTTTCCTGCTGAGTAAATTTTCTGCTCTATGCACTCCTTCTTGGTTCATGCTGCTTCACCTGTGCTTCACGAGCACTCAATAGCAGCCCTACCTCAATTTTGGGTGTGACCAGAGTCTTGCACTTGTGGTATACAATAAAAACTTCTTGTCCTCTTACTGATAGCTCAGAAGGACTACTCTGCTTCCTCCTACCTTTTTTTTTTCTCCCTCTCCCCCATATAAACACACATATGTAGGGGAAAATGGGGTGTGCAGAAATTAAACATGCTGCTGATCTCGTACAAACTCTTCCAGACACAGGGATTATTTGAGGCACAAAGGACTTCCCTCTTAGCTGGAAAAGTGCTGTGAAATACAATCTATGTCTCGCTTACCACACCTCATGATCTAACAAGGATTGCAAAGCACTGCAGAGATTGATGGTTTGGGATATTGCTGAAACCTGGAAGGTTTCTCACATCAGGAAAGCTGCTCAGTACTTTACCCCTTCTCTTCTTTGGCCTTTTCCCCCCATATGACTCCTACCTGACCTTTCATTGTCAGGAGTGATTGGACTACATTGCGCCTATCAAGCGAGACTTTTACTCAATAGGACATCTGTGGTCCTTAAAATAACCATCACCAAAACTGTTACAAGAAATACCCTCTTGCTTCTTAGCTGCCTTCTTCAGATCTTCTCTTTATCCATAGGTGATGGTGGATGATGAAGTATTTCTCAATCCTGCCATGGTTTCCCATTTGAGATCTGTCTGAGCCTCTTCCTTTAAATGTTGGTCCCAATGTTTTCTCCAAGCAGTAATAATACCATTTTGGGGCATTTTTCCTCTATATCAAGATCCCAGATCATAGATTTGTAATACTTCTTTGGTAGACCATGATGCCATGATGGTTTTCAATCATCCATAAAAGGTCTCTAAACTGCTCATATTAAAAACGAAAAACTAAACCCAAATAAAATATAGACATTTCAATAGAAAAATCAGAGGAAGCAAAAAGGAAAACAACACTCTTCTCTGCTGTTTGAAAGGATGTTGATAAGTTTTTTCACCACCTGATTATGCTTTCTGGAGAATAAATCTGAGGATGCTGAGATAAAAAGCATAGCAATTATGGGATCTATATATATGCATATGTACATATATATAAAACTTTACACAATAATTTTGAAGATACAAGCAATGTTCTTCTCTTTTTCCTTCCATGGGCAAAGTGTAAAGGGAAAACTGTTCTGAGTCATTGCCAAGTCAGTAAAGACAAAAGAACAGTTCCAAACAGTGATGTGTTTTTAGATGAAACAGCTGGACGTACTGTACTTTATGGCAGAAAAGGAACAATTCTCTTAGTAACACATAAAAGAAAATAATATAGTGCAGAAACTATGCAGCATTTCATTATTTCTTAATTTGTTTCATGTGATCATAGAAGGTTTAGAGTTTAGAAAAAGAAACTCTAACTTAAAATATCTGGAATTTATAGGCAGCTGGAAAGCAAAGGAAGTTAAAACAGTGTTTCCAGTCAGATGCCAAGAGTCTGTTTGCCTATCTGAAAAAGATGCTTCCTGCCTTTCAGCATCTAAGAGGAGTTTCAAACCATGAAGCAACAGTTTAAAGATGACTTATGTCTTTAAAAATACTTTTGTATGCGGATGAGCCTTCTTTTGTGTATGTTTACCAGACAATTGTATTCTTGAGTGTATTATGAGTATTCTTTTCTTTCTTTCTTGATGAATCAGTTGCAGCTACACATCTGAAGCCTGGTTTTGAAAAAGTAGCTCTTTATATATTCATAAAATATACTTGTACATGAAATGCTCATGTCAAGCTGGCAATAAATATAGATTAACAGGATGTTTTATTTAGGATTTTAAAGGCGATTATGAAACAACTGTTATATAAAATATTTGCACACATTCTTAATTTTAAATTGTCTGAGGGCTAAATTTCATATTTTGGATGATGCACAGAATTCCTACTGACTTTTCTGCAAGTAATGTATATGACAAAGGTATGCCTGTGGCAGCATTTTAGTTCAGACAAAGGCGCAAGCTCTTGAGGGGAACCTCCTTACTGTCTCCACTTACTGCACTTGGGTCTGGGGCCATGCGAAGTGAATTTCTTTCACGTGAGCTAAACTAGAATGGGTTCTCCAGGACAGCATGCAATGCACTCCAGTCACCAAGCAGATTGATGCTATATGGAAGTAAATCACCCATAGAGGGTATGGGGTTGCTGTTGGTTCTTCAGCACCAGGCCTTTCACTGAAGTTTGGTCCTATTGCACTGTATTACTTTTTAAGTTAGACATTGGCTTCGAGGGAAAATTTAGCCTAGAAGTTGGGTTAAATAGCATGAAAATTGTTTTAAGCATCCCCTAAAGATTAATAACACTTGTGAAAGGACAGAAAATCAGAAAAAAATCAGAAAAAAAATATTTACAGAGAAGTTTGAGCTTCCTGTTTTTGTGTGACCTCATCTTTACACACCAGGGAGGAGGAGTAAATGCACATACTATGTCTTTTTCCTCTCTGAAACCTCAGTCCTAACAGAAATTTGAAAAACTTTCAGCCTAACCATCGGAGAGACAGTGTGAACCCAGCAGAATATTCAAATACTCCTAGTGCTCCTCTTTCTGCTTTGTTAGTTTAGCCTGCTACTGCTGATTTTTATCAGTGAATCAACTCTCAAATTCCTCATTTACATGTATAATACTGTTGTGATATTTTGTTTTGAGGTGCAGAGGTCAGATCAGCAATTATTGAAATATTGCTTTATAAAAAAGACCAGTATTCTTTTAAATGTGATTTCAATTTTTGTTTTAATGATACTCACTAGTTTGGCTAATATACTCTAGTGTAGGCATTAAAGATACTTTAGATATTCTTTAGTAGCCTTTTGTTTTGCTGTGCTCAGTTTCCAAGCAGAGCAGTTTCTCTCACTTTTGTCTACTTTGCAGTTTTTCCTTTTTATTGCTCCAGATCACACCCTTTAATAGTTAGTCTTGTGAGGCAGGACAACTGTTGATTATTTGGCTCTGTGTTCTCAATAGAGCCATTATTAAGCATAATAAGCATATCTTCTGCTGAACCTCAAAAAGCAATAATTATCTTATTATAAGTAGATCTCAAAATCCAGCCCTGAAGTGCAAATGCTCTCTTCATGGTTTCTTCTTTTTCCATCTCTAGGAAATAGAAGACGCTAATTTAGAGACAGTATGAAATTTATATTCCCTGTAGTTGTTATTATTACTGACACAATTACAATGAGTTTTACGTGTTAGTTCCTATGCAACCAATGCTTGAATATGTTTAACAAGTCAAATCTATTACAGTTCATTTTCTTAACGCTATTTGTTTTGTACCATTTGTGGCTAGAATTTGCTACAGGATTACTGGTACGTGCTCTGCTTTCTTTGGTCTTACTGAAACACAGGCAATAAAAAGGATAGAGTGAGATTCCTCCTGTTTAAATGTAGGTATCTGTGGCCTGGATTTGGAGATGAGTGGGGATGCCCCTTGCCACCAGTGCAGACAACAGCTCCTCCACAGTATCTCACCCACACTGTCAGGCTCCTTCCTCTGTCTGGGTCTATCCCACCCTGGATCCCACCACTAGCATTTGCTGGGTGTCACCGATCACAACAAGAGCCTAGACACCAATCCCCACAGGCATACCTACTCTGTAGACTTTAATACCAGATGAGACAATTTTCATCTAAGGAGTTTTAACTGCTTCTAAATTGCAGCTATTCAGGTCTCCAGGCACCAGGTTGGAAGTGGATAACAAATCTCACAGTGATATTTTTTTTCCTAGATGAATCCCCAAGAGAGAATAGGAGGGAGGGCTCCTTCTTGAGATGGTCCTTTGCTGATGTCCAGAAGTCCCCAGGCAAGCCAGCTTTGTACAGTGGGTAAGAGTCTCATATCTTTCATATGCTGTCCCCCAGCATGAAATGTATTGTGCTGCAGAAAAATGTTGACTAACACACTAAAATTGATTACAAGGATGAAGTCGTTTATGCTACTCACACTATAACCTATAAAGGTTTTGTCACCTTATAGAAATTGACACAGTAATTGTGGGTGAGGATGGACTTACCAGGCAGGAAAATGGGCTATGGTTTTCCTATTAGCACTGTTGAGAATCAGGCAGCTGCTCACACAGCATTGATTTTAGAGCTTTTCCTCTTTCCCATTCAAACTGTGATTCTTCTGCCTGCCTTGCCTGGTTTGGAGAACTTAGGACACAATCCCTTACACTACTTTTAAAGTCATCTCTGATTTTTTAAATACCTTTGAAATTGAGTTTTTAAACAAAATTTATCTGAAGAAGTGAAGACCAAAGCTAATAGTTTAAGCATGAAATTTGGGAGATGTTTGCATCCTGTATATATGACAGCAATGACCATGTAACAGGTTTGGCTCAGCTAAGTGATCTGTAAGAGCAATGCAGGGTACTGATTAAAGGTTGGCTGTAATGGTTTGTGGGATAACTGGTTCCTTAATCTTGCTCTGAAAACAAGCCAAAAATAGAGAAGTGATCAGTCTTACTGATGTTGTCTAACAAGTTTGCTCTTTCCTTGTTGCTTCAGGACTGCAGCAAACACTACAGAGAGGAAAAGCTGGATGTTTGAACTGCGTAGTTGAAGTTGTAGGAAAAACAAGAAGCCAGGACTATTTCTTGCAGAGATATAGTCCACACAAAAAAAGCCCTCAAAACCTGACCACATTCTGAAGCATTATTTTGCAAGGATGTTTGGTCTGTTTGTTGTGTTACATGCAAGTACAGGGTCACGTTATCTTTTGGGCTTTTTTTTCTGCTCAAGTAAGCCTAAGCTGTTCAGGGACCAGTGACCTTCCTTGGGAGCAGCAGGCTGTGGTGTAGGGCACACCCACTCTGGGCACCTGTAGGACAGTGGGAACTGCTGATTTCAACAGACAACATGTCAGGCCTTATATTTAAATTTCATAGATATTTTGTAATATTGACAGCATTTCTGTTAAAATCAGCTAAGGTACAGGGATGGGAAAAGTCTGGATAATCCTACAAATTTACAGTGAATTGCTGAAGCAAGAAGAATTAACAAAGAAATCCCAAGGAGAGAATGACTGAAGCGATCTTTAAGGGACAGTATTTAGGGACTCTCCTTTCTGTGGCAATGACTTTACCGCATTCCTTTGCATCACCAGACCTTCTCTAAGAGCTGAAACACCCCAGGCACTGCTGTGTGAAATAATCCAGCAGAACATGTCAGCAGCCTGCAGCTCAGAGAGCCGAGCAGCCGCTCCCTCTGCTAGAGACACGGCAGAGCAGCTCGCAGGCAGCAAACCCAGCTGATGGGGACAGCTGGCAGGGAGCACAGCTGGCAGGAGCAGCTGCGAGCCAGCCCAGCGGGCAGCGGGGTGGGAGCAGCCTAGTGCAGATGCAAACTTCGGCTTAAAGCACAGGGGCCTTTCTGGCTTCTCCATACCAACACAGAGCAGTGACACAGTAAGCTGATACAGCACCAGCCAAGCTCTGTCTTTTGGGACAACAGCTTGATTCTTGATTAGGTGCATTATATGATGAAAAGTGGGGGATGACTAAAGGAGGAGGGGACTGCAGCCAGTAAGTTACAAGGGAGGATAGCTTTGCTAGCTGTAAATTGTTTTGTGCCCAATCCCTTAGAAGCATCTATTATTTAAACTCGTGTGTGCAAAATATTGTTTGTCAATGAGGAAAAATTTTCCTTGTTTAGGTGCATTGATTTAATTCCCCTGGGTTTTAGGCTGACACTCAGACTCCTGTTCTGTTTTTCCAAAGACCCCTTGGAAACAATATCTGCTGCTTTTGGCCAGTCTATGCTTGGAGAAAGAACTACAACTCATCTCCTATTCTACAGCACTATAAACTCTTTACAGCTGCTATCCATCTTGTCTCCAATTCCATGTTCAACATGCTGCTCTCTAAAACAGAGCTCTGTATATTATATGAATGATCTGTATGTGTTTGCATTGAACTACATTGCACTGTTATGGCAAAGAACCCAGTTTACCATGAAATTCCAAGGACTTTTAATGGTCTCCGTTATGCCTCATCTGTGAAGTTTCCCAGTAAAGGATAAACATATTGCATAGAACTGAGCCAGCAGCACACCATTGTAGATACTCTCTAGAATTACTTTCTGAGTCATAATCTTTTTAGCATGTGCTGCATTCATTTTGTATAGTGCTAATTTTTAATCAACATATCATTTGATGAGAAATTATATCCAATCTTTTAGTAAAGTCTAGATGTATTACATTGCATTGTCTCCATTCACAGATTTTATCAATAGAAGTAATTATCTGGCATTATTTGTTTTCTGTGTGCTCTCTGGTGCCCATCCTCTGCAGTTATCTTTAAAATCCACATGTTGAACCTTAGCCTAATTTAATCTCTTTGAGGCAGGAACAATTCCAGTGTTAAGACAGTGCAGAACACAAAGGGAATTCAGAGAACTACTAATAATAACCATATGCCAACTATTCTTCAGCTCTCTGCTGTGATCTAGTTGTTTCACATTTACTGCATTGCTTTGGCCATGACAGAGTTTGAAGTACCAAATCCAGAAAAGGATTTGAGTACCTACAAGTTACATCTTGAAGTGTCCATTTGATAGAATTTTCCCTCTAAGAAGAATTTTAAAGCCTCTTTTAGAAGTTCACACTTCTTAAATGGAACAGATATACCTGCAGACACCTGGAAAAGACAGATAATTAGAATTTTTCTACAGATAGTAGTAGCAAGTAGTTATTCTGTGTTTAATGATGTATTTGTGACCCTCACAGAATGGTATAATATAGAGGAGCATTGTCATGGTGTGATAGCAGAGGCCTTGCAAGTGGGGACACAGGATGCTGGGTGTGGGAACAGAGGGTGAAAAGAGGGGGCTTGGGATGCCCCCCTGCTGGGGACCCAAGTGCTGTAAAGAGGTCACCAGTGGCTGGTAAAGAAGTGCAGACTGGGAGCTGGGCAAATCCAATAAAGCTGAAAGAGCAAATCTCACCATATACAGTAAATTTGAATGTAAAATGGAATTGCAGATCAATAAAACAAGAGCTTGCAAGAGCAGGTTTGAAAAACAGCCCCAGGTGAGGGTTCCTATGGTAAGCAGGAAGAAACTATCAACACCATAACCCTCCTTCCAGCAAGGAAGTATAAGAAACTCCGTCATGAATATCACACTTCTCCTGGAAAGGGGTATGAGGTGCTGATGGCTTGCTGCAACCACCTTCCTCTCAAGCAATACTGGTGCCATCAAATACAGGACTAAACACAAAAGCCTAAGGCAGAGCCCAGTGACAGAGCTAGATACGAGGAAGGCTTTGTACAACAGTTTTGACTCCATTGCTAATGTCATTCTGCTTTAATCAGATAACTTGTACTGTGGCAAGTAGTACTGTTGTGACTAGACTAATCTTAATAACTGTCTGTTGTATGGTAATTAGTCTTAAGATTTTCATTAGACTAACAATAAATTCTTGGCTTCCCATATAAGGTGTGTTTCCTTTCCTGTCCATAACAGGATTTTGAGTACAACATTGGTCTCAGAATTCACTTTCATGAAATAACCATGGTATGGAGCAGTGGCAATGTAAACAATTATCATATCACAATTTAATTCTATTAATTGTAACTTTATTTTCTTCTAAGTAAATAATTCTTAAAAGATATAATTTTTATTTCTGTAGTCATAGTTCCACATATTTAGCTATATAACTTCTGCAATTCCAAATTGCAGTAAAAATGGTACTTACAAAATAGAAGCTGTCCCTTTTTTATTGCAATGCCTTTTTTACGTATCTAAACTATTCCTCAATATGACAAACAGATCATGCAAGTATTGCTTTCTCTGTGATTGTAAACAAAGCACATTTATTCCATTGACATCAAGAAAGAAAAAGGATTAAAGAAATAGGACACAATTAATTAAAATCTGAATAATTCTGTAGCTCCAAAATGAGATGTTTATGTTTCAAAGGCCTCTTTCCACAAAGGGAAGATGTTAGAAAGGTTTTAAAAATAAAAAAAATAATTATAGTTAAAGAGAGCTGTATATCTCCTATTTGTTTAATAGAACTACTATTTTTCTTTTGCATTGCAGATACAATTTCTCAGAAAGCATACTGGGAAAAAAGCCTTTGATGGAGAAGTGATATGTATTAGTATTTGCATTTCTCACCCTATCCGTCTTCCTTTACTACAGAAGACTTAATTTAATTAATTTGATTTAGATAGAAAATGTCTGTAAGAAGGTTATTTTGAAAAACAACTATAAAAGGCACAGCATATTTTAAGAGAGCTTTTCAAAAAGTACTAAAAGTGTAATACCAGAAATTCAGTTTCAAACAATATAAAGAATAGGGCAAATGTAAAGTGCAAAGATTCACTGTGTGCTGAAATATGTATCTAAGTTTTGGAGAGTATTCAAATGGACTTTTATGCTGTATTTACTTTTTAGGAAAACCAAGGGTTGTGGCACAGACAAAAGGCAACGGTACAGAAGGTGGTTATGGCTTGGCTTTCACAATCTGAGAAACTCTTTCAGTATATTAAGTTCACAGACTGGCTGGGAAGTTGCACCAAGGATGATATTAAGACCAACACTACATTCTGCCTATGGTTTGGACTTCTGAATGAAATAAAAATTAATGGTTTAGTTGAAAAGTATAAATTGAGCTAATTTTTATACTGGGGCTAATTGTTATTTCTTTACCATAGTATGTTGTGCTACGAAAAGCTCTCATCTGATCAAACTGATCAGGTTTGAGAGAATAAGCAATAAAGACTTTTATCACATTGATTTTCTGTGCCAGGCCAACAGGAGCCTTGTGGGTTTCAATGCAGACCAATGCACAGCTTGAGGTGGATGTGCCCAGACATGGGTAAAGGAGGGGGTCTGAGGGGCTGAACAGCAACTCTGCAGCAAAGCTCTTGGCAGTTGACCATGAATGAGCAGAGAGGTCACCCAGTGCACCAAAAAGGTTAACAACACCTGGGATTGTGACAGCAGAGCCAACAGGGAATTTTTCCTGTGAACAGCATTAGGACCCCTGCTATTAAGACAGTCATGTGCAGAGGCACATCAGTGCAAGATCATTAAGATGATTAGGGAGCTGATGATTAGAACATGATAAGCAAGAAGAGCAGAGGGAGCTCTCCCTGTGTAGCCTGGAGATGAGAGGAATGAGTCTAACTGCTGCCTTGTATTACCCAAGTGGAGCTCTCTGATGATGTCTGTGAGAGTTGTTTCTGAGGTGCACAACAGAAAGGACAAAAGGCAACAGTCATAAGCTGGAGCAAGGGAAATCTTAATTGGATAGAGGCAACATTTTACAAGTGGTTAGATGCTGGAAAGGGCCACCTGGTGAAGCTGCACAATCCCTGCCTTGGAGAGTTTTAAACCTCAGCTGAACAAGACCCTTGACTTAAGTCTGACTTTGCCCATGCTCAGAGCAGGAGGAGTGGATGAAACATGGTGATTACTTTCAGCCTCAGTGATCCCACCATTGTTTGATAAAACCCAGTAGGTTTCCACATTGTGGATACTGTGAAACAGTGCTCTCCCTGCTAAGTTAGCTGCCATGCTGAGATGGCTTTATGATGCAAAGCTGTAATTAAGGTTCATGTTAGAGTTATAGTTTGAAGAACATCTAAAGCAATAAGTAAAATGAAAGCTAGCAAGTTTAAAAAGCTGGATACAACCAAGCTTGAGATAATAATGAAGAATAACTAATTTGCATCATTAAGGTTTACTACCTGGAAGGACTATTAAGACAAGTCTAAATAGAGATGTTAGAATCATAGAATAACATGTTTTTAATTTGAAAAGGGATGATAAAGTAGGTTTTGAAGCATGACTCCTAAAATTTCCTTGCCATACCAAACTTCTGTAGGTTCTGTGGCTTCTCAGCCAATGCTAAGCCAAGTCAAAGGTTAGTCTTGCAGAAGGTAAACTCAAGATTACTGATGAAGCTGCAAAAAGAATGTTCTCAGTTGTAGTTCTCAACTGTAGCTGGGAGTCACTCTGACACACAGTGCGTGATCCACTTCTTGGGATGTAAGTGGCACCAGGGAGAATGTTTGTGTTGGGACTCTGCCTCTCTAAGTTGCTGGGTAGCAGAGGAATTTTATTCTGCATTGAATTAGGGCTGGTTTTTGGAATTAGGTATGTTTGCAAGACTGAAACTGGCCTGGGTGTTAGGATTAGTATTAGGTGTAGCAATTATCTAGAACTAGCCATTATGTGTACGGAATTTATCCTTGTTTTGGGAGCCCAAGCTTGTTCTCTATATAGATTAACATTGAAGTTTGTATAATATTTTTTCAAAAGGCTTTTAAAAAGTAAAAACTTTTTTAGAGTACAAACATATTTTGCAATCAAACTTCTTCTAAAATTACTATATAACTTCACATAGCTCTGCTAATTATATCACTATGAAAAGATACACCAAAACTGCAAATGATTAAAGACCTGAAGTTAATATTTAAAGTGTAATATTAATTTGTCCTGAATTATCGTGTAAATTCAAGAGGGTTAATTAGTTCATTGTTCATTTCAGTTCTGTTGGGTTCCTATAAGGATGAATTTCACCTAGGTTGTTTAAAATCCAATATATTTAAGAATCATTCTTTTTCTAATTTTTCTCTTAGTCATGCAAAGTAAGACTAATTTACCATTTTTAAAGCTACTGAACTAGCAAATTCAGTTTTTTCTGTGTTTATTGCCAAAATCACATGTATAAATATGAAATGAGGAACCACTATACAAATAATACATATATATTTATTTTGTGTTTCAGAGAGCTTTGTGTTTACCTCTGAGAAAAATTCAGAATGCAGTCCATGTGACAGTTTTAAAAGCTGCCCTTGACTTTTTCTTTACATTTGTTTAGCGTTCTTTGGAAGTTTGTTTTCTTTTTACTTTTTTTTTTCCCCCACAAAAAGAAACTAAAAATTAAAGTGTTTATGAAGTTACTGTCTCAGCTGTGACAAATGCTGGTTGTGCTGGCAGCTGGCCAGCATATTTTTTGCAGAATAATTTTAACACAATTGTTCTATCGTTACCTAAATAGTTGAATAATTTTCATAGAATTCTTGCTACTGTGAGTTGGAAATCTAGGCTGCTGGTTTATGGCAATTGCCTCAAACTAATTATTTCTTTATTTTTGAAGATTAAGGTTTATTCCATGGTTGGATAAATAATGTGAAGTCGCTTTAGAAAAAAAATACTCTTTTTATCTGGAAGCAAAACCATTCTGAAAAGAGGAAATAAAAGGTTCTCATTTACCACAGATAAAGAATTAGAAGTCCTGACAGCCATCAGCAGACCTAAGCCTGGGGTGCTGATACTGTTTAATTTTTCATATTCTGTTAAGAACAGAATCTAATTTACCTCCACTTTGAGAAATATTGTACAATTCTTAGTGGTTTTTTAAAACTGAAAATAAGTAATAGATCAGATCTCATTGGAATAATTTGTGGATATGAGCAAGTACATTGAGACAGCAGAATGTGACAGGTGAGAAAATGGCAATATTGTACTTGCACTTCTCACACAGGCAAAGCAACAATGCAACAAATGCTCCAACCTCAGCCAGCGTTCAGTGTGAGCTTTACACCTCCGTCCCGAGGCAGGCAGCTGCTGCCCAACAGCGCAGTTATGAATCCAAGCATATGGCTAAATGCATTACTGCATTAGTGCCACGGTCGCTCAGGAAGATCGTCAAACTCGTTATACATTATTTGGGCTACAAATTTTCAGCCTCATTAAAACCATAATTGCTTGAATGTTGTGATGAAATGAGGAAAATCTGATGGACAGTGTTCCCGAAAGACAATCCACATGCTGCCTACTGTTTGTTTAACATATTTTAATGTCATGGAAAATAATATAGAATTAAAATTAGTGAATGAGGGAATAAATGAGGATGGAAAAAGAAGTAGTATTCTTAAAAAATCACTTTCCCATCTGAGGTTCTTTTCTCTTTCCACAAAAGGAAAAGAAACAACTCTCTAAAGTTCTCCTTTCTTCTCTAGATATTTTAGTGACTTGCTAAATGTCATTACTCTAAGTCACACTGCCTTTTTGGTAGCTCATTAATAACACAAAATCAACCTATATCATAAATTAGTGTTTGGTAACTGGGACAGTAACTGTCATTATAAAATGCAATCAAAATAAACGCTGTAAAGATGGAAAATGTAATTCATAGATGAAAATGAGTCATGAGTGATTAAAATCAGCTTCTCAGAGAGTTGGTGTATTCACTTTGGAACTTGCTTCTGGTAAATGGGCAGAAAAAGACCATGCCCTGCAGTAATTGTATTTCTTCAAAATATCTTGTGTACAAGGAGCTTCCCTTGCGCTGCAGAGATCTCCCAGCAGTGCAGGCAATAGCCAGGCTTCCACCCTACACACCGTGGGGCAGAGCAACCCACACCACTGCACAGCTCCTTCCCTGCCCAGAAACATGCTGTCTGCACACCGGGAGGAAACTGGGCTCTGTGGAACCCAACAATACTGAGTAGCTAAGAAAATTGCATTTACTCTAAAATGATAAACTTTCTTTGAGTATCAAAGCAAAAAGCCCATACTGCCAGAGGCCTTTCCTGGAGGTAAAAGCCAAAGTGACTTAATGGATTGAAGCCTGCTTTGCCAGACTGAGCATCTGATCTTGAAGCTCCTATCGAGGAATAAGGATTAATAACTGTGGGAGTGGAGTTGTTTAATGTTATTGCTAGTATTTCAGCTATTGCTACTTGAGTCTTTGTAGGTGGAGACATAAAATCAATTGCAGAAAACAAATAAACATCACAGATAGTACTGGCAGGATCTGTTACCCACTCAGAAAGTCTTTCAACTGGGAAACAGAATGTTTAATATCCTCTTACAATTTCACAAATCTTTCCAGACACAATTCCTTCTCTTTCCAGAACCCAGATGATAGGACCCCATTATGTGGGAGAGGCCTGCACTTTCTGGTTCTGTGTCTAGCAGTGGGTTATAAAATATGACAGAGTCCTAAGGAGCCATGAAGTTTTTCCTCTCTAAAAATAGAACCATGTTCTCTTTTTGCCCTGAGGGCATTTGTTGGTTCCTTCTTCAAAACAAGTATAATCTTGGGGAAAAAATAATCGAGAATGAATAAAGTAAATCAAACACTGCTTTCAAAATTAATTTGGGACAGAGCTTTGCTGATAGCCTGACTGCATGAAAAATAGTACATGGAGGGATCTGGCAACATGCTGGGATTTCACTGATCTTTGAAGGAATGCAGAAACACCCACCCCAATTTTTTCAAAATGAGGAAGCCATAGACATGGTATTGGCACATATGGTGACAGATTTTTGAAATTCCACTATCTTGGCTTACACTGACAAATTCATGCAAGAAACTGTTTAAAAGCAATTGACAGAAAAGTTTGGGTTAGCTTCTTGCTGGCTATTTAGAATATTTAGTGTTATCCTGACTCCCCTGGGATCCTTCTGGGAAGCTGAAATGATAAGTGAACCTGCTATATCATTCAGATTATACATTTGTTGAGTTCAAGTGCGTGACTATTGACAGGCAGTGGATCCAACACTTACCCAGATGAGTCCAGGTCATCACCCTCATGATGTACACATTTGTCTCAATGTTTACAGGTAGGGAATAGATCAGCAATTGGCACTCCCTCATGAAATCTGTGTTGGAGTTTATTCTCAAAGATTAAATCTGTGCCTATTTTGGCAGTTACTGATTTCCTCCATGCCTGAAACAGTGTGACCTGATGTCTCCTCAATGTTACTGGGAAATACATGGAGTCATGTGCATGAGTAATGAAAGGTAGAACCTGAGTGATGGAGAAGGAAGGTTCAAATGTAGTAGTTTGGGTGTTGCTGCTGTTGGGTTCAGAATTGCTGTAATGATTTTTTTCTTAAAAGAACTTAGTTTGACTTTAGTTGCCATGAAGAGAATAAGTGAATAATATACCTAGTAGCTCTAGTGTGCTAATTTCTTCTGCATTGGCCAATTCAAAAAGAAACTTTTACATATGAAGACTTGGCCTCTAAGGATGTGTTGCTAATGGTGGCAGTGATTTTATGAATATTCTGGAAGCACACTGAGGGAAAAGATATGGGTAGATATAGGCAGAGAAACTGTGAGGTATAGTATTCCTAAAAGATTTGTAACAGTCAAATATTTTCTGCAAATCAGCTGATATTTCTTAGAAATATGAAAAGCCTAGAAATGAGTGGTCATGGTAGGGAAGGAAAAAATAATTCCAAGCATCAAGAGTAGTTCAAAAACATGGGAAGTGACTGAAGAGGAAGAAGTAGCTTCTCTGCCTCTTCTGAGAATAAACTACTTCTTTAAGTGCTCAAGTGATCTTGTGAAGAGCACATTGAGGTTTCATTTCAGGGCTCTCTGATCTTCTGTTCATTGAAAAGAATATTGTTATTCAGAATTTTTGAGATTATTAGTAGACAATCTTCTTGTTACCATCCTTTCTGCCATGCTAAACACTCATACTTCAGCAGCACCTGAAATTATCTGCCGCCATGAGATAGTCTTTCTAGAAAAATTGATTTAAATTGCCTTATATTTTCCAGGCAGCCTGTCCAGAAATGAAATTCCTTTGCAGTACTACATTTGAGATGTGAAATGGATTCCATGACATCCCCCAGATGACTCTGAGAGTATTTCAGGGGATTTTACCATTTTGAATAGCTCTTGAAGAAACAGAAAACTGTATCAGGAACTGATGCTACTTAACCTGGGTTGGCCATGCTAATCCTACGGAAGAATGTTTTTCTTAGGATATGGTAGGAAGGAAGGAAGGTTGTGCTGCTGATATCTCTCTACTGGCCTGGATCAAACTGGAAGAAAATTTGAAATAATCCAGAAAACTTATCTAGTGCTAAAGGTGCTAGTGCTTTGATACATAACCAGTTCTGGTGTAGATAAATATAATACAATGAGACAAGAGTATTTGTTGGAGAGCTGTCCTTTGTGACTTGGTAGAGGGGAAGTGGTATTTATACTTTGTGATTTTGCTCTGCATGGAATCAGTAGAGAGGTATACAAACAAATGCATTACTAATTTTGTCATGGTACAGAAAATGGGGAAATTATTAGCTGTCTCTGCACTGATGACTCACCTTCCTCATGCTTATGCCATGGTGACAAGGCACCCTTTTCTCATGCAGACAGAGAGGACAGGTTTCAAAGGCATTTAAACATAGAAGGCCAAGATACTTTTTACTGAAGAATGTACTCTTCTTGACATCTGCTTGAGGCTGCAGACATATGCCCTTGAAAAACTAGGGTTTAAAATGAAAACCTTGAAGGAGTGGAGATGTTTTCTTTATGTCTTACTTCTGAGTCTGACATCTCCTTTACACTTTACTGTCACAAAAATAGAGCTTCATCAGTATTTGCATGTTTTGAAAGCAGATTACAAAATCATGGAGTTACAGGAGATAATTCATACCAGAAGAAGAAAGGGACTAGGTATGTATCTGCATGTTGTATTACAGGTGCTTTTTAAAGCCTGTGGTCAGTATTCAGCCACAGTGCTTGTTGATGGTTCCAGTAATGATGGTTCCACTTGTCCTAACAAATGCTAAATTCCTTGTCTTTGTTCAATGGATTGAAACAATCTGCAGTAGCAACTAAGGAGGAAGTTGAGTATAATAATTAAAGGCAGGGGAGAAAGATATAATAATTCTCACACTGTAGTGTGCATTAGGATACCTGGACTGTTTCAGTACTATGTTCAGCTATCAGAAATGACCAAATTATGGCGAAGTTCACTCCGTTCTCCAGGATCTCGAAAGAAACAGTTTGGTAGCAGCCAGAATAAAAATATGATGTTTGGTGGATCATACTTAAAGGAATTATTGAACAAATACTTGAGGAAGAACCAGGGGATATGGTATGTTCGTCACAAATTCAGACTTAGTAAGCATGTCATTGTCATGAAAATGATACTGTGTTGTGGTTGCAGTTGTTTTGTTCCAATAATGCTGAAGCTCATTTCTAAGCTCACTCCTGTACTCTTCAACATATTCTATCACATTTACAGAATCTACAGAAGACGAGATGCCATTTCCAGTTCCCTAACTTCCTACAGATTATTCTGCACTGATTTGTGTGTGTGTGGTTTTTTTATTTATTTTTTAGGAGTGCAAAGATTTAATCATAAAACTTCTTTTCTTGAGATGTCTAATAATGATCTACAAGGCAGAAAGCTGAGGGGGTGGAGGGGAGTAATCAATGTTTGCATCCTGTGGCATTTGGCTTCAATTATACTGCTGAAACCTGGAAGCAGTGATGTTTTAAAGCAATCATTTGGTGTTACGCATTACAGCTATTCTGGAATCTCTAGTTCGTTCTCAGTTTATGCTATAATTACTGCAAGTATTTCTTTCATTCCTTAAATTAGGTTGCAGATATTGAAACAAGTTATGTAGGTATGTGATAATTAGCAACAGCTAACAATAATAAAGTAACAATCACAAAAGAAAGCAAAGAAAATGTCCTGCTTTCCACTGCAAAATTTTCAGAGTCACTGATGTCATTCAAATGTCAGCTTAGTGTACAAATTTAAGATACTAAAACTGCTTCTATTCTAATACCTGGGCATTGTTCCTGTCCCCACACCTCAGTGCCATTTAAGAATGAGAAAATACAAGGTGCCTCTCTGGAATGATAATAATGTATGTTCGGTCCCACTGGTTCACATCTTTCAACTACTGTTTGGTTTAGTTTCTAGTTTCTCTCTTTGCCATGTAAATCACTCTCAGTGCAAGAGAACTATGTACCTACTCTAAAGCAAAACATTAGAAGACAAAAGAGCTGTGCGTTTATACACATAATGACAGAAGACAGATATCTCCCCAGCAACACCGAAGACTTGAATTTCCTTAACTACTCCATTATTTTCATAGGATGCTCTATTTATGGAGTCACCCATAACCAATTATTCCCATTTTTCTAAGTAGTATAAAATATTAAGATCAGATTAATACAAAAAATGATCATAACAAACCCCCACCTAACTAAAAGTAAAGTGGATTAGTAGGGTATAATATAAAATCATATCAAACTTACATTATATACTTTTAAGTTACTCATGACTATAATATTATAACAGTTATATCATAGATAGTGATGTATTATGCTTACTATAATAACTCTTCATGCCTTTCAGGTTATTCATGCCATGCCCTGTGGGATCTACTGATCATGTTTAGATTCTTACAGCAGATTATAAGAGGGAGAAACTGTATTATAATGCTGAAAAAAAAGAGTTTAATTTTTTTCTTAAAAACTGTTCTTAAGTTTTTGTCTCTAGTAGTTTATTTGTACTTGGCATTAGCCTCTCAAGACACCAGTGGTCCTTCACCCATCCTTCACACCACTGTATGGACAAAGATAATAGTGAACTAAATTTGACTTTGTTTTTTTTGTTTGGGTTTTGGTTTTGGGGTTTTTTTTAAAAGTAATTTCAGCTGTAGGCTTACTGGTTTGGCTACCTGCAGACACACCTAGAATACTTGTGAAGGTATGTGATTTCTTGGCTGTACTGAGAACTTCAGACAAACTGGTTAAAGAAAAATAATTTAGAGATACCTGATGAGAAATTGGTCTGTGTTTAACACCTGGACAAGAGAAGGAAAATAAAGAAAAGAGATTCAGGTGATAACTTCCTGTAAACAAAGAGCCAGGAGATTAGAAGTGGGGTGTGGTCAGAACTTTCTGAATAAAAATATCAGTGGTATCTTCCCTGAGTTTCTGCCACTGGAGTTATGTTTCAGATGTGTGTTGTGCACAGGGAGTGTCTATCCTGTACGTAAGAATAGGTTGGTGTCTTCTGAATTCCCACTGCTGCACCTGTTGGCTAGGAGCTACCAGGTGTTGACGTTCAGGTTCTCTTACCATCACCATTTTTATGTAATACCTGGGATCATTCATTGAACTTGAATTACAGCAACAAGAATCTAGAAATGAAATTCAAAACTAATGTATTCCGATAACGGTTTTTGCTTTGGAGTTACATTTGTCTTTTACAAATAAACACATTAAACTTCTATATTTCTACATGTAAAACTACTGACAGACAGAGGAGTAGAGGACTTCAGTACATGATTTGGGGTTATATTGTGTGTTCTTTGACCTGTTCTACATATTGTGACTACAGATGCAGCATTTAATTTGCCTGTGTCTTACCTTCCCACCTGTGCATGCAGCACTTCCATCTCTCTTCAAACTGCTGTGATGAGAAAAGAATACTGGGGGGCAGTGAGATGCCATGATAATGGATACATGATATATAAGGTGATGGAGCTGTTGCGATTCTTGTGAGTTATGAACAGATTCAGGACAACCAAATCGGTGGTCTTAAAGAAAAGGAGAGTGCCTGTATACGTGCGAGAGGGTGAAATTCCCGTCCCTCAACGTGTCAGTGCACACAGCCACCAAGATAAACGCGGCTCTTTTCCCTCCAGCCTTTCGCAGCCGTGGTGGCTGATGACTTCCCAGGGCAATTAGCACCGAGCTCTTTCCCCCCATCGGAGGCGCATCCACCGGCCACGCCCCGCCGCGCCCCCTGGCGGCTCCGGGCCCGCCCAGCAGCCCGTCTGTGCCCCGCCGCCGCTCCCGCAGCCCCCGCGGAGTCACCGCACCCCCGGCAGAGTTATCGCGGCCCCGCGGAGTTACCGCAGACCCCGCCGCAGTCCGGGACGGGACCGCCCGCACTGCCCCCAGCGCGGGGACGGGGATTCTCCGGACAGCCTGCGGGACGGGAGTGGCGTAGAGGGGCCAAAAGGGAAGGGAAGGCGGGAGCGTCAATCGCTCGGAAGCGCTCCGGCTGTTTTGCTCTTGCCGGGACGCTTCCCCTCAACCCCGCAGCCTTTGGGGTCCCCTCGTCGGGCTCCCGCTCGCGGTGACGTCACCGCCCCGCTCCCCCTCGCCGCTCCCGCATCCCGCGGGTGCGGGCGGTGCGGGCCGGGGCTCCGCGCTCCCGGGGCTCCGCCGCGCTGGGGAGGCCGCTTGGCACCGCCTCTTCCCTCCGTCCCTCCTTCCCGCCCGCGCCGCTCTGCCCCATGTTCGGGCTGGAGAAGCCGGCGGGGCAGCCGAAGCCGGGCGGGAGCGGTGGGCTGCCGAAGATGGCGTCTGTGGGGGATTTCAACGTGCTCAGCTCCAGCATCCCGGCCACCAAGGTGGAGCTCTCCGTGTCCTGCAGGTACGGCGGCAGGTCGCGGCGTTGGAGGGGGCGGACGGGGAGGTCCCCGCGGTGTGCGGGACAGGGCGCCCCTCGCCCCGGGCTGGGCAGCGGAGCCGGAGGGCAGAGGAGAAGGGGCAGCGCGGGATGCCCTCCCGCATGCCCGGGCGCTGTGCGGGGCGCTCTCCCTCTCGCCCTGAGGAGCTGTCAGCGCAGCCTCGGGCAGAGCCCCTGAGCAGCCCGGGGCCGGCTGCCAGCCCGCTGCAGCCCGCTGGCCCTCGCAGGGAGCCGCCGGCGGACGCCGGGCGAGACGCGGCCGCTCCCGCGGCGGCTGCGGGCTCTGCCGGCACGGAAAGCGCGCAGAGCGCGTTCTCCGGCAGGTACTGAACTTCTGGAGCTGTCCCAAGTGCCGCGGTGTGGACCGAGAACTCCCGTCCGGCGTAATCCTTGTCGTAAGTTCTTCCAAGAGCTCCTGCAACACTGTTACGGGAGCGGGCGTGTTCTGCTGCTTCGTCACGTTTGATCGTAACGCTGGTGCCGAGAAACTGCGGAAATGCCAACCCGTAACGCCAGCTCTGGTGTGAGAGGGTTTGTTCCTCGACATTTGCTTATTGGTATTTCAGAAATCCTGCTTTCTCCCACAGAGCACAGAGAATTTCCTATTTATCTGTGGGCTCTTATGTTCGTGTCTTCATTCCCATGTCGCAGCTTCCTTAAGTATCCCCTGGTAGTTGCAGAGCGGTGGTTTCTTTCACCAGCAGAGCTGGCAGCTTCTAGCGGAAAATTTGAACTGTTAGTGTTGCTTCCTGATGGGAAATGAGACAAAGTTTGTGCTACAGTCTATTGCATCATTTTCTAATGTAGCTGTGCGAGAGTTGCTGTTAACAGTACTTGTACTAGGACAGAACGGCAGTGCTCTAAACTTAAATTGGCAGACCACTCCCTCTCTTTACTTGGTAAATAAAGTATGAATTGATGTTTTATCAAGGGTGTGTTTCAAAAGAAGGCTGAAGCAATGAGAAATAGAGTAAGATTGAATTTCTAATACTGAAAAGTCACTAGGCTGTCATATGAACAACCTGATGTACTTACTGCCTGTCTCTGCAAAGTTCACGGGCACGAACCCTGGTCCAGTGAAAGGCGTGCTGTGATGTGTAACAGCAATCCAAGACCTTTGATGTTACTTTTAGATGTTTCAAACAGGCTGTCACAGTTACACATGTCAGAATATTTATGCTGCTTTCGACCTAGTTCACTTACTGTGGGCTTCCTTTCATTCCAGGTATTGTTTGTATATACCTGCAGTGTTTTACAGTGATTTGAGAACCTATCAGATAGTTAGAGAGAAATGTAGTTATAGGACGTGGTGAATCAATTCTGACCATGCTTGTAACTGATTTCAGTGTATAGTTTACATGTAGGTTAATTTCCTTGGAGATAAAAAGGGGTCTCACATCCTGATATGTCTTGATGTCAAGTACAGGAGAATGGGAATTTCCATGGTGGTTCCTTCCTTTTGTATGTACTGGGTGACAGCTTTTGATTACAAAATTAGGCTTCAAAACGAAGCGTAAAATGAGTGACAAGGGGGCAGAGATTACTGATTAACACATGTTTGTGATTCATCTGTAAACACATTCATTGGCTAAAGCTTGTGAAATGCAGTGTTAAATTGTGAAAGACTGCAAGAGCAAACTGCGAAGTTCAGACAAAGCTGAAAATTCTTTAATAATTAGCAGTTGTCTATTCCTAAATACCTGGAGAGAAATGGTTTTATGGGTCATGACATTTGTTTTCCTTGATACCTGAAGAGTTGTAGAACCAATTTGTTCGCTAATTAACATCGGCAATTATTAGCTGATAACTATTATTTCTTCTTAGAGGTTTTTTTTGTTTGTTTGTTTGTTTGTTTTCCTTGCTTTCATATAGGAGGTGAGGGAAGTTCTTCCAGTTTGTACAGGGGATGTAACTTGGTGGTTGGTGAAGCACTGTGCCACAAAATAAACTTGTGACTCTGGGCAGCGTTCTTTCATGTCTTCTATCTTTCTGTCTGCCTTATTCAGTAAGGATGACAGAGCTTGTATTCACTTAGCTGTTAATTCTGTGTGGTCTGTCAGCACTTCCAGAGTTAATTTTCCCTGCATGCTCGTGCTGCCAATGTTACCAAAGTAGCTGGGTTGAGTACTATGCAGATGGAATTGCACTACTTACTCTGCAAGGCAGCCTGGTTTAGCTTCAGGGGCACATCAGGTAATATTTAGGAAAAGTGCACCTCATGGGATGAAAAATTGTCTATGAAAATTCTAAAATCCAGGAACACTTTGAATATCAGGTGATGCTCTTTCTGAGATTTCTTTGACTAAAAGCATGTAGCTTTATGACTAAAAGCTTTTAGCTTTTCCCATGACTTTTTGAATGCTGGCATTGGCTGTAGTTTTACAAATGCTAGAAAAGCAAGAAATTAATTTAATTCTTGCTATAAGTGCTCAGTGTCTAGCAAATAAAAAGTTCACAATTATTTTCTGACTCTGTAAGATGTAGTTTATGAGGAATCTGTAGTCTTTGGCTCAAGAGCCAGATCTAGCATGGTAGAAGAATTTACGTGTGTCATCCCAGAGGATCCTCTGGTGTTGGTAATAGTCCACTGTTGTCTGGATCAATTGTTCTAGTAGCCATTTCCCTCTGTGTCCTGTTCCCTTCCTCACATGCCCTGAAGGGCATCCCTGGTCTGATGAAAATCTTACTGTCACCTGCTATGTGCTCTTTATTTGTTGCAGCCTAGTGTAATTTTGCACAATTGTCATGTGGTGAATGACCAAGACTTTATCCCTACAGTCAGTGTGGAAGAGAGGATATAGGCTGCTCTTTACCTTTTTCTCCACTGCTGTTTTTCAGCCCAAAGATTCCTCTTCCTCTAAGGGTGTTGTTTGCGCTGGATACTGATTATGCACTTGTGCCTATACTTGAATCTTGTTTTACCAGCTGTGGGTGTAAATCTGTGCTCCTATGTGAGTTTCAGGTAAGCTTCAGGCCATGTACCTGCCATCCTCTTTTCCTTCTATGGTGATGTTCTTCACGGATTCCAATCTAGTTAAATCTTGAAAAACTTCATATTCTGTTCCTGTCTTTCCTACTATCAGTGCAGTTACTGTGTGTTGACTGAACTAGTGTATTTAATGCTGAGAACACACATAGATGGTGGATGTCACGTATCATGATGTTTGTGCTGTGTGTGAACATATGAAGTTCAGTGTAGTTCAATGGGCTCAAGTTTTTCCCTTGTTGTTATGATCTGTATAATGATGATTTCTGTGCTTTGTGGTTACTGTGTGGACTGATGTAGTTTTTTTTTCCTGTAGTACCTGGTTAAACCATTCTGAAACCTTATGTTACGAAAAAGGCCAAGAGTTCCATTTTATTTCATATTAATGTTTATTTACTTACTGAATGAGGAGTTGCCAATCATAATAATCTTCTGGAGAGTGACTTTTTTAATATCTATAGAAAAGTGAAGCTGTAGTTTCACAATATGACTTCTAGTAGTGTATCAAAGAAATGGTTATCTGAAAGACAATAAAAGTTATAAAATATTGACACAGTACAGGGTCACTTTGCTAATTCAAAAAGTTTGTTACCATAACACTGCTCTGCAAGACTTTATGCTCAGTCAGGGAGGGTGTCCTTATCGTTCTGGATTTATACTGGATAGTCTCTACACTGTATTCCCACACTAGGCAGAAAGTACATAAAGGCACCATAAACTCCTTGTCATGGAGGAAATTCAACAGAAATACAGTTGGTTGCCCATGCCTGTTTTGGATCAGTTCTATGCCACTCACAATTTGTACAGAAATCTAACATTAATGAATGAGCTGAATGGAATTAAGCAACCCCTATTGTCAGTAATTATGATGATTTAAATTCAAGTTTCTTGCACAGAGGAACAAAGCATACTACTTCAGAATTTTTGCCTTTCCTTTTAGTTGGCAGTCTGAAAGTCTTAACGAGCCACTTGCTAGTGGTTGCAGTACCTGAAAGTATGTTTAATTATATCTTTGTTTGTCCTGGGCATTGATTTCTGGCAAGATCATGTCTCTCCAGCCAGCGTACTTACCTCCTGAGTCTTTTTGAATAATTTGTTGGAAGTCCCTGTCACAGAAAGATACAATGATGAAAAAAAAGATAAAATCATAAAAAATTATTGTTTGTAACTCTGTATAGTACAAAATACAGAATATAAAATTAATCCTGATTGTAAGTCTGGTTTTAATTTTCCTGCTTTCTTTGTGTATGTGTTTCCAGGTTGGATTAAAAGTCCATGAAGTGGTTCTGTGTGACTGGCAACAGAAGGTTGATCTTACATGTTTTTTTCTTTGAAATGGAACTGTGTAGAAAACAAGCTGGCTTCAGCTGAGAAAAACAAGTGTGTTGGAAGAAAAAATATAATTGGGTGACATTGTCCTTCAAAATAGTCCTGGGGATGCACTCCTCATAGACTGCATGGTTTGATTTTCACCTGTGTGTCTATATTGTTTGAAATTTAAGCATTCAGCCACGTGACTTCTAGAATTTAAGGCATTCCTTTTGCCCTGTAAATTCAGTCTTGTGATTGTTAGGGACAGGCTGTTATGACCTGCCCCTGAGGTGGGGTAACTGAGGTCCTTGTTATGAGATCCCTTGGGGCAGATTGGAGTGAAAATAATACACTGAATGACCAATGTGTATATATATGGCTGGTTTATTTTAGAACAATTTGGTTGCAATGGAAAGGAGGAATCTAAATAGCTATTTTGCTTATTATCTATAGAAATATAGATACAATATAGAAGTAAAAAAATACCTTAAGAATAAGTTAAGAAGTTATTTTCTTAAGAATAACTGAAGAAAATATATAAGGGAAAGAAAGGGTAAGAGCAGATGGTGGAAAGATATCATCACCCATGGATCCAGCAACAAGACTTGATGGTTGCAATTTCGATGTCCCTTGGTCGAGGTGACAGTCACAGTCTTGATCCGTAGGAGGTGGAGAAGCCCTCAAAACAAAAATTTCAGTGGAGTTAAATAGGTCCAGGTTCAGGTGAAAACACCCAGCTACGTCCCCTGGGGGGGGCGGAGTTTTACACTGCCTGATGCAACACGGTGGGTCATGCACAGTCCTCTGCTGGAAGGCCCCAGAAATGAGCCTGGGGGCGATTCAGGTGTCTTTGATGGTTTATGACCCCTTCTAAGACATGACTGCTATTTCTCCTGCCTGCATAGTTGAGCCGGTTGTGCTTTATCAGAAGGATGAATAACTTCACTTAGGTGTGAATGTTCCAATACCTCCCACAGGGGGCAGTTTTACACCTGAGCCTTATCCGGATGGAGGACGTTGGCATGATAAAAAAATCTTATACCGCCTTGCAGGATCTGTTTTTTACCGGCCTTCTGGCCTTTTCCCATATCTGGCTCAAAAAACAACTTGTCACTAAACAAAGGTCTGTTTGTAGTGGTTGTCCTCTGGTGGTGGGTGTGCACCACACCTGCACCTGGGCTGTTGTGCAGATCAGAGGTTGCACCACCACACACCCAAAAACTCTCCTCTCCTTTGGCTGGGGTGTGCAAACCTGGCCTCAGCAAAGCACCCTGCTGCTTTTGCAAATCTGATTGAGTCATTAACCTTTTAATATTTCAGTCTCTCACACAGGCCCCAGGTTTCACACTAACTGTGCAAGTCTCAGGACTTGTCAGGTTTTGTCTAAACTTGTCTTTGTCTACATGGAGCTTTGTTGGGTTTTGCTTAGCTGCAAACCCAAACCCAGTGTTTTTTTTCAAGTGACCAGGTGGCTACTCCTTAGTTTCACGTTGGCTTGTCCTTATGTAATAGTATGGAATAAACATGTTTCTTTATACAGATAGTAGCAAGTAGTTATTCCGTGTTTAATGATGTATTTGTGACCCTCACAGAATGGTATAATATAGAGGAGCATTGTCATGGTGTGACAGCAGAGGCCTTGCAAGTGGGGACACAGGATGCTGGGTGTGGGAGCAGAGGGTGAAAAGAGGGGGCTTGGGATGCCCCCCTGCTGGGGACCCCAGTGCTGTAAAGAGGTCACCAGTGACTGGTAAAGAAGTGCAGACTGGGAGCTGGGCAAATCGAATCAAGCTGAAAGAGCAAATCTCAAGCAGATGTAATACACACTGTATATAGTATATGGTAAATGTGGATGTGATATGAAGATGGATGAAGTAAGAGCATGTTAGCTCAAATGGGGATCCTCAGAATGGGGAAGAGGATGCCATCAACCTAATACTCCTTCTGAGATCAAGAGGATGCCATCAACATAATACTCCTTCTGAGACCATCTGCTCTACCCCTGTCACCACTGTAAAACTTTGTGCTTCTCCCCGGACAGGATGTGGGACACTGATGGGGGATTCTCTCTAACACCCTTCCACAGCTGAAGCCAACAGTCCGAGGCCTCAGAAGGGATAAAGGTAAACCAGGCAGCAGGAAGGGGGCCAGGTACTAGGAAGTGTGTGATGACTTTAAGTATATTTTTATGAAGATTTGCTGTGGAAGTATTATTTTCCTCATTTGCCTTCTTTCTCTGTCCGTCTGAGCAGTGGCTCACCACCACCAGTCCTGCAATAACAGAGAAAAGATGAATATTGCATTGATGGTAGATATTTGTTTTTTAAGTTACTTCTTGATGTATATCTTTTAAAGAGTTGTTTCAGAAAAACTGTGCCAAACCAATCTGTATGTGTAACAACATATAGAACATTAATGAAACAATACATTCCTTAAAAAATCAGAGCTCAAATAAGGCAGCATATCCATGGATTTGAATGGTCTCGGTGAAAGTAACTGGCAAAGAATGGTGAGTTGACACTAGATTGAATATCTCTTTCGACACCAGCAGTCTTTAGTGCCATTGCCCAGTTTACATTACCAGTAGGTCAGAGCCGAAGACTGTTTACCTGCTGAGCCTTAACAACCTAAATGTGGATGGTTCATTCTGTTGGTTTCAAGTAATAGTTTGGTTGGTACTGAAGCAGAGATCCATGAGTTCATGATATTCCCAAATGACTTCTTTTTATTTAAACTGAACAGTCCAAGATTGTACTTGTTTCATTTGCAGAAGTGTATTTTCATAATCCAGTGCTTCCTATCTGTTTCAATAAAATTCCCGGAAAACTACTGCTATGTTAAAGTAAATAAATGTGGCAATTCCTTTGTTTGGCTTTTTTTTTAAACCTCAGAGTAGTCAGCAGTTTTAATAGAGGCTTCATCCTAAAACTGTTTGCATATATCTGGTCAGAGAAGGCTTTCTGTGGATTGTCATAAAACTCATGGAGGAACTGCTGGTCTAACCCTTCTTATTCCTTCTCCCTTTTTTCCCCTTATGGCTTCTGAATCAATATATGTTTACCTTGACAATGAAAGTTAGTGGGAGGCTGAAAAGTATTTCTTTGTCTTCTGTGAACAGGAAGAGTGAATTACTTCTCTGAAGGTTATGAAGAGGTATTATGGATGTTTTCTTAAGCTTGCATATCAGAGGCGTGTTTGCTTTCTTTCTGGTACTTCTAGTGCCACAAAGAATGGAGACAATCTGAACAGAAAGGAAGAGGTCAGACTAATTGCCTCTCAGTATGTAAAGCCAGTGTTTTTTCACCTGTGAGCCTATTCTAAGAGAACTAGTTATTTTGATCAGAAGGTAAAATTCTGAGAAATTGTCTGATCTGCTCATAGGTTCAGGGCATTTTGAATCTAGAGATCTGGAGGCTAATAGCTGACTTTGTTGTGCTCTGACAGAATACAGAAGGAGGGAGTAAATAGCTGCGGAACTACATAGCTAAATGGCTGGCACTGCAGCTGAAAGTTGTTTGTGAAATTACTGCAGGAAGTCAAGTGGGCTCTTCATTCAAGTGAAGGGCTCTTTGGATCATATGTCATCTTACCTAGGACTGACCCTTGCAAGTTCAGTTAAAACTAAGGGACAGTGACTACTAGGTTAATACAGTTGTGTTACAATTAGTAGTACAATGGATACTATTCTGCACAGTAAAAAGCGAGGAGATGCTTCTTTTCTTATTCAGGATCTTCCTTGAAAAAGGGGCATGGGCCCATCATTTAGTAAGGGAAACAGAAATGCATTTATTTAATGAACTAGGGACAATTTCTTTTTCCATGGGTTGATACAAGTGTGAGAGAAATAGTGTATGCTCATATGAGAATATAACATACTGAAAATGTATTTTTTCTAAAAATTAAAAATAGTTTTGCACTACCTTCTGTGTTTGCAGACTGCTGAGTGTTTTATTTCACAACCAAAGAATCTTTGCATGCACTTAAATGTAAAGATGGAGAGAAGCATAAAACCATAACAGAGAGATTCTGGCAAATTAATCTGATGTAAACCATATTTTTATAATTAAGGATTTCAGAGCTGTTGAAAGCAATGTATAAATAAGTATTTTTTCAGTCAACACAGATTTGAACAAGGTGAGTAAATGTTACTTTTTAGTGTATGTCTAACAATATATGTATAACACATAGAGTACGTGAGATCGTACAAAACAACATAGACCATAATGATTTCTGGTCAGCTGCCACTGCTACCCAGATCAGTGAATCCTGAAGTGTATGATTTATACACGTGTTGTTAAGATTAAATGTAGTAGAACACACTTGGCATTAGGAAACATTTATTTACTCAGAAGGTGGTCAAACACTGAAACTGGCTTCCTAGAGATGTGGCCAATGCCCCAAGACTGTCAGTGTCTAAGAGCATTTGGATAGTGCCCTTAACAACACATTTCAGCTTTCAGTCAGCCCTGAGCTGGTCAGGGAGCTGGACTGGCTGGTCATTATAGGATCCTTCCAACTGAAACACTATTCTAAAAAACTTTTTGAAACACTGGACAGAAACTGTTATTTTGATAAATTTTTATGAAGTTCATGAAACTCTGTGAACAAAGTGATTCTGTGAAGCATAGCTAAATATGTTTTAACTTATTTACTGATTACTTTTTTTTTTTCTTCTGGGGAAATTGCTCTCATTATACAGAAAAAAATTATCCCAGCATTTCTAATCTGTCTTGTGCTTTCCAGTTTAGACTAAGTAGGTGTTATTGCCATGGCTCCTATTAATATTTTTTCCCCTTAGTCATCTATGCTACTGCAACCGTTTTAGAAGGTCTGCTCCAGAATGGGCAGGTGGAGAATGAATTCCTTCAGGATCTGTGCTGGTAGAATAATGCTTTTTGACCAGATGTTCCTATACATTTCTTTCCTCTGGGTATTTGATGTCCAGGTAAAAAAGTGTCTTTCCCTGCCCGCTTCCCCCCCCCCCCCCCTTAAAATTAATAGCAATTCCTTTTATTTTTGCATTCTTTATCTGAAAGGCTTAATGGATATAGGGGAAAAATGTACTCCCCATGTTCAGTCAAAATACATCTGTTTCTCTTTATACTTTGATTAGGAAAAAGAAAAGAGAAATTTTAGATTCTGAATTTCAGATGTCTGGTTTCTGAGTCTCTTAAGCTTTCTTGAGACAAAACAGTGTACTTCTAAAGAGGATGCTTTTCTCAGGAAAAAGGGGAAAAATACACACCATATTGCTCAGGCTGTGCAGAAAGTGCCATTGAAAATTGAGATTATAAAGACTACCAAAAGCTCTAGAAGGACATGCAGTCTTTCTCATTTTGCTGTTACCATTTCTTGTGGGTTTAAATTGTCCCATACTTATGTACCACACAGATTTTTGCATATTTAAAGGAGCATTTTGACTTATATCCCCCTAAAATGTAAATGCACAAATGAAATTGAGCAGCCTGTTGAGTCTTTAGGTGATTTAGTGGACAAATCAGTCTTTTTCTTGGGTTTGTTTTTGTTTTCCTGTTGGCACTAGCCTTTTAAGTTCCTTTTGAAATTGGCTGCATTGCTTCAGAAGCTTGCTAAGTTCTTATGTTACTATTTTGGTTGGCTATTAGTATTTTGGATGATCAGACAGTCTGTAAACTTTGCTGAAGACATTGTTTATTTATGTGAAAATCTGTGAAGGGTTGGATTGAGGATATTGCAAGATGCATTACTTCAAAACTGTGAATTGATGATACTTGCTGACCTGAATTACAACACCAAACTTTGGTATCTCTACCCTTGCAATCCTTTCAGGGGTATTGTTTATGTAGAAGTGTTCTTAATTCAAGAAGTACTTGAGAGCAGCTAATGGTTGGAGACCAGGAGCATTCTCAGAAATATTACAGATTCTTACCTTGCTTTTGTGCTGTTCCCATGGTGGTTGCTTTTTGCAGCTGTTAGAATAAAAGCATCAGGATAGACAGAGCTTTACAGTACCAGGCCAGTCTTTATGTTATATGTATATCAGAAAATAGAGGGGAAAAACACTTAAAAAGAAACACAATAAGAGTAGGAAATATTTAAGAAACTCAAAGCACTTTATCTTGTAAAAGCATGATTAAGATGGCTTAATCCGCAGTGACAAACACTAACATACCAATTGTAAGGTTACTGTACAGTCATTATGCAGAGGAATCAAAATTGTTTGGAATTCTAATGGTGAGTATAGGAGGCATATCCCCAAACAGAATGTACTATTTCTTTCATATAACTCTGATGTTTTATAGCAATTAGTTTTGAGATAATCCAATTCTATTTACCATGAATTAATTGTGTATCTAGGTATGTGTAATTAAAGAGGCACAGGGGACAATTTTCCTTTTGGATTGGCAATTCTGATATTGAAATTACTGGACTGTCTTTTAAAGCAGTTTGTAATGATTATTGTCATATACTGACTTGGATTTGCTGATTTTCCTGGGTTTGTTAATATTTCAATTTATATTTGCACATTTTTGGTTAAGGTAGAATGCAGTTTCTCTGAGTATAATTGTATGCATTTACAAAAATTGCAGTTCTGAGTGGGTTAGAGAAGTTCTGAAGAATTAGCACATGCAGAATTCAGGTTCATTCACAAGTAGTGATTTGAATGCTAGTGCCTACTTTGGCTAAATTAAATAAAACAAATCCATCCAATGTTCATTTGAACCTATCCTTGTTCATACTGCATTTTCTGAAATGTCAACTTGGCAATATAGAAATTTGGAATACAGTATATTTTCCTTATTGAAATCTGTGAGAACTTAGAACACCTGTATTGAACAAAATATTAATTAACTTTTCAGCACTCCTCAGTAGCACAAAAATCATGTGATTTAGAACTGAATAAAGGTAATAAATGTTGACCTTTGAAGAGGCAGTACTAATTATTAAAAATAATAAGCTGTAAGGGATGTAAACTGGTTATTTAATCTTCTCTCTTGCTCTGGGGTAGTATCAAAGAACTTACTAGGAGCTGTAGCTACTATGTTCTTGAAGATGGTGGAGATTTCACATCATGTCTGACCACCTCTCATTGTTAAAGGTGGTAAAACAGTGGAATAAGGTTCAACTTCTGCACCCGCAGTGCAGGAGATTGAATTTAGGATTAAGCCTGTTCCTACTTGCTCTGTCTACATCGAGGTAATTTTCAATTTGTACCAGTGTTTTCCTCATAGATATAGTCTATTTACTTCTGATTATTTCTGCTTTTTCTGAACTCCAGTGGCTCCATGTCTGTCTTAGATTGCAGGAAATTGGAGTGCCCAAAACATTATTGCTTGAATTGATTGTTTAGCAGTTTTATAAAGACCAGACATTTTTGTTTGTGCATTCCAGTACGCTTTTTTTCCCAAAGCTACAAGACTCCTTACTTGCATTCAATTTGCGGTCAGCTGTGAAGTCTAGAACCATTTTTGAACATAACTGCTGTATATCCAGCTTCATGTAGCTATGCTGCATTTTTGCTGTTGAGTTTAATTGCTAACTTAAACTACCTCACTAAGTTTAATAGCCCTGTCATATCCCGGTTCAATAGCATCCTGGTTTCAGAACATTTTTCTAGTCTGTCAAGATAATTTTTAAAGTTTAATTATTTTAAATGTTTCTTTTTTGAATGATGAAACGTTGGTAACTATTCTGAGAATGGTTTTCTGGTCAGTCCTGGTTCTTTAGACTTACTGTTAGTTTGAGTCTGCTCCTCTGTGTATGATCCTCAGTTGGTTGAAGTGTGGCTACAATATTGGGACTGTGTTACATAGCAAAGAAATTATTTCTTAGTATTTATTCCTAGGTATTCTGTTGATAATTAGAAAATTCCTAGTTTTGATGTGTTCTGTGTATATTTTAATCCTCATCCATGACAGATTCTTACAGATATTTCCTGATGGTTCTGAAATCTCATAGCCATTCCTTAAGTGTAGTCGAAAGTGTTGGGGTTCAACTAGCAAGTTAATCTCTGACAGTTATTTGTGATTTAAATATATTTCTATTCCTGATGTTCATTTTTTAGATATATATATATATATATATTTATTTATTGTGCTTGTGGTTGCTTTTCACTTCATGGTATCAGAGTAAATGAACCACAGTTTGCTCAAATCCAAAATGGATAATAACATGAAACGTAAGATGACTCAAGTGTTAGTGCTGACTGACTTTGAGTAAATCTTGAGTATTAGGAAAGCAGAAAACTAAGCTGACTCTTTATTAAACCGTTAAATATAAATATAAATATATATATATATACACATTGGTATCCAATTTGCATATTTCACAATTTTTTATGCATAAGATTATTTTTATCTCTTTTTTTTTTTATAGAAATCTTTTGGACAGAGATACGTTTTCTAAATCTGATCCAAGTAAGTATATAGCATTTTATTGTTTATTCTCATTATGTATTCCAAATGTGCAAGTACTGGATTAAAAATTAGATGTGTAATTTTCCTCAGTGTCAGTTAGGTTTACATTGCCTTTGTGACAATTACTTAGAGTAATTAAGTTACAATTAAGTTACACTTATCATTTATAGGAATTGAAATTATAATGACTGGATTTAATATTGCTTTCTTGAACTAAATAGTCCCTTATTTAGCAGTCAGTCTAAAGTTTCTTGAAATTAATAAATGCAGGAAGGTTGGGTTGTTTTTTCTTTTTTTTTTAGTATCTGTTCCAGATGTTTTTCAAAACTATTAAACAAAATTCTAAATAAACAGGAAGCACTTGTTGCTGCTAGTATATAGTGTCCACTAGTCTTAGAATCAAATGCTGGAAAATAAAATTAATTCCTCCCTGGGAAACATGACCTTTCCTGATAAAGAATGGTATGACGGTTTATGAATTAATGTTTTCAGATTTGTAAGATAGTGACACATGCTTTCCTCATATTAAAATATGACCAAAAGCTTTCCTGCATATGAAAAACCATGACTATCTTCCCATATTGGACACTTTGTAAAACTTTTATTAATGAAATGAGCCCACAAAAAATTTTCTTTTTTTCTGATAGTGTTTAATCAAAGTACTTCTTTAGTGTTAATAGGCTGGTCCTTGGATTATGGTGTCTTGTGTCATGTTGTCTCCCCTACAGCCTTCCATTTATTTTTATGTGTAAGTTAATTTTCTTAAGCCTGGGGTTTTTTTCTGTAGGATATCATGTATTGTGCTTCTTGGCATTGGAAATAACCGAAGACATACATACTTCTATCAAGTGTCTGGACATGCAATCATATCCTGATTGGATATACTTGAATACTGAGTCATGTGACAGTGTGACTCCATTTGAGTACTTCTGTGAGAGTATGTGTTTCCGCTGTTAACCAAAAATTTCTGGAGAGATATTCCACAATACCTTTTTGATGGGAAAAGCTTCCACTTCCTGAGGAAAAGTGCAAAAAGTTTGGAGTACCTTTGAGATTTCTAACCTATAAAACTTTTTTATAAGGACACATAGGCACTACCATGCCTCTGGTGTAGGGAGTTCATGCAGAAGGAGAGTTCAGTGTTTGCATATTACTAAAAACTTTTAGTTGGCTATAAAAAAAGACCCAGTTGTGTAGGTTAAGCTGTTTTCAAGAGTGCTCAGTGACCTATTGCCCCGATTGAATTCAGAGGTCTCTTATATTGAATCAAGATGCCTTTCAACAGAAGAGATAAGGTGTCTAGTTTCTAAGCTCAAATATTATTAAGGGCAAGTGCTTCGAGTTTTTGTCAAATAGGGGACTGTATTAGGCATAAATTGCAGGGTTTGAGTAGCAGGGGACTTCAACGTGATCTGTGTGTGAGAAGGCCATGAACTATCCTGTGACTGTCACAGTTAGTTCCAGTCAGCTCTGAAAACCATGTGAGCAGTGGTTCCCTGCCACAACATCTACCAGGCAGGGGAGCACAGAGTGTCCCTGCTCAAATATGTTCTAATAAAACAGTGTCAGCAGTTAGGAGCTGGAGACACAGCTGTTTAAGGTAATGCCAGAGCTACACTTCTGAAGATACACTGCTGGAGATGGATTCTTGAAAAGAGGCATTCCATGCAAAGGCAGTACCTCTGTAGCCTGTGTACAGCCCAAGCCAGGGCAGGTGAGCAAACCCAAATGATCATGGCTGGTGGGTCCCAATGGCTGGTCCCCATGCTGGGGAAGGGACACAGGGACACAAAGTGGCAGGAAAACCTAGAAAATCTCAATATCTATCTTCAAAATATTTCTGAGAAGTAAACTCGTGGTATTTTTTTTAATGGATTCAGAGTATATGAAAATACTTTTAAAGTATCATTACCTTGCTTGTCCATTCAAAACATACTTCTTTCTTCTTTCTGGTAAATAGCTTATTTAAAGCACTCAAGTTGGTGATGTACTTTATAGAGATGTGGTCTCACTTGACTACCCATTTATGCTGCCAGTCAGGCCTGTCTGTCACAGGTACAAACCCACGGAGGGCAGTAATACTGTCCTTGGTAAAGAGGGAAGGGGGAAACTTGACCCTGGAATGCTCATACTGTATTTGCACTCCAGAAGTTACTTGTTAGACCAGCTTTGAGTGTGGGTACTCTCCAAGCAAAGTACATTCAGTTTTAGTACTCTGCAGGTTTTTTGTTATCCAGTTTAGTTTGTTTGCTCCTACTGTCCTTTAGTTGGGCACAGAGATTTGGCCCTACTGTAAAAGGGGTAGATGTGTAGTATAAAAGTTGCTGTTTCATGTAGCTGGAAGTAAAGCAGGATAACTTTCGTCCATGTCCATGCCTGACAGGGGCAATTCCTAGGCTGCTCTGTATACAGTAACTTTATCCTGTAGCAAAAAGGTGTCAAACCCAGCATCCTGCCACTTTTACGAGATCCACTTTTAGAGCCACTGAATGTGCAACTGCTAGATCCCATATGAGATGGAGTCACCCTGCATGTTGAGGTCTCATTGGATTTGCTTAGGCCAGTTCTAGTATACTTTTCATACTCCAATGCAGTTATCTAAGGATCGTACTGAGAGTGCAAATCTCATTTGAATGTGGTCTTTTTCTCAGAGGGACACACATGAGTATAGCTGACTTCCATATCAACAACAGCATTCTCCTGAAATTAGAAAGGAAATTCTGATTTCTGTGGTTTTCTTAGGAGGTTTTTTTTGGCTTTTTTTTGATACTGTAATTGCTGCTCAGTATTTATTCCAATTCTGACCACTTCCCTGCAGTCTAGAATATTCATGCCAAGAGGAATCTGTCACTTTGCCTCCCTAGAGGCAAGTTACAGAAATAACTGTAGAATAGAGATATTAGATATAGATGGGACAGACTTGGATAGCCCTCGCCCATGTAGAATTTTAAACAATACTGAAGCCTCTTACTGACACTGCTTTCTGCTCAGCAGAGTCAAACCAAGTCATATATACTGATTTACTGTAGCATTTGGACCATTCTGCTCTCCCAGTTTGGAGACTGTTTTTTTCTAGGAATATTTTGGAAAAAGAACCCCATGGTGGGTTTTTTAACTTTTATTTTCTTGTGGAGAATTGAGCTAAAGTAGTGCTTCCCTGATGAGGCAGGGATAAGACCTGCAAAGGAGATACATATTAATGATTTTGGCATGTTTCTTCTGTCTGATGACAGGCAGAATAATTTTCTTCCCATGCTCTGGTTAGTCAAACTGAGCCTCTGTGTAGCTGTGGTGGCAGCACTGTGGCAAGGATGGAATGTCTTCTTGTGGAACCCTGTGACTCCTGAGTGCCATCATAGGAAGGGTCTGATATGAAAGACTGAGGATGTAAAAACTCTTCCGCTGGGGGATCTCCCCATGGAAGATAGCAACAACGAGAAAAATCTTGGCAGTTGGGACAAAGGGACCTTCAGGAAGTTCTGCCTAGAAGGTATGGAAGATGGTCAGTGAAGAGTAATGGTGAACTCTACTAGAACTAGTACCATGAAAAGATTTAGGTAGCATGGGGAAAAGGTCAACTTTTTTGTGTCTGAGTCTTCCAGGAAATGGGATAGATGCGTTGTTACGTTTGGAAAAACTGAGATGGGCAGTGTGGATGCAACAGTAGTTGCCAGGTTAAAGGGTAAGCATATATAATAATAATGGCCAGACTTCGTGAACGAAGATCTGGGGAAGGGCTCTCCCAATGTGGGTGTGCCCTTCCAGCCTGCGCAGTGGATTTTTTTAGGTAGGCACAGCGTGTGCAGAACTGGCCCCACTGTTTAAGTCCTAAGGTTCATTTGCCACGGCCGAGCGAGCTCGGACAGTGACAGCGAAATCCTCGGGACTGTCTACAGCACCCGGTACTAACTGGGGCTGACCCTGCTGAGCATCCGAGATCTGACGGGATCGGATGGCAGGGAGGCATTTAACTGCCCAGGGGACGCTCCCTACTGAGACTCGAACTCATGCCCTTGGGATGCAGAGTTCAGAGTGCTAACCATTATGCCATGGGATCGCCCTAAGCATATATGCATTGCACAGGAAAGGACCAGAGCAGGTAAGGGAGGCCCAGCCTACCTCAGAAAATAAGAAGGTGCAGACTATAATATTTTAGGAATTGTATCTAAAACAGAGTAATAACTGTTGACATTTCCACCCTATTTTTCATTGCAAGATTTAATTAAATTTACCTTGAATGTGACATTGTGGCATCAGTGTCTAGATTTAAAAATTAGTAAATATTAATTATATTCCTGACTATAGATGTGGACGTATCTTCCCTTGAAAGAGCTCATATGCCAAAGCCTTATAAAAAGATTTCTCAGTTACTCTTCATCCATATACCACTCTGAAGTTTCTCATTGTTCCTTCAGTTTTTGAGATTAGAAGAACTGTGTTTTCAGCTCAGTCTTAGGATGTGGTTGCATGATACGATGGCTTTTGAAATTTTATTTATCCACTTTATTCCTTCCTCTCCCTCATGACAATGCTGTTAACTATTTTCTGCTAAAAAAATAGGTTACTTCATGAAGCTTTAAATATCTGATTTGAGCATTTCAAATGCTTTAAGTCAACCTCACCATATTTATCTGCATTTCTACAGTTGGATATGACTTTGAAGTTTTTGAGTGATTATTGCAATTAGTGTAATAGGATCTTTGCAAATTGTCTCTACTGGAGCCTTTAGGGATACGAATCTTACCATCAATGGAGACCAGTGTCATGATCAGTTTCCGGAAAATTTCTGGGGTGTTAGGGGAAAGATGGAAGAATTTTTAAAATTATTCTAAATTTACAAAGTGTTTATCAGAATGACTGGAAAATATTACTTTTCCATAGCTTTCATTAGGACTGACTTTTTTTGGGGAAATGTCAGTTTGAGATGCACATGTACATATCACTGTCAGACTTGCACCTCTTACTTGCAATAAAATATTGCATGAGATCATTATTAGTCTGTATCTTAATTATATTCAAAATACCTGCCACGTTTGCAGCCTGGGTAAATATCAGAAAATTGCTGGTCATACTACAAATTCTTAACTTTTTTCTGCTCATCTAAGGTTTTATATAAATTATACTTAAGCTAGAGAGATGGTCCCATTTTGGAAGCACTGGGGAGTCACTGATATTGAGGGGAATAGAAGTCCACTAATATCTCAGCAGTGAAAAGGTGAGAATGATAGCATTGCTTCCTGTAAGCCCTTCAAAGATTGAAAAATCCCAGATGATAGTACTGGCTATCAACTGACTGTGAAGAAACTGAACTTGGAAACTAGGATTCTAACAGACAGACAGGTGTGAGCAGCCTTTCAAAAAGCAGGAATACAGCAAGGGACTGAATTAGTTTTAAGGTGTAACTTTACACCTTTTTTAATCCTCTTATATATTGTGTGACTCCCATCTCACCAACCATGGTAGGAGACTAAAATTATCCTACAGTAATCTGTTTTAGTCTTTTTGCTCACAGCTGTTCTTTTATTTGGCTTCATAAACTAGGGAGATAAGGTAGTGCCAGAATATTTCTTTTTTTTTTTTTTCTTAAATTGCATGGTAGTGGATATTTTACAGTTGTATTTTACTTCCTTCTCAATATTAAATCTCATTTTTAAAATATTCTTTTTGTTCCTGCTGGAATGTACAGGTTTTACATGATTTACTGTATTAATATTGACATAGAGGCCAGGATGCAGTACAAAAAATAAAGCAGCTAATCAATAGTGAAAAATAATTATGTTTAAGAAAGATCAGGACCATACAAGTATCTGAATAATGAAAGTGCATATTATCTGTAAAGAGTGGCCTTTCCTTTAATTGAATTGGTTTCATTCTCAACTGGCATTATAGGTATGAGAAATTTCTAACTGAAAATTTAGGTGTAAGCTGTTGGCAACATGGATAAAATTCACAATTCTGTCTGCTTTTGTCCTTGGCAAGATATTTGCATTCTTGGAAACCACTGCTGAAAATTGGAAAATATTCATTATTACAGATCTGGTAATATTAGTTTGAAAAAGAGTTTCCTAGGGGGAAAGTGAAAGGAATATTTGTGAGAACCTGTGTATTATCAGTAGGGATATGTCCAGAGAATACTTTTTTCTTTTTTATTTCCTTCTTCTCCCAGTGTTGCCTTGACACAGGTCTTACTAGATAGGGCTGTGAAGATGGTGAAGGGTCTAGAGGAGAAGCTGTATGAGGAGCTGCTGAGGGCACTTGGTGTGCTCAGCCTGGAGAAGAGGAGACTGAGGGGAGACCTCATTGCAGTTACACTTTCCTCATGAGGGGAAGCGGAGGGGCAGGCACTGATCTCTTCCCCCTGACCAGTGACAGGACCCAAGGGAATGATATGAAGCTGTGTCAGGGAAGGGTTTAGTTTGAATTTTAGGAGGAGGTTTTTCACCCAGAGAGTGGTTGGCCACTGGAACAGGCTTCCCAAAGAAGTGATCACAGCGCCAAGCCTGTCTGAATTCAGGAAGTATTTGGACAATGCTCTCAAGCAGATGGTATGTCTTTTCCAGCTGTCCTTTGCAGGACCAGAGTTGGACTTTGAGGATCCTTGTGGGTCCCTTCCAGCTCAGGATGATTCTGCAGTTCTAGATGTAAAAGTTAGTGAGAAGTTTAGTAACCTTCAGAACTTTCTGTTCCTGATTTCATAGCTTCTATTTCACTCTGTTTTCTCACATTTTCCCATTTGACTTCATTCTTCATGTAATACCCTTCAGCAGACTACTCCAGAGCGTACTGTAAAAATAGGCTTTTTGGATTCAGTCTACTATCAGCAATAACCAAAGCTAGATGCATGATTGCCAAGAGTTTATTTAGAGTAAATTAGGAAAGACAGACATCTCCAGAGAATTTTTTTTAATGTAAAAGCTTTTTGCATTTACAAGACATTTTATTTAAAACAAAAAGTGTTAGCTTTTAACCTCTGTGTGAGCTAAAATATTGAAATTGCATTTTTTCTGTTCCTCTAATTTGCTACTGCCTAAGGGGATTTTATTTCTTTTTTTTTTTGTGTGGAGGAAATACCTTTCAAGTAAGAATAAAATGTAGTTTGAAGCTTGACTTCATTTTTGCTTTGGTCTGTTGATGATTCTGACTTTATTGAGAACAAAAGCAGACCTCTACCTTTATTGATCAAGGCTGCAACCTAAAACAGTATTATTTTTAACCTTCTTTTTAAAAATAATGATTGGCACAGGAAAAGAATGTGTCAGGGGAAAAAGTGTTCAAGTATTTGTATTTCCATGGGTTAGAAAGGAGTTATAGGAGAGTTTCAGGTAAAAATTGCATTATGGTAGTTAGCTGCAAGTAGCTCAAGACTGTAGAAATTAAAGTTTACAGTGGTCCTTCAGTGCAAATGATCTGTACTTATAATAGGGTTTAAAAGACCTGGTTATAATCACTGTACCCATCACCAGTCCCTGTGATGAAAGCTGCAGCTTAATGTGTAGTGGATACTGTACTCGAAATACAGATCTGAGTGACAGCTGTGGGTTTGTTCTTCTTGGTCTTTCAAAAACAGCTTAGGCCACAAACTTAATTGATTCAATCTTTTATTAGGTTTTAGTTTAAAAAAATAAAGTATGTATATGCAAGATACTTGTATATAAATAATGTGAAGCAGAGTTAAGGAAGAAAGCCTGAGAAGTAATTTTTTTCCCCCTTTTTCAACTCCTATTTCTCCTGTCTGTTTTTACAGTTGGGTCCTCTTGTGTTTTTATTTTAATTCTCTTCTCTCTTGAAGGAAGTGTATTGTAGGGTAATTACACTGAGATTATCTAGGGTCACCTGACCATCCATACTTAAAGAAGACCTGATTTTATCCAATTTTACTGCTAAAGATTTTCAAGTGTAAGTGCTGCCTCCCATTTTAGAACCACTCCATTTATTAGCTAATTTCCTCAACAACTAGATCATGTTGTCTCTAGTCTGGTTAGGCATACTGAAAACTGAGGGAAAACATATTACTGTTTGATTGTCATAGTTACTAGTTTCAACAGCACAAGAGACTACAGAATTAGTTCACTTAATTCAAAGATACATTAAAATCTTAAAATGATCAAACTTATTTTTTTCTTTTCACAGTCTGTGTTTTGTACACGCAAGCAATTGGAAACAAAGAATGGAGAGAGGTAAGATACCTATTAATAGATGTATAAACTTTGAGTATACTTAAGACTGGTCATTTGCTTTAGCAAAAGAGGGCATGTTATAGCCTCTTGAATGCCATGCTAAGCAATGGGCAGCCTGTGGGAATCCTGTGTACCAGAAAACACTTAAAACATAGTCACGTTGTTCTCAGTTTCCATATCTGTATCGCATATTTCCATCAAAAGGGAAAACCAAATTAGAGAAAATACATGAGTCTCCCTGATATAAATTAAATCAGACTTAGCTATAAGTCTGGATAAGGTTTGTGGATATCAAAAGAGGAAGACACTCAAACAGGACAAGATCTATGGCAGGACTCAGTTGTGGTGATGGTCAATGTCAGCAAAACTAGCTTATAGCTATGGTAATGATATGCTTCTCCTGTGTTAGTGTTTCAGAGAAGTTAGATGCTGCTGAATAGAACATACAGCAGGCACCAAGGCAGGGGGGATATTATGCATAGGTTGGACTGTGTGTTCTTAACCTGTCAGTTAAGAATCACTGGAGAGATGCGTCTTAGGATACTAAATCAAGTCCTTCTAAGTTGGATATCTGCAGCAGATCAATATATATAGCCTGCACTTCCTCTCAGCACTTAGTCATCTAGTTTTTCTCCTTTACTGTTATTCTTTGAAACAGTTGACAGCATTGAGGGAAGGGTAGTCATCTTTGTGCTGCTAAAATGTAGTTTACCTGGCTTACAGAGAGGATTGGTGGAACTGTTCCCTACAGGTGGATTGCTCTGTGGCCATGTGTTTTAAGAATAGAGCCAAGAGTGGAATGTACTATCTTACTGTGTTTCCCTGTAAAAGAGAGGAGGCCTGATACTGCTGTTTTCAGAACTGATATTTTATGTGAACGTCCAGGTATAAGTAATTAGAACTCAGTTGACTGTTTATAGTTAGGGAAAAAAGATAACATCCTGAGGTCAGTTCATCAGACCTAATTTAGATGTCTGCATTAGGTCAGAAGAATCATTCTTTAGAAATGCCTCCAAGTGGTGATCAAAAGCCTACACTTCTGACTATGTCACATGTAAAGCTCAGTGAGTAGAATCCATTCCTAGTAGCTGTTATGACAGTCAAAATTTAGAGGTTGGCATTATAGAGGGGCTGAGTCAGGATTGCACTTTATTTGTTGTGGTTTATTATATTTATACCAGTGGTAAAAAAACCCAAAGTGGTAGGTAGAAGATAAATTGGTATATATATTAGCTGGGTAATCCTGTATCTTTATTTTTTTGCTTTTTCTGCCTGCAATGATGAATGCTCTAATTATGCATATGAGTTCATTTTATTGCATTTGAAGACCCATTTAATACTTTGTTAGCTTGTAGAGGTGGAATTCACCTGGAACTGTTCGGAGAAGACAAAACTAAGACAAATAATAAGGTCCTGATGATATGTATAAACACTAAAGAATGATGTTAAGTCATGGCAACATACTTTACATTGCTTCTGTTCCATATAATTTTATGCATAGTTTTCTTCCTTCTTTTGCCTAATTTACTTTATTTTGAACACTATAGAAAATGCTTGGGGATCATGAACACAAATCATTTCACAATCTCCATAATTGCCCTGGCACTCTATTCTAGCAGTGTGCTTTTTTTCTTGCCTTCAACTAAGGTATTCAGGTGGATCCAATACATTAGTTAAATCAAACCCTTTGTTTAGTGAAGGGTAGATTTTTTCTGGGAACTGACTCCTGTATACCTGTGGTACAGATTCCAGTGTTTTAACCTGGTGTTATTATTGCACACCAAAATCCTCAGCAAATAATTGAAGTGTTTTGTTCTTAATTTAATAGGGTGCTGTTTTTCAAAAGAATTTCTCTTCATTTACAGTGTGATCATTAGGTGTTTCAGTTAATAAACTGTAACAAACACAACAGAATCTGAGCTTTGGTTTTAAAAATTTACTTTCCTTTATTTTTTGAGAATGCGCTTGAAATATGGCTAAGTATAACTTAGCTGTTATCTACAGAAGCCTTATTGAGAGGAATAGGAGGGGCAGGCACTGATCTCTTCTGTGTGGTGACCAGTGCCAAGACCTGAGGTAATGGCCTGAAGTTGTTGTCAGGGAAGGTTTAGGCTGAATATTCAAAAAAGGTTCTTCCCCTAGAGGGTGTTTGGGCACTGGAACAGGCTCCCCTGGGAAGTGGTCACAGCACCAGGCCTGACAGAGTTCAAGAAGTGTTGGGATGATACTCTCAGGCACATGGTGTGACTCTTGGGGATGGTCCTGTGCAGGGCTAAGGGTTGGACTCCACGGTACTTGTGGGTCCCTTCCAGCTCAACCTATTCTGTGAAATAATGTACTGGAAGAATCTGAATCTCTTCATTTTGAAGATGATGTTAGTTCTGAAAACAAGAGGGAGCAGTAAAAAGGTGAATGTTAATTAAATAATAGACATTGTAAAATAATCAACTGCAGTATTGAACAATGCTGTGTGTTAAGGTATTGCCTATGGCGTGAGCCTTTGGTCCATGTACTGTAAGAGTGTACTAGCTGCAAATGAAATTTCTGTACCTCTTGGAAATCTGTTTTCTTACCAGTCCTTGCCATAGAATCATAGTTATTACGGTTGGAAAAGACCTCCAAGATCACTGAGTCCAGTTTACAACCCAGCCCTGCCAAGTCCGCCACTAATCTGTGTCCCCAAGTGCCGCATTTTGAACTCTTCCAGGAGGTTCCATTGCTTCCTGAGCAGCCTGTTCAAATGCCTGACCACCCTTTCAGTGAAAAAAAATTTTCTAATATCCATTTATTCCATGATAATCTGACTCATTTTTTTCAAAGTGCATGCTTTCTCATGTGTATAGTAGTTAAGCATTTCACTGCAGCATCCTCCAATTTGATTACCACTTGAGCCATAATGAGACATGCTTTTGAATCTCCTTTGTAGATTTTGAAGGCTATTTTAATGAAAGTGACAAAGACTTGACCTTTTATTAACAGCATTTATTGAGATTTAGTTTTTTTGATTTTTAGAATACTGGTGGAGTTTCTTTGGATCAACAGATTGTATCTTCTTTCACAGATGAACACATCTAGGAATAGACAGACATAAATAGGAATGTATTTTGAACAGATTAGCAGAACAAGTTTCAGTACAGGGAAGCAAGGGAAGAAGCCTGTAATGTCCCAGTTGTAAGGAAAGTAAATTTTGCTGTTGCATGATATTTGAATTCACTGGAAAGCTTTCTCTGGCTGATTTCTTGAAAGAATCAGCTTTTGATAAAATTAAAACAGTTGGAATTAAAAAAACAATATGTTTTCAAGGAAGTCCTGTTTCCTTTCAAAGAAAAGAGTGGAAAAAAGCCAAAGCACAGAAAAAAAGAGGAATCCTTTCTAGTTTTTATATACTTATGATTGTATGACCATTACTTAAAAAACATTACGTCATGTGTGCATGCAGTGTACAGATTTCACATGAGTGCCTGCATGCATGTTAGAGGAATGTTGTGGTTTTTCTGGTAATTAGTATAATCTTATGTATTAAAAACATTATTCTTCCTTTAGGACAAACACGCTGTGGAACAAGTTATGACTATTCTTTTTTCTAGTGTGGAGTTGACAGTTGTGAAACCCTTTTTTCCCTTGTAGGGTAGTGTCTGTAATTCTGATTATTTGAGACTATTAATCATTATTATAACAGGCTCATTTTATTGATACTGCATTTCTTTCTTCACTATTCAAGTTTCTTAGTTGTTTTGTTCACATGTAGTGAAGCTACGTTCACTTTTGTTCTGTCCTTTCAATAGAAAGTGTTACCTGGAGCTTCCTACAGAATTTTTACAAGAGCCAAGAACCTGGTGATAATTTAACCCATTTTTCAATTCTTTAGTTTTCTAGAACAGAATACTAGGTTCTGACCACCTTTCAACAAAGATGTTTTAAAGATAGAATACTAGAGATGAAAACTATGAGTTATTAAAAGATTAAATAATGTACACTGCACTGAAAAACATAGGCTCAAATTATTTTCCTAAAGGAAGACTGAACTAAGGATGATTGCATTCAGCTGTAACTATCAATAGTAAGAACATAAATTTCATAATGTAAAGCATTTCTGTCTAAGTTATAGAAAGATTCAAAATATGTTAAAATTAAGGTTATGATTTTCCATTAATCTCTATCATCTTAGGCTGGATCACTAGATTGAGATGCTCTAAAATTAAAATTACTAAAATTTTAAAAATCCCCCTGTACTAGGAGAGGTTGCAGTGGTGAGGTGACAAAGACCCTTCATCTCAGGAAATCCAGAAAATGAACTCTATTCTTGTTTTTCTTCTTTTAACTTTAAATAGTTACATTGATTCTCTAACTCTTCTGAATGACATTTCTGAAGGTATTTGCTTCTTGGCCGTGTTAAAATTTTAGCTTTGTGCAACTGTTGTTGGGGAAAGTAGGCCATGTGGAGAACTAATTAATTAGTAGCTATGTTATTAGTCATGAGTGACTGGATTATAGAAGTAACCTGTTCTGCTTAAAAAAGGCTGTATGTAATGGGGGAAACAGATTTTAAAAGGTGCTTGATTCAGCTGAAAAGTGTAGACTTGTGGTTTCTGGAGACCGGTATTTTAATGTAATCAAAAAGGTAAATTCTGCTAGTAGTTTGTCGGTTAAATAATTAGTTACAACAGTTGAATCATAGAATCATAGAACTGTTTAAGTTGGAAAAGTTCTTTGAGCTCATGGAGTCCAATCATATGTGAAGGAATCATCTGTGTAGGTTTTGGAAAAAAAGTAAACAGGCAAAAAAACTGAAGGCTCAAAAGAGTAATTTAAAATAACTTTAAGAAAAGTTAATAGTGCTACTAAATTCAGTTGCTTGAGTTTTTTAAGACTCTAAGTATACTTAATGAGAGATAAAGGTGACAGTGTAATGGGTATTTAGTTAGGCCTTCTCTGGTCTCCGTGATTTTGTTGCATATTTATCTTCTGTTACTGATACACTTCTGTAATGAATTATAAATGAGGTCTGAAAGATTTCCCAAGGATAACGTGGTTGCAGTGTAAAGAGAAGTATTGTTTATTGAGAAAAATGCAGATTTGAAGGGAGGAAAAATACTTATAAATTTTTTATGGTTTATTATTTTAAAAAAATAAAACTGATGTTTAGCTGCCATTTCATAAGGGTTTTTTTTCTTTTGAAGTAGCTTTTCCTTTGAATTTATATATAATTCTGTTTCTAATGGAACTGTAACACTTAACACCACCATATATGAAATATGACATAATCATGGAATAATTTAGGTGAAAGGAATCTGTGTGTTATCCAGCCTTCTAATCATCTGCTGTGTCTGGTTTTTCCTCCTGATCCATGCAAAGCCATCTCCAAAGTCAGGGCAGGTTGCTCAGGGCCTTTCCCAGCTAAGGTTTGACATGCTGTAATGACAGAGACTGCACGACTCATTCCAGTGCTTAATCACTCATTCTGGAAGATTGTTTCCCTATGTCCCTTCATAATTTCCTTTGTTGCAACTTTTGACTATTGCGACTTGTGCTTTTGTTGTGCTCTCTGTAAACTGCCTGGCTCTGTCTTCAATAATGCTATTTATGTAGTGGAGGATGGTAGAAATAGATCTTCCATAACTTTCTCTTCTCCAGGCTGAATAAACTGAGTTCCATTGGCTTTTCCTCAAGTTGCGTACTTCAGCCTGCTGATTGTTTGTGGGTGTATTTTTATTTTATTTTTAAGGCCTGTTTAATTGAGCTCCTCCAGTCTGTTTCAGTTGTATTTAGAGCCCCAAACTGTACCCATATTTCCAGATGGGGGCCCCACATGCATTGGATAGAGGGAAGTAATTGTTGCCTTTGATCTGCAGGCTGTGCTGACCTTAATACAACCCAACATGTTGCTGAAACTTGATGGCTGCACCTTTTCTGTACAGCTCATACCCCACCACTCAGTCCCCAGTAGCAGTACAGGACTTAAATTTTGTCTTTGTTGAGCTTTGTAAGAGATTCCACAAGGCTGTATGAAGAAGTTGGGTTTTTTTAGTATGAGGTGAGTATCTGTGTCCACCTCAGATGATGACTTGGGCAGCACAGAGTAAACTTCCTTAGACTACAGCTATATGTGTTCTTTGTTTTGTGTTGTCCATATTTATAGCACTGTAGGTCCAACATGATCCTTTACTCTTCTTCAAGCTTATCCTAATTCTCCTGTCTAGTGATTAGGGAGTCTCCCAGGCCAGAATTGGCAACTGAATGGTCCTCATGACCCCATTGTTTTAATTTCTCGTGTCTGATGAAGTGCTGGCTTGTGCTGCAGTGTGGCTTCTCATTTTCAGTGCATACCTTCAAACAGTACTAAATGCTTAGACATTTCTACATATTTCATTTTATCAGCCATTCCAGCTTTCAATTTTTCTTGGCTTCAATATTGTTGAATGTTATAAAACATACAGCTGACTGGGGAAGATTTTATATATAAACACTGAGATGGATTTGACCTGAGAACTTTGAAGGTGCATAAAATTTGAATGCTGCTATTCAGAAGGGAAAGAAAAGCTCTTTAGTCCAGGCAGCTATTCCAGCCAGACTTACTCCCATAGAAATGCCAACTTTCTGCTGCTGCTATCAGCGGCCCTAATAGCCACTGCTCAGTATCGGCTCAAGAGAATGTTTTTTACAGTGCTGTGACCATATCAAGTTTATCCCAAAGTTTCAGAGAATACAGAGAGTCATTTCTCAAGAAACTGACTTTCTTTCATCCAAAACAAGCAAGAAGGATCAAACTATTTGTGCATGTAGGGTGGTCCTGTGGCATAATGGAGAGCACTCTGGACTCTGAATCCCAAGGGCCCGAGTTCGAGTCCTCAGTGGGACCATCCCCCTGGGCAGTTAAATGCCTCCCTGCCATCTGATCCCATCAGATCTTGGATGCTCAGCAGGGTCAGCCCCAGTTAGTACCGGGTGCTGTAGACAGTCCCGAGGATTTCACTGTCACTCTCCCAGCTCGCTCGGCCGTGGCAAATGGACCTTAGGACTTAAACAGTGGGGCCAGTTCTGCGCACGCTGTGCCTCACCTGAAAAATCAACTGCGCAGGCTGGAAGGGCACACCCACGTTGGGAGAGCCCTTCCCCAGATCTTCGTTCATGAAGTCTGGCCATTATTTATATATTATTATATATTTGTGCATGTTCTGATCTGTTTCCAGGATTGTGTGCATCCTGTGGTAGTTCTCTCTTAAGAGTCTTGGGGATTTGATTTTGAGTATCCAGTATCTCCATCACTCTGCAGAGATTCTTGAGATTCTCCTTCCCCATGTCTGCTTTATGTTCCCCCTTCTGTAGCTATTGCTTTGGCTTAGGAGAGATGAAGAAATACAATGATTGCTAATGAGTAAACTTGCTTTCTAAACAATTTGTGCCTTAGGACATATTCATAAGCCTTTTTGCAGAGAGTGTCAAGGGTCCAGTGAGATCAGGGAATTGTTCTGCCTAAGTTTTAAGAAATGATGTGTAGCCTTGGCAAAGGAGTATGCTAATGGACACTATATGCTAAATATTATTAATGGTTTTACTCAGAGGTGGTGTAATTAATTGGGAAGGTAGTTTTGCTTCTGTGTCTTTTATGGGAAGTGTCTGAATATGAAGATCTCTGAATGAGTCTGTCCCAGTTGATCATCTCACAGCACGATGAACGTGAAGGCACCTGACAGAATTCAAGCATGCTCTGTAAAGATGCAAAGTGACAGCATTGTGTCACTTCGAGGATTATTTCTTTCCCTGAGACTTTATAGAGCTGTGTCTTGAAGATGTGTTAACTTCTGTGAACTGTTTTGTTGTACCTGAGACCTTCGGGTGGGTACTTTGCTCTTTGGAGTTAATCCCCTGCAGTCTGAATGCGCAGTCATGCAAAGAAGGGTAAGAGTTGCTGGCAGTAATGGAGTTTCTTTAAAGCTCACAAATAAGATGGCCGGAGTTCTTCACAGTTATTTTACTAAGAATCAAGAAATAAAAGGAAGTTGCTCAGTTTTGAGAGGACGAAACAGCAGAGTATGCTGTCCTCTCATATAAGTATGTAGGGGCTGGGATAGGGAGGTTCCTTTGAAGGCTGAGGGGCTCTATGCAGGCTATAGTGGTTAGATTCACATCCAGGATGTGAGAATATTTTTATGAAATATATCTCAAAAAGCTTCAGTTATATGAGACATAAGAAAGCCCGTTTTATTATAAGCAAATGGATTAAATGAGTCACTAACTTAGGAGGTTTTTTTTTACTAACCTATAAGGCATATCGCGGAGTTGTAAGGCACATGATCCTATCAGGAGCTTGTGCCAGAGTAACATGTGGCCGGGAATAAAAGGACTGTAAAATATTGGTAAGGAAACCCCCCATGCCACATGGCTGGTCCTGGAGGCTGCCATGCTGCCTGGGAAGCCCACCTCCCACCACGGCACAGCCAACTGGGGAGAGGGGAATGCTTCTTCTGTTACGTAATAGGACAGGATCCTGGGAACCTTTAAAAGCGCGATTTTTAAATTAAGAGGTGTGTTCTTGGGACCTTCGGGACCTGAGCACCCCCCGGCGCGCGCTGTATTAGAACTTTCCTTGCTCGTTTTATCTCCTTGTTTCACAGATGAATTTTTTTTGCCGTTTTCTAAATTTAATAAATGAGATTTTTCTCACAGTTACAGTAAGGTTTATTCTTTCTTTATCCATGTTTATTGATTTAGTTAAGTCCTGTTGATGAAGAGTTTGGCAGTCTTTGAGTCATTCAGAAGTCTCTAGTCCTAAATTGCAATTTTGAGGACTCTTTAATGATGATCTTTCAGCAGACTGTCAAAAAGCTTTTCTGTAGGCTGTATTCAAATATGTATAGGACAAAATCAAATGATCATTTCAATAATAACTCTTCTTTTTTGTTTTGTTTTCTGAGTATCTTGAAAGAACAACTAAAACAAGAACAAAATTATCATATTGATATTCTATGATCAGTCATATCTATAACGTATATAAACTGAAGTCCATCAAAATTGATTTATTTTTTTTTTAAATTAATATATTTTCAACTTGAAGAGAGCTGAGGCACTTCCTATAAACACCAAGAAAGAAAAGGCATTTTGCCAAAAGCTCAGAGAGGAGAGATGATGAGAGCTGAACTGAGGTGAAAGAGGAGCTGGACAGTGCAAAAATTATACACTTTTAATGGAAGGACTGTGTTCCCTAATATTCAAAGCTATGTGAAATAAGCAATATATGCCAGGTTTTGCTTTCTGTTGGAGTTCCGTTTGTTTGTTTAGAAAGCAGTGTATTTTTTTGTTACTGAGTTTATTCCACAGATTTTTGCGGATTTTGATCGGCTTTGGGAGCTGATGTTTATAAAACTTAAGTCGTAAGATACAGGGTGTGTGCCACTCTCTGTATTGAAATACGAGGTCTGCCGCTCTGTCTTCATCCATGGGTAACTGATACATTCGTGTGAACATAGTCATCTTTCATGGCATCTGGTTAAGAGAATTTTTTATAGGCTTTCACATATCTCACATATTGCTGGTATTGGCAGTCTACTTAATTATACTTCATTATAGTGTGTGGCTTAAACTTATGCTTTTGTTTTACAGTTTGGAAGAACAGAAGTAATTGATAATACTTTAAATCCAGATTTTGTAAGAAAATTTATAATGGACTACTTCTTTGAAGAAAGAGAGAATCTGCGATTTGATTTGTAAGTTAACAATCTTTGACTCTAATATTGCAGCCTCTGTAAGCATATAAAGTTTTCTCCAGCATAAAATTAACTTGAAAAGAGATGGTATCTATTGACATGGAATAAATTAATTTAATAAACTTGATTGATTTAGCATTGATTCATCACCAATAAGTCTGTAATGAAGAAATTGACAGGTATTAACTAGTTGAAGTACAATTACACTCACAACTTTTAGAAAATAATTAGAAAGCTAAGGATGTCAAAATGTTAAAATATTCTTGTAACATAGCCAACAAAACAGGTATGAACACACTGTCCAGAAATAAAATATTGTACAAATAGTACAGAGCCAAAAATTTCTTTACTAAAATAAATGTCAGTATGCATCTAAATATACTAAATTTTAAGATTTTAAAATTACAGCAGGTGAGCTCATTTCATTCCACCAGTGGAATTGTTTTGATTTTCACTTTATTATTTGGAAAGTAGATTTGAGAGAGTATTTGAATAACCCTCACAGATAATTAAGTTTTTGATGAATTTTTGCATCATAGCATGCATAGTGGCCACAAATTTTCTTTGTGTCCTTTTTTACTTGAAGGACCCTTTTCCTATTTGTTTTTGGTTTCTTTGCAAGATGTACTATACTTCAGGTGTATTTCAAGGAATGAAAGGAAATGCTCAATGCCAGGATAGATTACACAGTGCTTGGAGTAGCTAGGTACAAATTCTTTCATTTTCACGGTGGAAGCCTGATGCAGAGTTTATTTGTAATTTTAGAAGCTGGGTTTGCTGTCATTCAATCTGTGCAGTATAAGTGTTGTGGATTATTTAAAATAACTTTTAAGTAAGAGCTAATCACTTTGTGAAATATAGGATTCTCCTTCAAATATACAGCATTGCTGAAATAACACAGTTGGGCTGTGTAGGAATCTGGATTTGTTTGCCTCTTGCTTCTCCTAGGATGTGTGTATGTTATGGGATGGGGGCAGTGCAATAGAAGAGAAACGTGAAATTAACTGGGAAAGAGAAAGCTGGGCTCAGTCCAGGGAAAGAAAGGAGAGGCTGTAAAGACCTGGATAAGTGCTACCTGAAAAGGACTTCAACCTGGAAGGGAAAATACAGTCTCCTGTTTCATTCTTTATGTAGTCAGAGAGATGGACTCCTGTTTGTCTGTTTATGAAAAGCTGCAAATATCACCCATATTCTCTACTTACCAGAAAGACCTGACTGCTTTCCGCTGCTGTTCTGGGTTACCTGGACACAAGTCTGTTCTGATCTCAAAGCTGAATAGCTGCTGCCATCCTTGCCTGCAAGTGACCATAGAGCCGTGTTCTGTGCATGTACTTTAGAGCCCTGTAGCAATGATAGATGAGGAATTAAATATCTTACAACTTGGAGTTAGAAATGTGAAGCTCATGTAGCTACTCATGTATTAAAACCCCTATTCTGAAGCTTTAGAAAGCTTCCTGTATTAAATTCCTCAGCAAAATTGTGTATTACTGTTGGCCAAAGTGTTATTTTTCAAAGAAAGAATCTCTTCATATGATTTGTATTAAAAAAAAAAAAAAAGAGCAAGCAGTGAGTATATTTCTGATATTTTGTGTTCTCATAAGCATGATCCCCCTCCTAAAATGTACAGCCACTAGTTTCTCAGGCCCCCTTCTGTTCACAGTTGGTGCTTCATTAATGATTTTTGCCAGTGAAGTAGTTTTTAGTTTTATTTCCGCAGCTGTCCTTCACATCAAATTGCCAATTTTGTTTTTCCATTCAATTTCACCAACCAGTATGCATTTATGCATTTAATTGTTAGGGTGGATTGTTGCTAGTATGGGTTTGGGGTTTTTTTGACTCATGTTAGTGATATTTATAGTAAGTTTTTTCTTTATAAATATGTTTCTAAAACTTTGGCTGTGTTGCACCACATACACCTACTTATGGTATTCCTGTCGTCCTGACTTGTGATCTGGTCCCTAACGGATCCCAGCAAACAGTTGTGGCAGCACAACAACAGGGATAGCATTCCATGCAGTGGGAACGGAAACATGCAGGGCAGCATGTGATGGGCAGTAACATGTTACAGAGAGGTTTTCAGTTTGGTTACTGTATAGAATCTGAATGGATGATTTGATAAAAATTTTACTGTGGGTTATCTGATAAAGAGGGAAGACTATGAAAGTATAGAGATTAGTGATTCCCCAAGAATTTCTTACATTATCTGTTTTACACTCTCTTAAATTCAGAGAGTACTGTTTTTTAACTCTTGACTTGATAGTGGAAGGGAAACAATGACATTTTCTAGCTGGAGGAAGACCAACATTATGATAAGCTCAAAAGAACAAGTCAAACTTGCTAAAAGCAGCTTAGTTTATTGCCAGTTATTCCTATTTAATTAGTCAAATGACTGAAAAATTGCCTAAGAAAATAATTTACAAGTTAGTTTGTTTTCTAGGGTTAATTTTTAATTTTTGATCTATTTTTTAACAGCTTTCATTGTTCAAATGGGAATATCAGAAGAACTTTTAGTAGGATGCACTTTGTTGAAAATTGTTTCATTTTAAATAGCTGAAGAACCACAGTCCTGTAATCTGTGGTCGCTCAATTTGCCTTCCTTACTCTGAAATTTCCATTCACTCATCTATGTAAATTTCTCACATTAAAATAGGTAAAAGAATTGTTTGATTTTTGTTTCTTTACACAATTGTTCTCAGATCTGTCTTCTGGCAACTCTGATATAACTTTCTTTTTTTTTTTTCTTTTAAGCTATGATGTTGACTCAAAGAGTCCTAACCTGTCAAAACATGTAAGTTGTTCCTTTCTCTTATAATTCCTTATGCTCAAATGCTTACATTTCCTAAATACATTTGTTTTGCCTGTATGTAATACCAAGTGCGTAGAGACAAATGCAGTGATTGTGCTTTGGTTAATAACACGGATAATGCTAATTAGTATAGTTTTAATAGGACATTTCTCCTGTAAAGGGCATATTTATGCACACATGTATACCTTTTCAGATATGTGATATGATGCATTTTGTTGATACTTCTTTGGGTCCTAAAAATTGAAGCATGTTTTGACTGAGTCTCAGTATTAGTAGAAACCTTTTATGTTCATGTCATCTTGAAGTGGTATGATTAAATAGTAAATTTAAAATTTAGATATGTGAGAGTAGAATCCAGAGGCTTCTTAGTGATTTAAAAAAAAAAAAATAAATACAGGAAGGGAACCTCTGAGAATCTGAAGCAAAGGAAAATAGAATAATGGAAGTGATGCTCTCTGTGTGCACTTGACAGTGAAGAGATAAGACTTTTAGCCATTGATCTCCAGTTAGATTCTCCCTGTAAAGATTTCAAGCCCCTGGCAAACGGTTTTCTCTCTCTGTCTCATCATGGAAAGGTGATCCGAATAGCTGCATTGCTGGCTAGGGGGATGCAGAAAATAGAAGTCTTCCCTAACTCTCTTCAGCCGGGATAAAATCTCATCCTGGGCTTCTGCCCAAGTTTGTTTACATTTCTGCAGTAACTAGTTTATCTTGATTATTTTCTTTTTTTGTTTTTCCCTGAAACATACTTTTTCATATAAACACCTCATATTTAAGTTTTAAGAAAAAAGATAAGGCATAAATTAGTCACTATGAAAGTGGAAACAAAGATATATGCAAATACAAATGCTAGTTTTTTGTTGTTTGATTACTGGAATAGGAATTGAAGATCTGAGTATTGTGGTGGTTTGACCCTGACTAGGTGCCAGATGTCCACCAAAGTCACCTTATCACTCTCTTCCTCTGCTAGATAGGGGAGAGGAAATATAATGAAAGGTTCATGAGTTGAGATAAAGGCCTGCTGTTTTAAAACTGAATGAGATGAGTATTTTCAGGGGAAATTTAGCCATTTCAAATTATTTAATCTTTATGTAAATAGGGTTGCAGTGTCAGATCGGTTGAAGGACACAGTTCAAAGATTTATTTTTTGCAGGGTTATTTTCCTCTTCAGTAGGATTAGTTCCCAGATCCAGTTTGCTATATGGACTCATAACTAACACAGTTGAGAGGTGGGAATGAGTGACATGGAGTGAGAGGACAGTCAGAATTATTTGTACAGGTATTTGCTACTATATGCAGTATCACAAACAGTTTGCTTTTTAGGAATTCGTGTGTCTCAATTCTCATTACTCTTTGTGAACAAATCTCACAAGCTGCTGTTACCACTACTGCCAGTGATGCTGGAAGGGGCAGAGCAAGCAAGTTTTTTTCACTTGCAAGATAAGGATTTGGACTGCAGCATAAAAGTTTTTTCAATATACATGCAACAGTTTGAAAAATCCATTCATATTTTTGTACTACTAATGTTACAGGGAGATATAATATGAAAATTAGCTGAGTTTTAGTGATATAGTTAAATTTATGAAGCATGGAAATAAATTCTGTCACTAAAGCAATACCTGAGTATAATTGTCAATCCAGGTTGCTTGTATAGGTGATGCACAGGTTTGAATTTCTGCCAACATAATTTATAGAATCAGTGTAGAATCTCTTCATAAAAGAGAAATTTATTAAAATGCTCCAGTTAAAGGAGGAATAGAAACAATTGTATTTTTAATGTTTTTGATTTTTTTTTTCATCTTGGATTCATTTTTGTTAACGAAAAAGGCACTATAAAAACCGTAAGTGTATTGCATTAGAATTACTCCTGTAAATGTAACCCACTGTTATGTCAAATACGTAGTAGTGTGTCTGTGATTCATTATTGCATAATTATTAGTAAGATGTGATGTTAAGCAGAATGTGTTCTTCAATAGTGAAGAGCCCAGATAAATGGGAAACCAAATTTCTTTCAGTGTGAAATATAAATTCTGAGTTTTTATGTTACTGCGTTGCAGGATTTTTTGGGACAGATGTTTTGTACACTGGGAGAAATAGTTGGATCACAGGGGAGCAGACTGGAAAAATCTATTGTGTAAGTACGTAATTCTTGAATGTTGGATGAATACATATTGCTTCCTGAGGTGAGAGCTGGGGTTGGTGTCGAGGTGGGGGTTTTTTTGCTGTGAGGTATTTTGATATGTGGAATTGACAGGCATGGATTTTAAGAGACAATAAATAGTTATAGCCTTCTTTGGGCATCCACCTGCTCCAGCATGTGGTCCCTCATGGACTGCAGGTGGATCTCTGCTCCACCGTGTAGCTTGGGCTGCAGAGTGTCACCCTGTCTCATCATGATCTGCACCATGGGCTGAAGGGGAATCTCAGCTCTGGCACATGGAGCACCTCCTCACCCTCCTTCTTCACTGACCTTGGTTTCTGCAGAGTTGTTTCTCATGTCTCTTGAGTGCTGCTGGTGTTGCACAGGGTTTTATTTCCCCTCTCCTTTAATATGTTAAGCCAGAGGAAGTGCTGCCATTCCTGATGGGCTCGGCCATGGCCAGCTGCGGGTCTGTCCTGGAGCTGGCTGGCATTGGCTCTACTGGACATGGGGGAGCTTCCAGCAGCTTCTCACAGAAGCCACCCCTGCAGCCTCTCTGCTACCAAAACAAATACAAACCCAATACAGTGCTGTTGTCATTGCTGCTGCGACTTTTAACAATATGATTCATATTCTCTTTAATAGTCAGAACTGAGGTTGGAAATAAGGGCATTTTTTTCTGAATCTCTATATATGGGCTCAGTCTTTTTGACAAGTCCCTAGAAATCTTCCCTGCCTCCTCTGCAACCTCTCCTGCCCTCCTCAAGGACCACACCAATACTTTTTACATTGTTTTCATATCAAGAACTTAATTGTCCTATACATAAACAATTCTATTAATATCACTCTATGTTCCTTATTATTTCCATTCTCTGTACTTGTGCACCCTGGGAACTACTTCATTTTAAGGTTAAATGAATTCTTCAAATCTGCAGATGAGGCAAGTTTCAGTATCTGCGGTGTAATTCAGAAAACTCTTACAAACACACTATTTAAAATTAAAACCACACCTATTCACACAGTCACGTAATATATGGCTGAAGCAATACTACTTCACTCTATCACTTCCTTAAAGAACTTTAAAAACTACCCAGAGGTACTCTAAAACTGTATCACTTTGTTGTCATAATGGTTTGCTGACGAACCTTAACTTTTAAGATATCTTTCAGTTTCTGTGGCTAATCACAAGTAGTCTGCAATAAAATAAATGTTGTAGAAAACTTAATGCTAAAACCAAACCAAAAATAACCCAAATAAACCCTGAAATTTACTGCATCAATATTATAAGTGTTACATTACTGTTTATTAGATTATGTGAAACAGTAGGAAACTGGTAATTTTAATGTAGTTCCTGCAAAAAAATACTACACAAAGAAGCAGTGAAGAACTAACTGATCAGATTATCAGATTTCTAATACAATCATACGAAATTATTAAGTTCAGCAAATATTGTGGTTATTATACAAGAGTATTTTGTGATTTTCCTCTTAATCCCATTCAGGATATTAAACTTTTAAAAACCTCTCCAGGAAACAGCGTTGAGGATCAGTACAGTAAGTAGCATAATAGAAAAGATGTGTTAGGTTATTTGCTTTAAAAGCTTGTCTGCAAACAAAGAAGAGTGTCCCAATAGCAGGTGGGGGAGCTCAAGTACTACCTTGCCCTGGATACTTCCAGACCCATGCCAGGACAGTCATCAGCTCACTGAATCCCAGCTCCACACCCTCAGAGAAGCACAGAGGTACAAGGCAGACAGGGGAACTCCAGTGACACAATTAGGGAAGTAGCCCCTGCCCAGCTGTAGGGCTGGCCCAGGAGACCCAGAGCCTCAGAGTGTGGGATGGCAACACATACTCGCTACTTGTTCAGGACATGTTTTTAGTTGTTGATGGTGAGCAGGTTGACTGCATAGTTTGACTTGTACCGCAGCACAGGAACAATGTCTTGTTGATTGGCCCTGTTTTGTTTACTTCTACTCAAACAAAAATTCACTGACTTTTCACTGTCAGGCCTAACTCGTGCTAACTGGCACAGTGAACTGCAGTCACAATACATGGACTGGTTTGATTGCCTAAAACCAAAGAAAATTCTCTGGACAATATTAGTATAGTAAGGTAAAAAACCCAGCTTTTTAGTATGATGTCTTAGGTGCACAAAGATGGCATGTGCACACCCACATACACAGGTTTTAGAAACTTCTGATACCATCTAATTATAATATCTAACTATTGCCTCATGGGGGAACATGCAGCCTGGAAATTGTCCATTTCCCAGGTCCTCCCACAGGCATGCCTCCCAGATTTGAGTTGGTGGTCCCAAGACTCTATATATTCCTCCCAGGAAAGTCTTCATCAGCTCTCTGCCCTGCTTGGACCATTTTCAAGGATTTGGGGCCTTCTCTGATAATTTACACTCTCTTGTATCAAGGTTGTGTCTTATTCTAAGAACATTTTACACAAATAAAATTTTATTTACCTTTCTACAGTCTTTGTCCATTGGAATCCTTGACCAGAAATACTAAACAGTGTTTCAGGAATCTAATACAAAGGTACTTAGCTAAAGTGCTACTAAAAGTGCTAAAAGAGTCATATTTAAAATCTATATAACCTAAATTTTAAGGCATCAGTTTGACCTATTGTCAGTTGATTCTACGGGACTCCTGTGGTGACTTGGTTAAAGTAAGGTGCTGACTTCAAAGAAACCCATATTAAGTAAAATGAATATTACTGAATTTTTGAAGGTCTTCATAGTTCTTTCTGTCCTCAGAGTTCTAAATTTTTCAGCACACTACATGGTTTTTTTCCTGAGAAATTTCCTGAAATATATTTTAACCATGTAGATTTAAAAATCATCCATTTGGCAGTTTGTTATCACTTGGTACAGGCTAAGTGAAGTCTGAAATGAGTAGTTTGAAGTTAGCTATGAGAAAGGGAAATATATCAGTGAAAATTCTATGGAATAAAGGTCTTATTTCACAGTTGTGTGAGCCTATGTAATATGTTTTCTCTTGGGTAAACAAGCATTGTTTGGGTCTGGGTTCTAATACTCTGTTGTATGGGAGACATGGACCCAAAAAATGGACCCAAATCAGTTGTCCCCCTGAAAGATTTTGAAATATGCCTTCCTTTTGTGTGTGTGAGTGTTGCAGGTAATGGAAAGTGTTTATGACTTTCTATCAGTTCTTCACAACATTTATTTTGTCATTAGTGCTTTTTTGACATTGGTGGTTTTGACAGTGCAGTGGCTGGACAACTGTGCCTGGTTGACTGTTCACTCTGGACTCTCTGGAAAGTCTGGATACCTGGGGGTCTAGGAGACTTTTCTGCTTGAATTTATTCATGAAACTATTGCATTGCATTTTAGGATTGTTTGCTTATATGTGTGTGTTTAATGTCTCTTAATATTCAAACAACAAGAATTCAATTGATGATATTGCCTGTCTTCCCTTAGGGGTATTTACTGCTTTGAATTTACTGTTCTCTTTACAAGTAAAGTCCACGTTAAGATAACATAAAGGCTCTTTACAATCTGTGAGTTGAGATAAAAAAGCTTTTTCTTTTCATCATGTTTTTAGAGCTCATTGACATTTTGCCTTTTCTGTTCTCTGCCAATGGATGTACAGAGAAGACAGTCCTTGGTGCTCTTTTAGTCCCAGTCAGCTCCCTACAGGAGTGGCACTTTTTATACTTAATTAGCTTGAGAAGCTTGGATTCCATTCTCTGATTGGCATTCAAGTAAGCTCTGTCACCCTTTCAAAAAGAAAAGCAGACAGATTTGAAACTTATTTTTCACATCTGTCTACTTTGAACATTTACAAAAGTCTTACACAATTGAGGACTCCATGGCTCCCATGAGCTGTGCAATTCCAAGTCAGATTGAAAAGTTCCTTTAGGAAACCTACCATGAAAGGGGATAGTCTTGTCCTTCCTCAAAATTAAGGTAAAACATGTCAAGCCTAGAGGGTCACCATTGTAGTGGTCTGTCAGGCAGGCTAAAATGTGCCTTGCACTGATCTTTGTGGCAAGTACAAAAGTGAAGATAACACGTGTTTTTGCTCTTTGCCTTCATGACATGCAAGACTTGCAGTTTCTTTGGTATTACAAGCACTGGTGGACCACGCCTCTGTGCATTAACCTGGCAGTGTTCTTGGCTGGAGTGAGGGTGTCTCCTGAACCTTCCTCCCTGTTTCTGATCCATTAAGGGCTTTGAATTTGATGCAGTCTCTCACAGAGGACTGCTGCTCCCAGTATTGTAGTGTGGTAGCCTGTTATTCCAGTGACTGTGAGCATTTTGTTCAAGGACGCACTTTAGTGTTGCACTATATTTTACAGACTGACCAGGTGCAGAGTTGAATATTTGCTTTGGATAATTCCTCTTGGAAAATAGTAATTCAAAGCAGGTGAAATGGAGAATCTGATATTTTAACAGTAATGTTTGCTCTGTTTACCTGTTGGGTTACTAGATTCATTAAATGCCTTCTCAAGACAAGCTCCTTGTGTAAGATTTACTCTGGCTGACCTTGCATGCCCCGTTGTATTTACCATGAAAGGATAATGTGCAGATACATCTACTTCCAGAAATGACATGGTTTCATCTTTCTCTCAAGAGAGTGTCACCTGCCCAGACATTATCCAGAATTAGATATTTGCATGTTCTGTCTTCCTAGAGAGAAGATGCTAGCCACATTTATAACTCTGAGCAATGTCTTTTTCAGGATCTACTAAGTGCATTCCTGTAGGGACTCCCTTTAATGAGGAGGCAGAGCTGTTGCAAAGCTTAATGAGCATTCTCTGCTAGTTTTTCACATCTGAGTGCCATTGCCTGCTAATGAGGCTGTACTGGAGCCAGCTGGCCTATTTTGGGAAGTTCTTTCTCTTGCTGTGAACATAATTGATAGAAAAACACCTGAATCCTGCAGTTGGGACTTCCTAGGTATTTGTCCTATCCTCTTATCTGTGGGTGTGACTGCCAGAGGGCTAGGCTCTGTCAATTCAGGGATAAGACTGTAAATTTTTGAATTATCTGAAAAATGTTTCATCCTCTGCCTCATTGCAATTTCAGCTTCCAAAACTGAAGGAGCATTTTAACCTCTCACATTTGAATTCCTACTCAAATTGATATCTTTCTCAGGTCTTTCACCAATTCTGTAAAGACCTTCCTTTCAGTCTTTGTAAAAGCCCAAGGAGTCTTCGGAGTGTCCTTTCAAAACTTTTTTAAGTGCTGCAGATGTGGTGTCCAATTGTGGAATCATTTGTTCTAAGGAGACACTAATTACTCCTCAAGACTGTATCTTGTTTAGAGACATCCAGGTATTGTTGAAAACCTTTCATTTGATAATGGTTGTCTGTTCTGTTCCTCTAACAGACAAATTATTTGCCCTGTCAAATACTCTCCAAAAAGAAGTGTTCACTGTAGAGAACCCACAGGTCCTGGACTCTCAAACCAGTAGGGGCCACTGAAATGTAGATCTTCCTTGCATTTTATTTTCCTTTGTTCAGTTTGCACCCTTGTCACCCTTAGAATGTTACATTTTCTATATGAGTGTCAAGTAAGCAACACTGAGTGTTGGAGTTGACAGTTGTTTTACAATACATGTTGCCTCATTAGTACCTCACAAACCCTGATCTGTAATCCTTTCCAGAGAAATTTACCCTGAGAAACTGGTTTCCTGAACATAAATTTCCTTCAGTGCAATAGAACCAATTCCGGGGTAGCTCAATATGAGCTATCCCTCAGACCTAAAGAAGATAGGCAATTAGTTCTGGAATTAAACAGGTGGTACTCTTACTTTACTCATCTTCAAGGTAATATTATTCATTATTTCTCTAGCAATTGGAAAGACTGGTCTGTAATGCTTAATCTCCAAGTAATTATTTTTTTTCATACAGTGGCAAGACCAGCTTAGAATTATTTTGTTATTTTCTTACAGGGCATTATTGCTAGTTAAAGTTTGTTCAATTTGCTTGATCTGTGACCACAGGAGTGAGTTTCAGGGTGCTGACTTAATCAGTTATCAAGAGATACAGACACCTGTATCTCTTGGTCTTCATATTCTGAAGATGAAATGCATGTCTTCACATAAATGTCTTTGTGCAAATCTCAGTTTGAGACAGGCAGGTGTCAACTGTCATGTGTCATAACTGCAGGCAAGGTGGCACAAAGTTCTCTATCAAATGGCAACTGTTTGGTACCAGTTTGTCAGAAATGGGGTTTCCTTATCAACAGTTTATTTCTGGCCTCCAGCTCTTCAGGAGGTGATCAAGCATCTGACACTAATCTTTTGGAACTGGGATAAATCTATTTGACTTTTCGTATTAAAGAAAATGTTTCATGTTTCTTTCTTCAGAGTTCTGTCACTGCCCATATTAGGTCTCAAATACAACCTTAATTTAAGTCAAGTTAACTGGGCTGAAATACTTCAGGACTAAGAATTTTGGTTCATGTAGTGGTGATTCTATTTGAGTTGGCATAACCCACCGAATTGCAGTGCAGGGAACTTCTGGTTTTTTAGCTACACTTCTGAGATTCCTATTTCTTCCTTCCCTGTCAAAGCCAAAATCATGGTCACTTGTTCCTTGAAACATTTTCCAGGTAAGGAAATGATGTTACTATGAAATTTCAGAAGTTTTTGAAGCTTCAAAAGAAAAAGTGCAGCTTTTTCTACTTTAGAAAATCTGATATTTCAATATCCTGTTTCTGTAGAGGCTAAAAGGGGTAATTTTTGGTCTTGAGCTGTTGAAGGGTGACAGATTTAAGACCATATGGTTTGAAGATACTGATAAAACTGTGAATTGTGAATGCATAATATTTGGAATTATCAGATTCTTGTTTTCTGTTATTTGAAGAAAATTCTCCTGTTTTGTCAAAAAGTATTGTATGTTATGGGTCATACTACAATAAATGGAAGAGGGCCAAAAGTTTAATAGATATTTAAACTGTCATAAAAAATTTCACAACAAAAACTTGAATAGTGTCTTTATCCACTGCTTTCCTTTTGGAATTCAGACTTGCCATGTAATACTGAGGAGATCCTGGAGAGTGGTCATGTATCTCCCTACTAACAAATGACTGTAGTGGTATGGGAGCATTCCCAGATATATTCCTTATAAACTTGATCATCAATATCTGAACAAGAGTTTCAGTGAGCCTGCAAATAAAGTTGTATCAATTTGCTCCTATTTTCATAATTTCTAAACTTTTGTCTACTTCCAAGAACTATTTTCTCTCCAGTTCTTTATTATACCATGTGTGCTGAATTTATTTAAAGTTGTAGAGCATTATAGAAAAAATCAAAAGGATTAAGGAAGTTAAACAGTAACTGTTTACAATAATGTTTTGTCATAACAGAAGCACAGGAGTGCCCTCTAGTTCTCTTAGAAAAACCTAAAAAATACAATAAATTTGAAAATATTTTTACCTTAATGTGATCTTGAAAAGTAATTTTATTCAAATAATTATTTTCAAGAAAAGCATAAAGCAATAAAGAACTAGAAATAAAGTCAGCATAAGGAATAGCATTAGTTTTGAAAAAAAATCTGGAAGGAAGTGCCAAGGTATGTGCTGATGGGCACCCTAGTAGACACTAGGACACTGCAGAGCTTCTTATCTATAGTGTATCATTATGCAAAAAGTTGTATCTCAATATTTGTACTTCCTCCCCACCATCCACCTGTGTTGCCCTCCAAAAGGCTGCTAGCACTGAATACTATCAGATTATATGTGGCTTTTCTAGTCCTCTGTGTTCTTACACTAAGGAACGGTTTTGTGCTTTCTGGTGTTGAAGCAGCATGTTTTTAATTGCTGTCTGGGTGAATTATAATATATTTTGTGTCTCCTGTATCTGATATGATGGTATGGTTATGTATCTTTATAGACATTTCAGAGTAAATGATGTAAAATAAGGCTGGTGTATAGTTTTAAATATATTTTAGGTGTTTTGTTTAAGGAAAATTTGCAAAAGGATGCTTTTCACAAATCATTGTAGAGTCATCTCTAAATGAGACATCAATGGGAGGACAAGTTGCAGGAAGGGGAAACTATTGCTTGCCATCAGCTTTGTGACTTGGAATCTTACCTTGTGCTGTCTGTGTCAGTTGTAACTTTCATGCATGGTATTAAGGAACTGAGGTGTGATGTAGTTGTATTTTCTTGCAGGGGAATTCCTGGGAAGAAATGTGGAACAGTCATAGTAACAGCAGAGGAACTAGGCTGTTGCCGAGTAAGTGTGCTCATTACTTTGTCAAAAATAAAATGAAAATTATTTTGTGATTTACACTGCACTGGATTGTCAATGGTATAATGTATAAATTTGCATTCTGTGATTTATGTGAGAAGTTAGGATACTTTTTTCCTGTAAGCTGCTCTTAGTTTTAGACAGGAAAAGCAGAAAGAAACAGAAGACGATGTTCAGTCTCTCTCTCTCTCTCTCTCTCTCTCGCACTCTTGTGCATTCTCTGTCATGCTTCTTCAAGTGCTCTATTTCTCACAGTTTCTTGTGCTGTCTCACCACCTGTCACATACTTTCTGTGATATTTTCCTACCTACGTTTATTTAATATTTGGATTAATTCTTATTTGATCTTTCAGAATTTTATACTTTAGTCAAACTTTTGCAGCTCATATTCAGAATAGCAAAGAGTTTTGGAATCACTGAATTTCTGATGTTGGAAAATACTTTGGGAGTTTGTCTAGTCCAGCCCTCCAGCTCTTCTTAGAGCAGGTTACTCAAGGGCTCTGTGGGATGAGTTGTGTCTCACTGGAGTATTTAAAATGAATTCTAATATGCTCTCCTTGCCTGTGCATCTCCTTCCCTCAGAATGCAATTTTGGATGTTAGAAAATACTGGAAAAATTCAGAGGCATTTAGCATAGAAAATTGCTCTTTCTCTGCAGCCTCCTACAAAGCAATTCTTGATTCCAGCCATTCAAACTGCACTATGAGGACATTGCATGAATTTAAACATGTAGAGATTATCTAGATGACAGATACCCTCATTTATTTTGCTTTCTATTTGTGTAGTTTAGTCAATTATTTTTAATTTTTTTTTTTAGTACAGTAAACTGCATGTTGTGTGTAACTTTTCTATGTTATCCATTTCAGGATTCAGTTTTAATGCAATTTTGTGCAAACAAACTAGACAAGAAGGACTTCTTTGGGAAATCTGATCCTTTCCTTGTATTTCTTCGAAGCAATGAAGATGGCAGGTAGATGCCTGTTAAGTATTTTTGCTGCTGAACACTAGTCAACTTAATTGTAATAAAATAGCTAAATAGAGTTACTTTTGCTAAGATATAGTATGCCTTTAAATTAAATAGAATTCTTAAAGAAAATTGTAGATGCGAAATATACTAATGTGTAGAAATTGTGCTGGATAAAAACATTTTATACTGCAAATTTGGAAATATCTTTTATCTTTTTAACAGTGTTCTAGGAAATAGAGTTCAAAAATACCCTAAACAGAAGTTCTCTTTTCTTACAAATGGCTGCTTGCTACATTTGTGTGTTAATTTGTTAAAGTAGACTAATCTGTTATGCTGCTAAAACTTGACATGCACTGGTCAACACACTGCCTATGTGGGGCTCTACTGGCAGGATAAAAATTCCTGGAATCTCAAAGTCCTCACCTCTAGCATCATATCAAACCAAAGGCTGGGCATGTTTGATACTACTTGTTTCAGTAGCTTCTCTGGAACAGTTGTTAATGTAAACCTATGTGTGAGTATGTGTGTCTGTTCCCTGCTGCTTTCCTCTTGGAGGCAGATACAGGAACAGTTTCCTGAATAAACACTGAATATCTTAAATTGCAAACCTGAAGGAGTTATGGCTCCTTTGTGAGTGGCATTAAGGTCATTGGTGGAATTTCTCTGGGCATTGCTGAGAGTACTGCTATATGCAGTTTCTCTTGGCCTTTAATGCCATGCTTCTCCACTTCCTTCCAAAGGTGAGTGTTGAGCCACTGATCTTTTATTGGACTCCTGAATCCAACAGGAGGTTGGAGCAGTAATTCTGCACCTGTGGCAGAAGGATACTTCCCTCTCTGTTTCTTAGCTTCAGGCATGTCTTCTGAATCATAGCCAGGATGAAACCACACGCCTTTGGAGTGTCAGGAGGATATTCCCCCAAAGGACAACTTCAGTTAAAACTGTATCAGGAATTTCAGTAGTGATTTCACCAGTGAGCTTGCCTCCTCTTTTCTTTTGAAATACTCAGTCCCCAAGATGGGGGTTCAAAAGATGAGTTTTAATTTTTCATCATTTAGAGAAAGCAGAATACATTAAACCAATTCATTGCATTTCACTTGAGAGAAGGTGATCGTGGGATCTCACAGAGGTTTATAGGTTTTACCTGAAACAGCCGTGGTTAAAAAATTGTAGACATAATCTGGGGAATAAGAATCCAGAAGCCATCACTCCGTTGGATCAGTTTCTTGGTCTGCTAAGCAAGAGTCAAATCCTTACATGATCACTTTCTTTCTGACTCTGTGACCAAGATCTGTTTAAAAAATGGGAGGAGACTGCTCTTGCCTGAAATAACTCACTGAATGGTTTGAATTCTTGTTGAAGTTTTGGGTAAAAACATTTTAGGTTTAGAGTGGCTTAGCACGCCACCCTGCAATCTCTCTCAAAGGGTCTGTCCTCTTCATGATTTCACCATGTTTCCTTTTTTTCTTACATTAAATTTTATATGGACATTGCATGAGTGAATACGGATTACAGCTCTTTTGACTCCATGTTTTGATGACACAAAAGGAAAAGTAAATAAATGCAGTATATATATATACTTTTTTTTTTAAATTACAGTTTTACAATCTGCCACAAAACAGAAGTCGTAAAAAATACATTAAATCCAGTGTGGCAGGCATTCAAGATATCTGTCAGAGCACTGTGTAATGGAGACTATGACCGGTAAGCTATAGGTTATGCTTTCTTAGCATATATGACTTTTGTCCTCTAACTCATGTATTCTTTTATGTATAACTTTTTCTTTGCAGTTCAGTTCCTGCATAATAGGTGTTCAAGACCATTTATCACATGAAAGAATTTGGAATAATAAAGCAAAAATGCTAAATCTGTAGGAAATGCTACTGGTGATTTCTGGAAAAATTCTTTGCTCCATATGGTGTGGTTTAGAAACAGAAAGAAAAGACTAAAGAATGGCCAGAGTGACTAGTGTGCCTAAGTATTTTTTAATGAAGTTTCAATGAGAAACAGTGATGATCTGTCTTCCTTGAATGATACTGTAATGTCAGAGAATGCTTTTAAATGAAAGCCTTTAAAATATGTAGGTCAGTAGATGAGAAACACAGAAGGGAATAGTCTTCAGATTTGAAGTTTTCAGTGATCCATCTTTGAATGATATGAATACCATGTTTTTAATCAATATTTTGCCAATAATAACAAGCAAATGGATATTTTTAGACTCATTAAAAATGGCCTTGCTGGTTACTCTTTCAATTAGATGCAGCAAACATGCATAAATTTCATAATAAGTACATTCTAATCAAATAGAATTTTAACCTGTGTTTGGGTTTATGTGCATAATGCATGAGCAAAACAGTACTCATGAAGCGAGTCTCTGGACACTGCACTGTGCATCATATTAAAGAAAGACAGTTTACATAATAATTAAAAAAGATATTTTGGACGAGGCATATTAACTCCAACATTCCAAAAGAGAATTAAAAAGTATAATAGCACTCCTCAAACTGTTGTGTATCTGTTGTTGTCCTGTGTTGATTCTGCTTTGTATACTTTGAATATAATGTTCTCAGTGAATGCCTTATGAATAAAGGCTCTTTGAAACTTCATAATCCTGCCTACAACAGTCATGCTTCAAATTAAGAAATACTCATTAGCTGTCAGAGTAATTCAAATTAGTGTCTGCTGATAGTCCAGAGAAAGCATCCAAAGTTTGGGGTTTTTTAATTTGGAAACTTTTCTTTCTAAAGGTAAGGATTAGCATCCTAAGCTCAGCGTGGTAATACATAGAAACACAAACCCCAGAAATGTCTTTCAGATAATAATAGTTTCACAGATCAAATTTAGGTGCTCTGGGTGCTGTGATAGATGTCAAAGATGGGAGTAATGTCATTAGTAAGTGTATATCACAGTAAACCTTCATTCTGATTTTGGAAAGACTAAATCTTCAGTTAGTGAGTGCTTCGGAGTGAGATCTGTCCACTTTTGTCATTATGAGAAGACCAGGATTTGTGTAATTTTTTTCAAACTGTATAATTATACAATGTTTTCAGCTATCGCACAGATGACATTTCAGTGCTGGAATAGTACTTAGTATCTAATATTTTTGTTCTTTTTGTTAGTGTAAGTGCTCAAATAACACTTAGTTGATTTCTGCATAAAAGTTTTAAGTTAGATACCCATCTCTAACCTTGATTTTTTTTTTTTTCAATTAAAGACTTCTTTAGATTAAAAGAGGGAACCCACCCTCTAAACTGTGTCCTTTTAGATAAAGGTTAAATATCAGTATGTGAAGATTCAAAAGATCTTTTAGTATCTTTCATGTCATGCAAAGTAGGTAAAACTTGAGATCTGTGATCAATCCTTGTAATATGAAATAAATCTCAGGAGAGAGGAGCTTTATTCAAGGAATAATTGAATAATTGCTCTTAATGAAGTTGCACGTCTGAAGATCCTTCTGAGGAATTTATCTTGATATTCTTAATGATTTATTTTAATGATTCAAGTTTTCTCGCAGAGGTGATTTGGCTATTTGAACACAGATTTTTATGCCAATTCAAAACTTAAATCCCACTAAACCTTACGTAAATCCGAACTTAGTAGTGTGTCCTGACTATTTTATATAGTAACAGGTTTTGAAAGTGGTAAGTAAAATAATGGTTCTCTAGCGGAAAAAATACTGCCTTTTACTAAATTAAATACACTTTCCTTCCAAAGGTCAAATACTTGGTGAGATAAAGTTTGGAGCTGTTCTTCTCTTCATTCCACAAACTAACTTTCACGTTAATCAATTTTAATTCTAAGGTAACTTAAACCCAAACTAAATTCTGCAAGGGGTATAAAATATAACAAATGGTGTGGTTGGAGCCTTTTAATTTGAGCTGGAAAGAGAAATATCCAAAGTAACTCCTCCTTTTACCTATTTGGGAATATAAAAAAAAAAAAAAATGAGAACAACTAGGTATTAATTTCTTGGTGTACATAATATCGATCTTATCCCCAAAGACTCCTTTCCTAGTAAAGGAAATTATTCAACATGTATTTGACTGTGTTTAATTGGAAGGATGGGGAGCAGGTTTCATGGAAGCAAATTATGAAGTAATTGCTTAGATGCCTGTCCTCTCTGTTAGTACCACTGACCAGATGACTTCATGTGAAACTGTTCTGAAGAATAAAAGATAGTTAAGTTGTTGCTTAAAATATAGGAGGTCTAGAAGTGTTTGGGTTTTTTTATCCCATGTTCAGTTCATTTTAGGCCAGATGGGTTTCACTGTTACTGATTGTTGAATTTACTTATATATGTACACCTTCTGTAGGAAAAGGAGATGAAGCTATATATGATCTCCATCCTCATGTGTGTTTTCTGTTTCATTAATAATGTTGATGATAATATGCTCAGTAGTATTTACATTTTAAGAAATCCACTCTTCAGCTAAGTATGTAAAATAAGATTGATCTTTTACATGGGAAGTTTTTGTTTTCTGCATTTTGTCTGTTTCCCACTCATCCCTGATGCAAGAACAGGGAGAGCTGTTCTCAGAGGTTCATGTTACTCATAAGGAAACAGACAAAATGTGTTCTTGAAGACTTGGATAATACTTTGTTTCAAAGAATCATTTATTAAAAAACACAAAAAATTCAGAACATCAGCAAGTAAAAATATATTGGTTAAACTTCCAATGTGTTTAATTGTGTCCTTGGTTTCCACTGTGTTTTAGTACTAATTTATGAAGATGTGTTGCATAACCTGAAGGGCTGGCTATTTGCTGCCTCATGAGAAATGAATGAAAGATTCTGCTTTCTGGATTTGGCACAATTGATGCACCCCCTATGCTATTAAATTTAAAGGCAACCTGGGTACGTTTTAACATATGTTTAATAAGGTTGTGTTTTTGGTTTTATTTTTAGGACAATTAAAGTAGAAGTGTATGACTGGGATAGAGATGGGAGGTAAGACATTAGTTCTATTGTTAAACTTTAGGATTATCTCTGCATGCTGATAGACATTTTAAAAGATATAAATATTTAGTGTCCAGAACAGGATTAGAGAATTCTGTTTATCAATATTTAGAAGTATAGGTACTAGAAAAAGAGTTCTGCTGTGATACAGTTTTGTTTTGTTTTGCAATTGGGGTAAATACTAATGCCAGTTTCAAACATGCTGTGTGCATACTCATCCATGGAACAAACAAGATGGCCTGCTTTATGATCTGTAAAATCAGTTTTGGGAATTTCATTATGTTATCAGTTAATGTAGATGTATGAAGAGAGGCATAATCCATTTTATAACCTACTTTCTTTTGCTTAAAACACTGCTTTATGAACTGTTGTATAAAAAAACATTATGTACCTGCAGTTGCAGCTTCATGGTTGCCTAGGTATTGCAATGTAGAAGCCACCGATTAATTGTCTTAATTTCAGTTTGGGTTTGAATGTTCATTTCTGTGTCTGCCTTCATCAAAACATTGTTGTAAACTCTAGAGCTGGAAGACCTGAGTTTTATATAACTCTGTTGCTGGAAGGAGGGCAGTGGAGCGTCCATGAATTTTCTGTTGCTAAATTCAGAAGGGGTATCTGCTATTATTCTGTGCTGACTGTATATTTTTTTCTGAAAAAGTTACCCTTTCAAATTGCCTTTATTTTGATAAACAAGGTAGAATTATTTTTTAACACACTGGATTGATACCTCCTATTCTTCTAAAAATGTCTGAGCTTGTATCTTAATACTTTGGTTAGAAACTCATAGATCAGTGCTAGAACTGGGTGTATTATAATAATATGTTTATTTCTATTTATCTTTAAGTTGGTCTGTCTTAGTTATTTCCTATTAATCTTAATTTATCTTTTAAAATATATGGATATGTGCCTGCATTTTTATTTTTAATAGCATTTATTTTACAGTAATCTCTTTAATACTACCAATGAAATTTGCTTCTAGTATTATATATAATGCTATTGTTCTTTTGTGGCAATGGATCTCATAACCATAATGGGCAAATTTGTCCTGTGCTAGCTTTCATTTCCTTGGTTACAAGATCCAAAAGCATATTCATATTTCTTAGGTTATAATTTTGTCTTCTTGGTTTCGTCATGAAGCCTGTTTATTTTATAAGCATTCTTGTCACCTGTTTATCCTCTATAAATACCTGCTAGTGCAAATTCATCTCTCTTGATCAGATAGTCCCTGGAGAGGAAAAATTACATATTCTGGTAATTAAAATAAGTGCATTTAAATTAATAAAGCCATATTAGCAACAAGTCACTGTATCCCTGTTAGAATTTCTGTTACCATCCTTTCCTCACTGAGATTTACTAAATCCTTGCAAATTTGATATATTTGTACTTTTGTGTATAAACTACAGTATTTTTTGAAAATAAACTAGCAATGAAAAATTATATTGCCAACCTAATTAAAAATAAGGGTTATATTTTATCAAAGTATCAAACCCTATGTGCTGTCCCATTTTGTCCAGACTTGGTAAGGTTAAAAAGAAAAGGAAGAAATGTGACAAATAATAGTGTGTAACTGCAATTCTGAGTGAAATCTTGAACATATGTGAATTTTAGGCAACCATTAGCCTTTCCGCTCTCAAACAGTTTGAAAAATAATCTGCTTTTGCTCACATCACAATCTGAATACCTATAAAATTAATATTTGAAAAACAAAAAGCGAAGAATACTATTTGCATGTGTTCCTTTTTATTCTAATTGTATGCCTTATTGGTTTTTTTTGCTTTCTGTCTTTTTTGAATTTAGAAGCAGGCAGAGCGCTGACATCTTACATGTTAAATTCCTCTGAAAGATGAGGCAGCACTCATCTCATGTAACTTCAGACAATGTAAAAATCAGAGAAGCAGATTGAACTAATCATTTAAGCTACTTCAGTAGCTTACAGGGGAAATTGGTCTGATTGAATCCATCCTACCTGGAATAAATTGCCAGTTGGTGATGCTTATGACTTACAAGTGATAATAGCAAGAACCTAAGTACCTAATTTAACTTTGCATTGCCAAGTGTGTCTGAAATGAATCCCATTCAAGAATTACTCTAACAATTTTTCGTACAATTCTGCTGTTACTCAGTTTATATTAATTTCCATTTTTGATGGGCTCTTTTTATAAGCAATTGTTACACTAGATGATCACCTTACCATGCTGAATCTGTTTGCTCCAGAGAAGTGCAGACTGGGCAGGGACAATCTTTGAAAGATTGCCTGTGCTTTGCATAGTGAAGCAAGTTATACTGAATATTGCAGGCTGTTCTGCAATCAGGAAGGCAACATTACTGTGCATATGCTTGATTTATGAATCTTGACTTGACCTGATTCTGACTTTCTGAGTCTTGACTAATAAGTTTTGTTCCCTTTTCCCTAATCTGTGTTATCTGTGCTTTGAAAAAACAGCACCACAGTGCTTTGGGTTGAGCTTCTTACTGTCATGTTCCTAAATTACATTTTTAAGAGTAATTGTCATCATGTAATATCATCATCAAATAGCTCTCATTTATTTTCAAACATCACTTAAAATTTCTTGACTGAAAGTAATACAGGCCCTTTGTAACATTAACACTATTAATTATTAAACATTTCATTTTCTCAAACCAGTTTTTGCCCAAAAATTGTCAAAATGTGAACCACTCGTTCTAATAGATACCTTTTATTGCTTCTAAGAGCTGGTACAAAGCACAGAATATTTGATGCTATAGAAGTCACAAAAGTTAGTTTTGTTACGTTGAAGAAGCCCACTTATGTGAAACAGTCATGTATTTGTGTGTTCGTTTCTTTGGTTTTTTTATTGTTTCCTTATCAAAGAAGTACTTGCAGACAGGTCTAACAGAAGGAAAAAGTAAGATAATGTGCAAGTTGACATCAGCACTACTCTGTTTTTATTTCTCTCTGAAGGTTTTTTTTAACATAATTTCAGAAAAAATATTGTTTAGCATACATGGTGGAAAAGCCATTTCATATTTTTGATATGGCTGTTACACAGAAGTGGTTTTTCCTGAGTTTTAAAGCTGTAACTAACCTGGGGCTGCAGAAGCGTTCATCTGAGAATCTCAACATTGCTGGAGAGATTTTAAATTTCAGATTCTGTGCTGTTCCACCTTATTTTTTTTGTCCTCCATCTTCATTCTCCATCTCCAGCTAGATAGTTGATTTAAAATTATTGCATTTTCCCTTACTCTTTGACGTATTTCTGATTATGCTTGTCCTCTCCTCTGTTGTTTTTCCCTTCAGAGCCAACCTAGGGCAGGGGCAATACATCCACCTGAATAAGTGTTAAGATCCAAGCTGATGATCTTTAAGTGCAGAGAACTCTGAGACTGGTTATATATGCTCATGTCTTTTTTAAATGATGAATCAGAGGAGTTATATCTTTCTAGCTCAGGTTTTGTCAGTGTTTGTATATAGCCACAAGGAAAGGAGGCTTTCCGGTGTCTCTTGGAATTAAAGAAGCAATTACTTTTAAACAGTACTGGTTTTTTTGCTCCCCAGAGACAGTCCTGTCTGGAATTGGTTATGTTTCCTGTTTGCTACAGCATGTTTGTAGGTACTCATTAAGCTATTGTTTGAATTTCTGCCTTTGAAATGTACAAGCTGACTTGAAAATATAAGGATAGAACTGTTATGAAAGGTTTCAGTTTAACCAGTATGCATTTTTGTCCAGCGCTGAGGCTACCCAAGGTTTAATACACCTTTTGTGCTACAGCCCACATAGAACTCAAGTTCCACAGCCTCTGTGGATGGCTTCCTCTGCTCCCTGGCTGGATAACCATTGCAGTCTGGAGAGTATTTCATCAAAGGAGATATACCTCTAAAATATGTGTCTTAAGAAAAGTCTTTGTCTTGGAAGCAATATTTCCTTACCTCCAGACTGAAAGAGGAATGTTTGGTGCAAGCTGGTCCATTCTGAAACTGCCTAATCACCATATAGTATTTCACAAGCTTTCTTACAGAATGCTTTGCTTATTCCTTGTGCATTAGCATGATGACTGGACCTTTCAGTTGTTTGATTTACGTATTTTGTCAATTCATGCTGATTTCAGAAGTGAGATTTATATTGGAGGTATGGTTTTGTTAATTTAATTTCATTTCATTATGAATAAAGCAAGAAAGAAATTTCATGTTGCTATGGATTGTTTCCATTTTTCCTCTTCTTGCAACATTCAGCTTTATTTAAATTTGCTGTCAATATTTATAACTTAATTAGAAGTGTGCTGTATTTCTTAAAAACAAGTTTTACAAGCCACAAAGTCATAAAACTTTGAGCTGCTGTTCCAGTTTATCATTGGAGGGAAAGTAGAAAAGTCAGTTTCGTGGCTTGCCAGATGTGGAGGCAGAGTGTAGGGGAAATACAACGCCTTGTTAGGGCACAGCTGGGAACATTTGTAGCAGTGGTGAGGAAAGTTCATGTGGCCAGAATGGAGACTGGGAGCAGGCCTTGTGACTGCTGGGAGGTGTGTGGCTCCTGGTGGGCACTCACCCCTGCGGTCGCTTCCACTCCGGGTCCCTGTGGAATAGGAACTCGCAGATCAGTCGCTTCTGACTGCGCTGTGGTTTCTGTGCCACAGTTCCCTGACCCCGGCAGCTTTTCTCAGCGATGCCTCATCCACTACACTGCCTCTGGCCACTCCGCTCACAGTGGCTCCTTGGCAGCATGCCAGCCCCTGTTTAAGAGTTGACAAAGCAGTTTTCAAAATGTGGATGACAGCACAGGAGTGCCAAATGTATTCTTGGAGCAGGAATGGAATCTAGAAAGAAGCTTGATAGCCACTGCTTTGCTGGTAGGTTAAGATCTGCTTTCCAGTAGTGCCTGATGCCAGAAGCTGAGTAGCCTCAGTGTGTTGCTTTTTGTGAGAAACAAGCTTTGGGTCTTCCCTTTAAAGTACCATTCAAATATCATGTTACACAAATTGGTAGGGCTGGTCTTTTCTGATTTAAGTTACTCCTTTCATGATCTTAATGCATCCCTTTCTCTCACGTAGTCTCACACAGTTCAGAGTCTGCAGTGCCAGTGGTCATCCAGTGAGGAAATGGTGATAGTCTTTGGCAGCCCGCTCTGTTTTTTCAGGTTCTGTAAGCTTACATTGGAGCCAGTCATTGATTTACAACACAGTCCTCATTGTGCCACTAAGTTAACCAAAGGCCAAAAGATGTAAGCTAATACTTTCCATCTCTAAATTTATATTACTAATAGAGTGAACACAGAGCAGGGGAGAAATAAAGATTTTTAAGCAAATTGTATCTGTTGCCATTGCTCCTTTCTTGGGTGTCAGTTCATATTGGCTGTGCTTCTCTTTTTCATGAATAGATAAAATGCATGTTTAAATTACTAAATGCTGTGTGTTTGATTTGAAAGCCTTTTTTTTTCATGCAGCCATGATTTCATTGGAGAATTCACTACAAGTTACAGAGAGTTGTCAAGAGGGCAATCTCAGTTCAACGTGTATGAGGTAAGTATCATGAGTATTTACTCACTTTCAGGAAAAAAAATGAGAAAACAATAAAGAAAAACACTGAGAACAATGAAAAGATACTCTTGCCAATAATGAGAAGACAAACCTATGTGGCTATAGCGTGTTTTTTTCTGTATGGTGCGCAAATCTTTGTCATTCCTTAAGCTATCCTTTAATTGATCTCAGATTACTGTCGTTAAACTGTGGTATTTTGTAAAATTTCATCTTCCTAATATGAGTGATAAGTATAATAGTTTAGGTAAGGACTAATGCAAGGCAGGGAAGGAGGGTGCTTCAATTATGTGCTGCACTTTTATTTTAAAGATGAACAAATGTGCTGCTGTGCAGAGCAGTACAAAGATGACTGAAAGCCATGGGTTTTTTTTTTTTTTTCTTATTTAGATCCAAGATCATCCCAGAGTTACTGTAATTTTCAACAGTTTCCTATGGATAGTGTCACAACACAGATTACTGTATGCAGTGAAAATGTCCTTTCCTGTTTTATCACTGGCATGACTCCTACCCTACCAGGAATATTCTGTCATAACATCTTAAGTCATTTTTCATTTTCTTAAATATAGTATCAATATCATACTCCCAGTGACAGTGTACATTTCCTGAGCATCTTATGTTTTGCCTCCCCACATTGCAGTCCTCCATGCTTTGGTACTGCTTCTACTTGATTAGTCTGTACAGTATCACAAAAAAAGAGACTGGACAAATTCTTTTTAAAATGTTTTGCACTTACAAACTGACCCAAGGCAAGTAGAGAAATTTGTGTTTGAGTGAGTGTGCCATATTTTCAGATTGAAAACACTGCTAGAACAAGTTTTTTTCAATTGAGCTTTTTTTAAGAGGTAAGGGTTCATGTAGCTTCGTAGGTTCCTGCAGGGATGTAAAATTTTCAGAGGCTAAAAAAAAATGTTGTATAATTTATAAAGTTGTCCGAAATTTGAAAAAAAACAAACATATCAATACTTTAACAATTGTAGTACCTAGAATTATAGGAGAGAAACAAGCTGTCATTTAATTCATCTTTGCTCCCAAGTAGATGCCTTGTTTCCCTGATATTTCACTCCAGGTTTCTTTGCAATTTCTAAGAAGCCAATTGTCAAGTTACCTGAAGCAGAAAGTTCAGATGAATCTCCTTTTTGGCATTTAATGACTGCTGGCAAGCAATATGCTGCTAATTCAGGCCTGACCACTGAGTTCTGGAGAGCAGTGAATGAACTGCCACAGGGCAGACAGGCAGTCTGTTACCTTCATTTCCCTCTTCCAGGCAATTGTCAGCAGGACTCACTTTCTGGCTGAGATTTTGGTTCAACAGGAATTACTGTGTTGTTTAATAATCACCATTACACAGATTTAATCCACTGCTCCCCAGTCAAAGCACTGTTAAATGGAGGGACAGGCGTTACTTGGGATTTTTTAAGTGTTAAAGGGCTTGTATGTGTTTAAGGGAGTAAAAGCTTTGAAGAATTCTTAGAGTAGGACAGTGTGGCATACTGGAGGGAAAGAAAGAGTCACTTGTGCAGCCTGTTTGGGAAGACCTCAAATGATAGTTATCTGTTCCAGCCTTACACTTCACATCTGTTCTGTGTTGCGCAAGGAATAGGATCTTTAAATGTAACTTCATTTTGGTTAGGGGCTGAGAATTTTTGGAAGGCATGTATTACTATTTTTCCCATTTTCAGGCAAAATTGTTTAAATATTTTACATCAGATAAGTGACTAATGTTTCATTTGGGAATGTTTTCATTCCTTATCATTTGCAGAACATCTGTGAGTAGTTTACAGTAAAACTTGGCAGTAAGTCACAAGGATTTAAGTTTCCTAGTTATAGAGTTGAGTGACCTAGTTACCAAAATAATGTTTTACTTCTAATGCCATGTCATTGCACCAAATACAGAAACTGAGAGCCAAACATCACACAGATTTCTCAGATAATACTGAGGAGAAGATGGAAAGAGATTAACTGGGCTGTGAAGAGCTTCATTGTGAGATGACAAAGTAGTGACACTGAAACCCTGCAATCAGGAATGCAGAAAAATACAGAATCTTGTGAAAATTCAGAGTGTTTCACTGAGCACTCAGATATAATGAACATTCTCACCTCTGTTGCCCTGATCCCTTATTTGTCAAATGTGAACACCAGCACTGGCTTACCTGACAGGTACCATGAAGATAAATTCTCTGGTTTTCAACATCACATATCCCAACAACAAGATGCTTAAGTAAGCAGCATGCTGAATACACTGATTATTTTCTGCATTGCAAGTATCATAACACTTATCTTTATATTAGATCATTCTGCTTTGATGTTTGTATCTGTGTTTCTAGGTAATAAATCCAAAGAAAAAAGGGAAAAAGAAAAAGTACGTTAATTCTGGAACAGTAAGTAAATATATTTTATGTTATTAGATGCTTTTCTTTTTGCTTGAAATAGTGTAGCTGACTTGTAATTTAACAGGATTAGACTAGAACCTTCTGTGAAAGCCACAAACTACTGTTATACAGCATTTATTTTCAGATTTTTTTTTAATTTGAAGAGTCTGATAAAAAACTGTGTCCAAGTGTGCTGTTAGGTTGCCAATGGCTTCCAAAATGAGCTCTACCAAAGCTTCAGTCAAATTATTGGATTCAACCATATTAATTTTTATCTGAAACATACCTACACTTTTAAAAGTCAATTTTCTTTTTAAATTTATCTGCTGAGCTAGCATCATTAAATGCTTAAGTATGTTTATCATGGGTAAACCAAAAAGAGTCAATAATTTTTATTACCAAGAGATTTTTGTAAATTTATGTTAAAAGATATGTTAGTATAGTTTGGGATGAGAGTTTGTCCTTTTTTTGTATTCCTTGTTCTGTTCCCATATTTATGAACCATTTGCTAGCAATGCAAGTATTTCTCTTCCGCACTTTCTCAGCTTCCATTTTCTGGCATCTATGGTGTTCAGAACATCATTTACCAAAAAAAGACGATAAAAGTTGAAGATTTGTATATTGGAAAACCTAATCAGATACATGGTTTTTGAAAACACATACAACATGTGGGTTTCTTCGACATGACTAATTCCACTGAAGTCACTAGGGTTACTTTAATGTTGAACTATAGCCTTGAAGGAATGTTTTGACATTCTCACATTCTTGTCTAGGTCTGTTCATTAGTAGGAAAATAAACACTTATTTTCTACCTCTGCTTTAAATTGTAAAAGATAGGCAGATGCAGCTTGCCCATTAAAATTTACCATGCAATATCAAATTCGTTTTATATTCCTTTTACTAAAATCTATCATGTTAAAGTTCTGTTATGCTAAATTACTGAGTCAGAAACTTAGATAAAGTGATTATTTTCAACCAATGCTAAAAGTGTATTCAAAATTGTAGGTATGAAATCTGGCTCAGGGTACAGAAGAACAAAAAATGTATTTTCATGTTCAATTTTCCAGTTGATTTTGATTTAAAATACTTTAACATCTTCACATACATCTGTCTGCATTTGAAAGAACATATTTTGTTCATGTTCGAACAGACAAAAATCAACTGTCTTGTTATTTTTTGTTTCTAATTACACCAAATTCTTTGTTTTCAATTACATTGAATAAACAGTTATTAGCACTTTTCTTTTTCCTTCTCTACCAATGTTTTCTTCTGTTGATTCTGTAATTTCTTTTATCAAGTCCTCTTTGTCCCCATTTGCCCTTACTTCTAGTAGTCCTTCAGGCTCCCCTTGTGCTTCTCCAAATAGTCACTTTCTTGTGTGTTTGCCTGCAGTTTTGTTTTTCTTCTTTCCCTTGTACACCCAAGATATACTTTATCCCACAGATTTCTAAATTTTCAAGCCAGACACCAAGACCATCATTCTCACTAATAGGAAGTAGACTTCTGGAGAATTTAAAAGTGGATATAGATCATTGACCGCTTTCTCACTGCTGCTTTTAAGGACTATGTACATATAGTACACATCTCAATTTATTATTACTGATGGTGTAATTTTAAATTGAGACAGACAAATTACATACTAAGCAGAAATGTTTCAGAATACATGGTTAGTTTCAAACAAAGCCTAGTGTGAAAGGAAAAATTCATTGGATAAAACTTGAAACACTGGTAGTCATTTCTGTATGGAAGTAAAGGCTTTGGCCACTTTGGGAGTTGTTTTGTTTTCATTTTTTACCTTTTAAAATCAGATGCACTGAAAATATTTGCTTAAATGAATTAGGAACAAGATTGACCAGCTGTAAAAACAGATGAACCATTAATATTATGGTGTCAGTGGGAAAATGTGTAGAAATTTCAGTGTTATATGCAAGACTGTGCTACTGATAGCCCGGTGGAACTTTGTCATTGTCTTCTGTTCTCAACTAGATAATTTTAAACTCTCCTAGTCACTACGAGTCACAGAGAATCTGTGACAAAGGAAGTAGGATAGAAGACAGGCTTAATACCTGTAATCTCATTCCAAGTATTAAGTTTACAACAAAGAAGTATTTTCAGTTTTTATATTTTGTTGCAGTGGATGAAAATTAAATTTTGTGACCAACACCCATTCCCTTTTTATTCCTTGTATCATTATCAGTGGATTTGCCCTGAGTAGTTACTTAAGCAGTTTTCACTGCCTGCCTATTGCACTTATTGTGAGAGAGTTTTGTGTCACTTTGTAAATAAAATAATTTGAATTTTTTCCTTCATAAGTACTGCACAGTACATGAAGATCTTAAATGCTAGATCTTTTCCACTTGAGTTTATACTTCTATGACTCGATTGCTGAAAATGCTAGTAACACCTTTAGATGGCTCTGTGTTTTGGATCTATATAATTTCTGAATGATAAAATCTGTAAGTGAAGACATTTCTTATCTTTGTATTTATATATGTATTTTTCACTTAAAACTTTTTTTATATATATTTCACATATGTGTATAATTTACTAGATTTTTGTGTCCTTGGCTTGCATCAATACTCAATACCACTTTTAATGCGAGATGAGTGATTATATAAATAATTGTAATTGAGTTCTTTAAACAGGGTTGAAGTGCTCATGGAGTAGGTGCATTATCATCTAGCCTCTAATATTCATTTGTAGAAGTAGTACAGAGTGATCAGAAAACATGCCCGTGGTAGCCTGCTCTGGACTACAATCTTCCATTGCTTACCTTTTCCTTATTAAAAAACCAAAATAGGCAATTGTAGTAAATTCCCCAAACTGTCTCTTCCATTTCCAGAACTGTCTATTGAAATTATTTAATACCTTTTTTAATCTTCTTTTTTCCCCCTAACACTGTAGGAAATTACATCTTAAGGACAGAACTCCAAAAACATTGTGCTTATGTCTCTACTTGTTCAACTGGAAAACACACAATTCATGTCTGACTCTCTTTTATTTGCTTTCAGGTAACATTGCTTTCCTTCCTAATTGAAACAGAAGTTTCATTCCTTGACTATATTAAAGGCGGGTATGTGATTGGCGTCAAACCTTTCTTTTTTTCACAGTCTCATTATAGCTCACTGGTAATTTATGTAGTACTGGGCATATGATCACTCTAAGTACTATCTTTAAGGAACTGTGTTGTTTCCTCATTTTAGAGGCTGTGCTTTCCTGCATAAAGCCTGCAGATAGTTACTGACTTTATGGAACTTCACTTACAGTGTTGGAATTGGTATTGATAATGAGCAACGTTCTCTGATCAGCCAGAGAAATTCCACTTAAGCTTTTTTCCACTCTTTTTACAAGAAAGGAATAAAATTCAGTACAGTTCTCTGTGTTTAAAAGTATGAGCAGTAGTACTTATAATTTAATTATTTTATTTTGATTCTTTTGTAGTGATTCATTCAATTATTTCTATGTACGTCTCAGTGAAAACTATAGAAGTATTTGTATAAAATCTTACCTGTCATTCTGCAACATTTGCAGTTATGTAAACATAATGAGGAAGCTCAGACTCAAAGTTATTTCTTGGCTTCTCCCTTCCTTTGCTTGTCTCATTTAATATTACTATTTATCAGTTGCAGTCCAGTTAACAGATTTTGAAGGCAGAGGGAAGAGAAGATTTTGTCATTAATCAGTCTGTTTTCCCATCAAGCATGTTCTCCAAATTGTTTTTTTTTAGTTTCCTATTTTTCTTCCATTTACTTTAGAAAATAGGTAGAAAATATTGATTCTGCAGTAGACACAATATTTGCTCTTACATAAATGGATGCTTATGAAATACTTCATGTTCAGAACTTCCACTCTAATTGATTTGAGGTGTCTAGAATTAATACAGATTTAGTGGAAATCTTGACAGCTGTAATTGTAACAGATTGGGAGTACAGTATCGATTTCATTTATGTTTTGTGTCTGCGCCTGTTTAATTGGGGTATTCCATTAGCAGTGTCATCAATATGGCTGTTGTTTTCTTGTAGAACTTTGGAAAATGAAATAGAAGTTTGTCCATAAATTCTTCCTTTCTTTTACTACATAAGACTGGTTTTTATCCAGTGTGGCAGGAAAGAGGTGGATGTCTCTTTTGTATCTGAGTATTACATCAAGTGATGCCATCTTAATAGCTGACTTTTCCTTACATCTTGTTACTTAAACATGTATTTTGCTACACTGACCTTCCCACATTTAAAATAGTTGCATTGTGCTAAAAATAATGCATATTTTAAAATCATATTTCTCCTGCCATTGAGCACTTAATAACATATTCCTATCAAAACACCTCCAAATATATGAATAAGCTCAGGAATGTAAGGGATACAGCCTTGAAGAGGAATGCAATTGAATTTACAGGAATGACTGTCAAACCTAGTTCATAGTTGTTCTTTTTTTTTTTTTTTTTTGTCTGGAAGAGAGAGCAGAAGCCACAAAGCTCCAAGACTTAGTGGACAGAAAAGATATTTGTGTGCAGAAGTTTCTAGCCTGTTTGACTTACTAGAATAGGAAGTGATCTAGGCATTTGTATATCAGTAATATTTAGGAATTGAATTCTTTTGTGACTCAAAAATATTGTCATCTCTTTGTCACAGTTTAGTGAGAGATAAGAGGAAATGTGTTCCTCCCATCACGTTAAAAGCCTTACCTTCATCCAGGTTTTTGGAAATGAATACCCACACATTGTTTGTATTCAAAGGGCTTTGGGCATACATTTTTAACTGAACTGTATTGAATCATTGATGGTCTAAATGGAAATTCAGAACTCCTTTCATGACAGCTGTTTTAATCCAGGCAGTACAACATATAAATGTAACGGGGTGCATATTTTGATGTTTAGAAGAGACCTGGCATGAGAAAGTTACAAGGCAAGGGCTGCCACAGCTATGTATTTTGGAGGCTTTGCCATATATTTCTTGTATCCTTGGAGAGTATTAGGAAGCAATAAGACTATGGAAGAGGAAGATCTTGTAGAGACTATATCTGAAAAAATCTTCTGTATGCTGATACGGCATTTGGCCTAACAAGCATCTGCAAAGGGGAAATTATAAAATCACCATCACTGGGGACTTAAATGGCCTGGAGATGAAGGAGCCTCTCGGTGGTGTGAGTTACTCCATTAGCCCCGTTGTGGAGTTCTGCACAGTGCATGATCCTCAGACCCTCCACTGCTCCCCCCTGCTAACAGACCAGCTGGTTGTCATTCTGAAGCCACGGGAGGAAATCCATGTTTCCTTCCAACGTACTGTTTGAAAGACTGTAATCATTACAAATGCTATCAAGGCTAGTTAAAAGCTCCGTTCAGGCTTACTTTATTCCCTTACGTCTATCAGTGCTGGCAGAGCTCTTATTAAAAGATGATAGCTTCCACTTCACTCTCTCAAAAGCACCCAAACAAAATGGCTGCTCTGTGCTTGTGAGGTGAGAAATACTGTTCCTTTTGAGATATTTTCTTCATTTCTTGTGGTGTGTTGATATATAGGGTAAAATGACCTGTCCACTTAGGAAATAGATCATGTATTTCTATACCAACTAAATTCTGGCAAAACAGTAGTGACTTTTGCAGCACTGAATCCATATATATCCAATAATAATATTCAAGGAGGTTAATTATCTTATTAATGATTTAGGATTTTTCATAAACAATGAAAAAAAAAAGGATGGAGTCAAGTAACTGTTTTCAGTGTGTTAAAATAGTGTTGGGTAGCCCTTGGCTGGAATCTTATATAAGAATATTTTCAATGTTTATTTCCTCTATTACAAAGTCAATGTCCTGTAGTTTGTCCACAAATGATGTTACCATCTCTTGTTTATTTTTCTACATAACAGTACAGCTATTAGTAAAACTTGTATTTGCTTTTTCTACAGAACCCAAATCAATTTCACAGTTGCTATTGATTTCACAGCCTCGAATGGTAAGAATAAAAATAGACATCTTGTATATGTTTGTGCTCTGATCAGCTTTGTGTACACGTGTGTGTTTGTGTATCAGCATTCAGCTGGCACCACCTGGATTCAGGAGTCCCTTTTGCTGAGCACCAGACTAGAGGCAAATTGCTGTCTAGAAAAGTGGGGCAAAAAAAACATATAAAAGTTGGGAAAGCTATGTATAAAATTGAATAAATAGGAGCTGTTTGCAAATATTTGTGTACTTTATGATAATTATTTTTTTACTTCTTTATAACTGCTGAAAGAAACTGAGAAGATGCCATTGAGATGGGCAAAAGGAAAGTTTCAGGTGGAGAGAGGCTGAAGTGGGGTGAAGCAGAGATAAGCTGCTTTCAGAATGTCATAATGCTTTTGTAAATTTCATCTTAAAAGTGTATATCATGTTATAAATGACACAAATCTACAAGTTTCTTGCTGCCCTTTCAATGCTGAACACAGCTACTACTGTTAAAATGTGTTCAGAACTTCTGAAAAAAGCACTATTAAAATGTATTCAGAACAGTGCATTTTTACCTGATACAACTTACCATTTTAAAGAGAGAAAATTCTGAAGTGATTCAGTTTCAAAGTAAATCTGATCCTTGCTTCAACAGGTAACCCCTCACAGCCAACCTCACTGCACTACATGAATCCCTATCAGCTGAACGCTTATGGCATGGCACTGAAAGCTGTAGGGGAAATAATTCAGGACTATGATAGTGATAAAATGTTCCCAGCTCTAGGTTTTGGAGCTAGACTGCCTCCAGATGGAAGAGTATCACATGAATTTGCACTGGTAAGCAAATAAATATTTGTTTATTGTTTTAATTTCTTTACTACAACAGATTTTTGGGAGTTAAGGTTGTAGTTTTGAGCAGTTACTGGACAAGTAAAGAACAGAGAATGTGATAATTCTTCTGTGCTAATTCTAAACAATTGTTTCAAAAATTTTTTATCATAGTGAAGTTACTGAAAGAAATCTCAAGAAGTCTCTGTAGGTCAAAAAGAGCAATAAAGAAAAGTAATCATCTTTAACCTCAGCTGTAGCAGCATGAGAAAGAGATGCTCAAAAGACTTCAGAGTGAAGCCAATCTATCTTAAGAAGCAAGCGAATCATGATCCAAGATAATATTTCATTATTGTTGTTTCTGTTCTGTCTCATTTTCTGGCATCTCTTTATCTTTTACAGGCTGCTAGTTTAGAGACATGGGGATAACTAAATGGACTGTAAGCTGAGATGACAAGAACAAATCTGAGATTGGTCTATGTGTCAGTTAAATTGCAAACTTAAAATCTACCAGGATTTGCCAGAAAGGTTGATTTGGTATAACTGTTGCTTGTGATTACTGTGGATGATTTATCTACTTGCTTCTTTTGAGGGTTTTGTTCTCAGAGTAGGATAAAGATGTCAGAATTACAGCAAATGTAGGTATATCAGATGAGTTCTAATCAGATAGCAGCAAAGACATGGCAGAAGATTAGTGACTGTAGATATGTATTTCTTCTGTCAGCCTGTGCTAGAAAACAGTGACACTTGTCTTACCCCTAGGAAAGGTTTTCCACATAGATAGTAATTTAAAATTGCAAGTAAAATTGCAGATACTCATTTAAGTCACAAACTTTGGACTTTGGGTAGCAAGTTCAAATATATTGATACATCTTTCAGTTTTAAGGGTGTTTCTAAAATGAACTTAGTTAATTATGTGCCATTGTGGTGCTTTTACAGAGGAACAAGCACCACATACATATATTGCATATATGTATATATACACACTCTATATATTTAGGTGTTTTTATATATATATATATATTTCCTTCCTCCATATGTAAACATATATAGATATCTCCTGGGTAATCTAAGCAGTGTTTTCAGCTCTCTTTTAATGTTTTAGATCAAGTCCATGAAAAATCCCCTTTGATTTTCTAGATTCTCAGGCTCTACCTCAGAATGGGATACTGGCACACTAAGCCAATGAGGTGTTGGCATTTGAAGGAGAGTAAAGTGATTTGAAAGGTTTGAAGTCTTACATAGATGATTTCTCTAGCCTGGCATGGGTCATAAATATGAAATGTAGCTTATGTTTTTGTATTGACATCTGTACATAGGTATCCTCATTATAGAGTCGTTATGGAGATAGGTAGTAAAATGCCTACCCTAGAAATTTACAGGACCAGCCATTTTGTGGGCTCCTAAAGAGTAAATTCCTTTCTTCATCTGCTTATACCAGGTCAAAAATAATTTTTCCAGTGCAGAAATATTGTACCAACACAATGAGGAATCATAGTTACCTTACACTCTCATACCACTTCTTTTTTTCCACATTTTTAAATAAGAAATCATTGAGCCTGAACTGTGCGCTTAGTTATCCTGAACTTGTTCAAGCTCCTGAACCAGTTCTAATTTTACATCTGACTTGTAATTCATACCTTAAATCCACACAGGAAAATGCCTGTTACTTTTGTATGTATGAATGAGTGTTTAATTACACTGAAGATGCTATTTATGTCTAGGAACTGGTCCCAGTGATTCAGACTGCATGTAACGTGAGCCTGCTGGAACCTCCTTCCCTAGGTTGTTAACACTCCCAAGGAGACATGGAACTTACACTGGCATTTGTAGTAAACTCTCTGAATAGATCCTAGAATGCTTAGGTCTTTGCCTTTTAAAAATGTACACTGGGGAGTGTTCATTAGCCTATATAGTTTTTACTTCATAATTACTTTTCATAATTACTCTTATTTTCATTAGAATGGAAACCCTCAAAATCCATACTGCCATGGAATTGATGGTGTAATGGAGGCATATTACAGGAGTCTAAAATCTGTACAGCTTTATGGACCAACAAACTTTGCTCCTGTAATCAATCATGTGGCCAGGTAAGCATCACAAGAGGTACTTTGCAGAAACTCTTTACTGTCAGTACAACTATCACATATAAAAGCCAGACAGTTACATGATGAAAACATTGAAAAAGGTACTTACAGTTGTTTATTCAGTCTAATGTGATTAACATGATTTGCACCTTTGAGTAGGTTTGAAGACCATTTGTTAGTATCATGCAGAATTTCATTGCTGTTTAAAAAGAAATGCAAGTGATACAGTTGATCCACCCTGTGTTAAAATCTTAGCGGAAATCATAATGAAATAAAAATTTTTGAGATCATTTTGTCATGTTCCTTTTTTGTCTTTCAGAGTGCAGAACTATTGCTTCGCAGAAAATATATAAATCTATCAAAAATTTATAAAATCTACATTTTTTTAGGCATACATAGTTCCTCAAATCTCAAAAAGTCAACAAAATCTTTGAGGTCTCTCTGTGCCAGCAATTCCCAGCTGGTAGTGGTACTTTTAAGGCAATAATACAGCAGTTGCCACTGGGGAACTCTGATACTGTGTTATGCAACACCTCATCTAACTTCTTGAAGTAACACCCTTCCTGTGTTTGTAGAGGCTTCTTAAGGATAATATTGCCTTATTTCAGCAGACAAAATCTTGACTTTTAATCCTGAGATCAAAATCTTGACTGTGTAATTTCTTCATGAATTGATGTAGGAAAGTGATACGGCTTAGATGATTTAGCTGAGTAACTATCTGAACAGATTTTATTTATAGATACAGAGAAAGAACTAATGTTTATGAAATAAAGAAGTGGGGATGTGTAAATAATTGTACTGTTAATGTTTTATTTATGAACTTACAAAATAGTTAATTGTTGTAGCAAGAAATATTTACTTACAATCTGGTTTTGCAGTTGTTAGTTCTACAGACCAGTAAAGAATAATCTGTAAATTCTGCGGTGTGAAGAATTTTCTGTGCACCCTAGCTTAGTTAGATAGCCGATTTCAGTTATTTATCATTAGGATTAGTTGTTTCATCTTCAGATCATACCATAAAAATTACATATGTGTATATTACATTGCTTGTCATTAGCAAGCAGCTACCTCCTTTAATCTTCCCTTTGGCGTGATCTCTCCGGTAGTTTTCCATATATGTGGCATTCAGTGTCTGCGTTAGCCACGTTATCTGGAAACCTAACCCATCGACTTTTCTATCTCTTTGCTCTTCTTTGGAAGGCTCGTATCAGCTGAGGTGTCTGGCTCAGAACTTGGCAATTAACCTCCAGCCTGCTGCTCATTGCAAAAATTGAAATTTTTGATCTAGTGTTATCAGAGCATTGGCATAAATTGAGTTCTTTTCTCACCAGGTGTTTCTCAGGAATATTTGTCAGCTTTTGCAGAATTACAGAAGCCTGTGCAGCAGCAGTTGTAGTCCTTCCACTGAACTTTTGTCTGAATAGCAAGTTGTTCTAAGTTTTGGGGGCTCCTTCTGGTAGCAAATCACACTACATTATAGTGGGAAAGCTGATTATCTCCACAAGGATTTCTACTGCAACAAGGATTTCTACTGCATGATCATCCTTAATGTAATCTATGTATCAGTCCAGTTCTCGGTAACATCATTTTCCTTCAAGGTTCAATTTCTTGCTTGTTCTGTTGACTCCCATAGGCATAGTACTGGGCTTTCGTCTCAAAGGAATTTCTTCTTCCCACATCCCTCCCACTTAAAAATATGCCTCTGATAAAATCTCCATAAACAATGTCAGGTATTACTGTCCTGTTGTGATCTCAGAACTCTTCAGAAGCTCTTTAAGCAGATAATGAGTTTATTATCCTTCCCTCAGTTAGAGAATTATCCAAACTACACCAGATTGAAATTAATGTCTTCTCTCATCTCTCCTCCACATATAAGATCTTTATTGCAAAAAACTCCTGAACATTTCAGTCAGTGGAAAATTTAAAATAACCAAATTTCTGTTCCATTTCTTCAGTGTAAATATGTAGGCAGTATTAAGTGCTCAGAAAGGACAATGAATTTTTATTTTACCCTCTCATTAGCCATTGTCGCTGCAGTCATCACTGAAAAGATTATAAGCATTGTGGAAAAATGAGGTCAAAGAAGTCTCTGCATGGTAGTGAAAATGCATTCCACACTAGGTCTTGCTAATCTCGATATTTAACTATCAGTTCCTACTGCCAGCATGCAAAATACATGATATTCAGGAGGTTCACGGTCTGTATGGCTTCTCTACCCATCTGAATCTTGGGGAATTAAAAAAGGAAGGAAGGTGATGGCTTTCTGTGAGTTGTAGCTTCCTCCAAACTCCTACAAATGTTTTGCTATTATTTTGTGGTTTGCAGACCGTAGAGTTCAGTGTGGCTGCTATGGATGCACTCTCTTTTGGGACTTTCCACATATTCAAAAGCTGCTCATTTTCAAAGAGCAGTTTCTTCTTGGGTCCTTTGGCTGAGGTGGTAATGGCACTAGATGTTTTTTATCTTGCATTCATGTACAGCACAGGGAGAAGCTCGAGTCTTGAGAGGTGGGTGATACAAAGAGATGACTATCTAAGCCAGGGTTGCAGGGTGCTTTTTCAGCCATTGTACAAATGTGTGCATAAATGTGAACTATAAATCTGCAGCATGGTGAACAGTAAGTAACCTGGTTGTGTAAGACTAAATAGAAAAAATAAAAAAGGCAATCTGCTGGTTCCTGATAAATTTTATTTGTGCTATAAATGCAACCATTCAATATTAGTGTATGCCCTTCATACCAAGCTATGTTCCTCAGAGGTAATAACTATTAAACAACTTAGACTTTCTAATGACTCATGATTCTATAAAGGACATTCTGTCCATGCTCCTCTTGGTAGTGTTGCAGTTCCCATTTTCACTGATACAACACATGCAGATTATCAATATCAATATTGTATTAGCTATGTTTTTTCAATGTTTTCATTTAAAAGTAGAATGTCTATCTTAATTATGAATGTCTTTACTTTTGAAATTCACTGCATTATGTTTATTAGTACTTAGTCAAATTTTTAAAATACAGCTTATTTTCTTATTAGTTCCTTTTATTAAGGTTTTTTTTATGTTGGTTTTTCTTCCCTTAGATATGCTGCTTCAGTAAAAGATGGCTCCCAGTATTTTGTTCTTCTCATTATTACAGATGGAGTTATTTCTGATATGGCTCAGACAAAAGAATCTATAGTGAATGTAAGTTTTGCTGAAAGTGTTGAAATTTAAAAGAATTATGTTTCTAGGAATTCATATTTTAGGCAATAAAGTAAATCAGTTAATATTTCAGACACTAGATTTGTTCCATAATTAACCATTTTTACCAAACAGCAAAAGTTTATTATGCACAAGGACTCTGCCAGCCCACCTGCTAAGTTTTTACACCCAAAGCTATAACTGTGTTCAAAGGTACCAGTTTACTTCCTCTTACCTTCCAGCTTACAATATTAGCGGAGGCTAAAGTGACTCTCACTTTTACAGAGGACAGACAAGCTTTTAGCTTGGATATTCATTCTCTAGTCCAGCCTGGAAATTTGAAACAGTTTTCTTTTAGATGAGCTGCTATTAGGTGACAAAAAGGCTCAGTGGAGAAAAAAGAACAGCTCTCGATTGTAACTCACCCCTCCATTTGAAGTCCGTAAGAGACAAGCAAGTGCAGTTGCTGATATATTGTAAGATTAATTTGCCATTAAGGCATACAGAAAAACCTTGTTTCCAGTAATAGTTCATTTCCAGGAGTAATAGCTGTTGGTCTACAACTGTCAGGAAATACAGCAGATGTGTTCTTAGCTGGGAATAAGTGGAAGTTTGGGAATATTTGCTGTCTTTACTTTTTATGAAGATGCCCTCATTTTTCTGCAGACTTCTTGAAATGTGAGCATGGCCATGACAGAACTAATTAAATGCTATTCAATAGCTTTTTTTTTTGTCTTAATAATATCCGGAACACTAAAAAGGGCAATCATATTCAATGCAACTTGATGTGTATAAAACTCAGAAAGAGTGTATTTCAATTTTTAACACTAATTGTGCTTTTAGGCATCTTTCTCATTACAGCATATATGTCAGACACATTCTCTATTACCAAACTGTTTAAAGGTTATGCTGTCATTCAGGAAATGCCAACTCTTAAGTTTATTTGCAAAAGTTTAGGTCTTTGTCTTTATGCTGTCCTTGCCACTTACTCTTTCATAGTTCATTGTATCATGTCTGTATGAGGGGGAATCTCTTTAAAGGATTTTTTTTTTTACAATCAAGAAATAAAATTCTAGAAAACATCTGAAAAACAAGTTGTTCTGTTCTAAGAGATCAGAAGGTGTGTATGATTTTTTTGGCCAGTGTATGCTCCTGTTTGATGTTTAAAATGACTGTAGACATTTCGCAGTTCATCAGAATATCTCAATAAACAATAGTTGTCAACCTTGACATTTGGGGGATAGTTTTTATTTTTTCAACTGTTGCCCTCTTCATCAGCTTCAGATTATTCCTAGAAACTGGTACTAGTGTCAGGGCAGGAGAGTCCAATATTTATGATACTGTCTTTGTAATTTTAAAGGTTTTATAGAAAGATTTTTTTTTTGGGAAAGCTAGATATTGTCTTTGACTTGTTTCATTGAGTGAAAAAGATTAAGTAAAATCGAAAATCTTACATAAACCAGTTTAATATTGTGTTTGCTTTGTAGCATGGATGACTAACTTGAATAAAATTTCATTAATGGAAGAAATATAAGATACATATTGCTCAAATAGATTAGTTATTTTCTTTTTAAAACTGGTATGAGATCAGTGTAATAAATAGTATCGCACAGTTCCAACCAGCTGTGTAATACCAAGAAACAGCAAGGTACATTTAAATGAATGTCAGACTAACACTAGGTGCATATTTGCAATTATTGTCAGTTTACAGAAGTTTCTAGGATGTTTGTCATATTAGTATTAAACCCTAACATAGTTTCTTGTGTTTAATTAGCATCCTATATGATTCAAGGACTTGGTAATGAAAAAATAAATTAGTCATCTGCCTTTCTATCTTCATCCAAGATGTTTTGTAGCACTTAACCAGACAGTTTACACCACTCAGCTTTTTAGGGGGAAAAAATTGTTCTTTAAAATGTATCTTCTGCATGGTTTTTATTCAGGTTGTTCTCAGATCTCATATTATTGGCAGAGGTTATATACTGCATTACACCTCTTTCTCTTTTCAAGGCTTCCAAGCTTCCAATGTCCATAATTATAGTGGGGGTAGGACCAGCAGAGTTTGATGGTAAGTATTGTGGTGTTTTTCTAGATTTTTTTTTTCCTAAATTTGCTTACATTTTAGTAATATGTGGCTTTTCAAACAAATACTGTTCTTTAAAAGAGCATAATATGAAACAAGCAATAAGCACTGTTGACATTTCCAGCTGGATTGATTGATAACTCAGTATGATTACAAGCTACCGTGTGGCGCTGTGTAGTCCCTCAGGCTCTCTGTTCAAGTCACATAACCATATGGGGGCTCAGCATTTACAGAGCTCCAGAAGATCAGTGGGAAAAAAACCAATGCAGTAAATTAAGTATACTCAAATAACATTGGATTTCTTCAACGCAGACATTTAGATGCCTTGTGAAATGTCAGTTGGCTGGAAATACTGATCTCACTGCAGTAATAAAATTTTGAGAAAAAATAAATACATTTGAGGTGATCTGGGTTAAACAGGGTTTCACTTGATAACAGGAATGACTCTTACCATGTAGCAGCATTGAGAGAATATTAAAGCAGGAGAGAAATTACCAGGTTATTTATGTATTCTTTCATATGATATTCTGGAACACCATTAATTATTGCAATAACTAAGCTGCTTCCATTATTTGTACTAATTTATTAAGTGCCATTGTATATAACACTGTACTATGAAGTGCAGACATTCTCTGTGTCTGTTTCTCGAAGTCCCAAATCCTTTCTTTTTAATTCTAGTACATCTGGTTAGACAGTATGCCTTTTATTGTACATTAAACATACTTAGTAGTACTGCCACAGATATTTAATGTTGACTAATGACACTACATTAGTTCTCGTACAAATATTCTAAGAGTATGAAAAAAAGAGAAAAAAGACAAAATTAATTTATTGGGAGTTGACTTTCTTAATGCTCTTTGGCAGTGGTATATTAGTGATAATTTTAAGTATCTTATTCCTTCAAGAAATTGTCCAGGTGAAAACTTACACTTCAGATGATTGTATGCCACAATCAATGAGGAAAGATAGTTTATATTCATAGAAGTGTATGATGTAAATTTCTAAACTTCATTTTTACTCCTAAGAATTCCAACTTTAGTCCTATGTTACTTATTTTTCTCTCACCCCTCCTTTGCCTTTTCCCTTTTTCCCTATTTGTCTAGTCCTTGGGTTTGCCCAGGCTCCCTTTAACTCAGTCAGGACATGTTCTTGGGGTATCATCCCTATTGCTTTCCTGAAGTTGGGATTCTGTTTGTACTGCATCTTTGGACTCACAGTCCTTGAGTGTGCTGCCTCAGGGAGATTTATCCATTAGGTATATGCTGTGTCTGTAGTCCCTTTGTGCCCAAGAGGGCAGAGAAGTGACTTTTCCATCGGCAGAAATTCCTTCTGGAAAAAACAACAGACTCTATGTCTAATATGGATGCTGAAGAAGTGTGTGTTCAGGCACACTGTCTTAAAATTCAAGTGCCTCTGAAGCTTCAGTCCTGGCATAGAGAGACTAAGCTAGTCCTCTTCAGATATCACTGTTCCCTAGATCTCTCAGCCCCTGGGGACTAGCAGAGGGACTCAGGTAGATTTGGCGGAGCTTTACCTAGGGATGTGAGGATGGTTGTAGTAGGTCATATCAGGGGGGGCTGTTTTGCCCAGTATTCTGTATCTGACATGGCATAGAGTGGTATCCTAGAGAATGTTAAGAACAGGCTAAGCAAATATGAAACTTTCATGAACGCTGTTTTTAGGTTTGAATTGCCTGAGCAGGATGTGCTTTATGTGTATTTTGAAAATTTCCAGTGAATCTCCTTTACATACTTGTTCAGCCTAGTGATTTGAACACATGCATGTTTTTGCATCATTGGGCAACATGATCTACAGACCTACTAATGTTTTTCTTTGAACAAATATGCTGTCATTTACCTTGAATTTGGCTCCTGATAGTGTCATTTATGCTTTCTGGTTCTTGCTTCAGAAGAACTAGATTTTGAAATGCTGGTTTTGGTGAATTCAGCCCACTTTATAACCCAGTAATGCAGGGCTTTGATTTTCATAGCATGCACTGAAAGAAAGTTTGTAGAATTGCAGATGCAATAACCTGAGATCCCAAATACATCTATTTCTACACTGACCAGAGAGCACATATCCCTTTCTACCTAGAGTAGCTCCCAGGTCTCTGGAGAATTTGAGAGTTTTCCTAGATCCTGCTCGGAAGATACAAGAAGAGTTACCCAGTAAATTTAATAAGTTTTTGTAAGCGCTTCTCATTCCTATGCTTTAGCAGATACTGCCTTTCCAGTATGAATCTGAGTTATTACCTCTTTGTGCTGTATCCTGTGATAGCTTCTGTAGCAATAGCTGCTGAAGATGAATTCTTCTCCACCTATGAAAGTATAAATATATCCTTACAAAACCAGATATACTTGCTGGTTTGAGAGGTGGAAGGATAAGGACTTTATCATGATCTGTTTTGTTCTGAAGATGACAATAAAGACAAAAGTTATGTATTGTCACCAGGAAAAAGTGCAGAATAGCTCAAGCCATGATATATTTTATGGCGCAAATGACCTTACAAAGTTACCTAAATAATAGTTGTTGGTTTTGTTGCCCTAAAGTGTAAATTGTTTGAACTTTTTCTCAGTAAGAATGTTTTGTTGTGTACCTGTACTCACAGATTCTTGTTTGTATTTGTGTGGGGGGGGGGGGGGGGGGGGGGGGGGGGGGGGGGGGGGGGGGGGGGGGGGGGGGGGGGG
>JAWWEU010000040.1:14427940-14469225 GCA_035583155.1 Acropternis orthonyx
CCCCCCCCCCCGCCCCCGCCTTGGTCTGTTAGCTATGGAAGAACTGGATGGGGATGTAGTAAGGATTTCTTCAAGAGGAAAGTTTGCAGAAAGAGACATTGTGCAGGTAGGAGAGAAAATATAAATGGATAGATTTTACTGTTCCTATTTGTCTTTAATTCTTGTTTCTATCTGTATTCCTGCCTCTCGTTTTATCTTAGCACAGACATACTTTATCTTGAGGTATTCATAACAAGCTCAGAAACTCTCTGTGATACTTCTAAGCCTTAGTAGTAGATCTGCATTTGTTAGGAAATGACCCCTAACTGGCAAGACACTGTTACAAAGTCTTAGTGTTATATAGCCTTGGAGAAGAGTTAGTTACTGAAAACTTGGAGAAACATGATGTCTGTAAAAAGAATGGTATCTGTCTAAAACTAAATCTTTTATGGAAGGTATGTTTTCTTGGCAGTGGCTGAAAACATTTATAAAATAGAAGATTTCAGCTGGAAGGGACCTACAACAGACATCTAGTACAGCTGCCTGGCCACTGCAGGGCTGGCCAAAAGTTAAAGCATGTTATTAAGGGCTTTGTCCAAATGCTTCTTAAACACTGAGAGTCATCCTGAAATTAAAATCTCACCTTAGGTCTGCTGTTTCTTCTTCTTCCTTTATTCCTCCTATTTGTCAAACTTCATAGTGTTCACTTATTTTTCCTCTTACTTATTTTCACTTATTTCTCTTCAAGTCAGGTTGGATTTTTTTGTTGTTGTTGCTTAGCAGAATATGCACAGAGAGAGAATAACTGAGCTATGTGAATAGCATGTATAGCTTGATCATTAAGGTCAGATTGCAGCTGATGAACCTTGGAATATGTGTATTTGTTTTCATTTATATCTGCAGGAACCGAAACTTTTCAAAATGTTTAATGTTGCAAATAGTGATATGTGACTATTTAAGGATTGATTGATAACTGCTGGTAGATACAATATTTCAATCCAAGGCAGTATTCAAAACATGTATGACACCTGGTTTTGTAATCTGTTTTTATTAGAATACCAAATAAACAAATCTACATCAATATATGGAAACTAAAATTATCGGATCTTTTTCTTCCAGTCTTAAAGGTTCTCAGTGCAATAAACACTACATTAAAATTTCCTATTTTTTTTTTTCTAAATGAGAATCAGAAATGAAAATAAGATAACAGTAAAATCACCCTCATATTCTTTATGGATATACATTAAAGAAAGTCATAGATTCCTGAACTCTAATAATTGAAAATGAGACTTTTTTCATTTTTGCAACATACAGAGATAACAACTAATGGGAAAACAACATACAAAACTCTTAGAAGAGTAAAACGTGCTGTCTTCTTTAATCACTGTTGTCAAAAAGGTAATTATAAAAGTAGGGATTATGTAGGAGAGCTGAACAGCTGAAACAAAATGGTTCTCATTTTGTCAAAGACAGAAAGAAGAAAAGTTGATGGAGTTTAAGAAGGAAAAACCTTTTGAAACAGGGCATGCTGGGCTGGCTTTTGAAAAACTGGTAGAGGTATTTTATCAAATGAAGTAGTCAGTTCTAGTAAATGTCACAGTATCGAAGTTTGTCTCCTGTATTGAAGAATTACTGAGTAAACACAGAAATAGTTTAGACAGGTAATTATGGAACTTCAGATACCTTGCTTCCTGGCTTCATACCTAAAATTAGGTTCCTTTTTGCCTATTCTCCTGCCCTTACGCCTGATGTGCTGTTGGACACAACCCACTGAGGAGGTGAAGGGCTTCTATCTGTAGTATTACTGGCTGTGGCAGCCTGTGCTTTCTGGCTCTGCCTGAGCAGCAAGGTTGCACTGAAAGATCTCTGCAAGAGCACTTCTGTCTTAACAATTCTGCAACTAAGTCATCATCTTCAGAGACACTGCAGATGCAGTGCTTCCTGGGGACCTAATCAGTAGCAGTTTACACTTAATTTGGTGACTGGTTTCAGTTCAGTTTAACATAGCTCAAATATGAAGTCTTGAAGCCTTTTTTTCTGGCAGCTTGAGATCCTTTTCAGAAAAGTTATGCAAAGAATCATTTCTTACTTGAATTCTAAACACTTTTTAGTAGGAGATTTATGCCTAGATAGGTTCCATAAGTCCAGGGTGAGAAGTGCTTTCAGAAGTTGTTGTAAAAGTTACTTAAATAAGTTCATTATTCCAAAAAAGTAATCTATCATTTTAGGGTTGTTTGTTTGTTGTTGGGTTTTTGTCTGTTTGTTTTTCCCCAAGAGGTTGTTAGGGTTTTTTCTTTGTTTAATGTATTTACTAGATTACTTTTGTTTATATCTGTCTTTTCTGGAAAACTCTCAGGATCTCGGATAGTAAGTGTATGTTCAACTCTCACTGTAACTCTGTGTTCCCCTAAATCTTGAAAACTTAGTGCTTTTCACAAAACCGGAATTTAATTTGTGGCTGTGGTTGCTGTGCATCCAAAAAAGCATAATTTGTTGGGCAAGAGATTTTAGAGTTCAGCCAGGAGATGAGTTATCTGTGGATCTGATATATCAATTAGTTCTAGTTTTATCCTGGACTACAACAGTTAACAAGTAAATCTTCCCTGTTTGTTTGCTCCTTTGTTTTTTGGGGGGATGGGGAGGCAGAAAGGCACCATAGCGTAGCCTGGCATACCAGCACCAGAAGTGGTTTGGGACATTGAATCCCAATTTTGTCACCCAGCTGTTGCCCTGAGATAGGCTCCAAAATCTGAGCAAGAGGCAGAATTACAAATCAGCCTTTCCTTTGGCATAACCTATTAGCAAACTTAGCCCACTGCTTTGCTGTGTGCTGTCTGTTGTGAATAAAAATCAAGGAGCTTGGATTGTTTCTTTTTTTCTATGCCAGTAGCACAAAAGCATCTCATTCAGTGTTACGAAATCCCAGACAAAGCTGGGTAGCTAACTGGTTTAGGTGTTGCAGATCTGGATATCACATAAAAAGTTCCTGTTTGAATCTAATCCTCTTTGCTTAGGTTCTTTATGTATCTGTTAGTATCGTATTAAAAGTGTTCAGGTGGTTCATAGTCCTACCAGGTATAATGCAAAATGGTCAAAAATACGAAGCCATCCTTTCTGTTTTGTTCACTTCAGAAAGTGCCAGAGTGGAGGCAGTCTGGTAGGAGAGCCCCAGGAGCAGGGAATGTAAGCTAAGAAGAGCTTGCTGAGAGAAAATTACCTTCGTGTATGAAAAGGGTTCAGAGATAAACCAAATATATCAATGAAAACTGTCACTGGCAATCTGAGCTATACATGGCTTATGTGAAGAGGTTCACCCAAAGTGAAAACATGACACTGTTTCTATTACAAGACAGAATTTTTAAATTTGAGATACAATGTAAAAAAAAATAAATATATATATATATAAAAGATACATAATATAAACCACAACATATGCACATGTAAAATGTGTAAGGTAGCATATTCATGCACTCTAATTCCCTAGATAAAGCTTTTATGTTGTAAGATGTATTCTGTGCCTGCATAATGACCTGAGTGAGCATCTCTTTTGTTTTGTAGTTTGTGCCATTCCGAGATTACATTGACAGAAGTGGAAACCACGTGTTAAGCATGGCAAGACTTGCTAAGGATGTTTTAGCTGAAATTCCAGAGCAGTTTCTGTCCTACATGAGAGTCAGAGGAATAAAACCACTACCTGCACCACCGCCCTATACACCCCCAATTCACGTGTTGCAGACTCAGATATGACTGCTCTGAAGCATTTATCACAAGTCTCTGGATGCAGCAGTAGCTTCTGGTAACTTTTTGGAGCTAGAAAAATTCTCTTCACATACCAAAATTCTCCTATAGTTGCATAAGCAACTGGAAAACTTTTAAATGCTAGGAGCAAAATGTTGATGTTCTGAGTACTTTTTTTTTTCTTTTTACAAGGCACCCTACTTTTTTGATGTATTTATTGGAGGGGGAAAGCACAAGTCAGGTTTTCAACTCAGAAGATAGTGTCCTCTCTGAATACTGTGTGTATATAAATGTATAGGAATGCTATTATTCTGTATCAATGTTTACATGTTACTATTTTTAAATTTCAGTACTTTTATAACTATTCTTAAGAATAAAGGTTTGGAATATTGACTCACATGTCTTCTAGCTTGCAATAGTTTGTCACAAGATAACAAGAGAAGCAATATCTCTTTGAATGTTTGTCCAGACAAATACAAATGAAAGCAAATATATCTATACATTTTCAAGTAACTGAAGTGCTTCAGTCAGTACTCAGTAATCTGTTCATCTCACAGTTTCAGAAAAAACTCCTAAAATGTGGATAACACAATAGCATATGACTTACAACTAACTCCAAACTCTGAGGGAGGGGTATGTATATTTTTTCAGAGATTCTCCAATTTCTAAGTTTATCTAAGTTTACAAATTTTTAAACTAGCTACTGAAACAAATTAGAATAGCTACTTACTATAATTAATTAAAGAAAATTACCTCAATTCAGAACTATCAGAGTATTATAGTTGACTCACTGAGCTCATTAAATCATATCATGCATCCCTTAACGCACTGGAAATTCTGCATCAGAAATATCTTTTGAAGTGATTACAGCAGATGTTTTATAATGGACCATTTTAAACTTTAAAAATTTAAAATCTTAACTTTTTTTTTTTTTCTAGATTGTCTGTTCAAAGGGATGCTGACTCTTAGTACTTGAGTTTAATATTGTCATTTAATCACATTTCCATTCAGGGTGCATGAATGATAATGTTAATTAACTGGTTTAAAAATTGCACAACCATGTTGCTTTGTGTACGGAACTACCCAAAAAATTTTATTATATGCCTGTTCGTATATAATTACAAAATGGTTTTGCATGTATATTTTGTACAAAATACACAGTTTTGTGAGTTTGTGTCAGATACATTTTATTTAGAACTAATGGCCTTAAATTTCACAAAACTCCTGAAATGATTTTGAATTGCCTTCAAATACTGTTAAAAATGGAACATTTTACTTTTTTTGTGTCACGGTTGTAACTGTCTTGTATATGTAACTTTTTTTCTTTCCATATAACCTGTTTACTACTTCTGTTTCTTACTACTGAATGTTGTAATGTACAGTATAAAACTAAGGTGCATTTTTTAAGCATGAGAAGTTTTTTGCCAGAAAGTATATCTTCAATATTAATGGCATATAACTATGTAAATGCTAAATCTTCCATTTTTAAATATATTTAACTTCCTTTAACTATTTCATGTGGGAAATTACGTTTTCCAAATAATTATTCTGTTAGTAAAAGAAAATATTTCTTTTTTTGTAAAAAGAAAAAATCTTGTTTTATTTTTATTTCGAAACAGTTTTTACATAAATATGGACTTTAGTTTTCTCACCAAATTACGTATTTCTTAGTGGATTGATGTTGCATGAATGAAATTTGATACTTGGCAACTACAAATTTTGATGAAAGTGCATCATAAAGAGTAAGTTTAAATCTAATGAATGGTGGTGTTCTCCTTCCATCTTCTGCATTTGTTTTTTGCACTTACAATGTTAGCACTTTAGAAATAACTGCAGTAATACTGTGTTTCTGTTGTTTTATTTGATTAGACAAATTTTTATGCTGATACTTGTATTGATTCCCAGTGGCCCACATATTTAACAGGTTTTCACTCGAAGGCCAAAATACAAACTTTTTATTCAGTTTAGAGTAATTTATTAATTCTCATTTAGCCAGCACCTCTTATAAGTCCAAAGATTAGTCTCAAAACTAATTTAACAATTCAGGGAGGGTATAATTCAAGGTGAGTATTTTAGATTTTAGTCAGACTAGTGAGGAAAAGTTTGCTAACCTGGACAAAGAAACTGGTTTGATCTTGGTTACAAATAGAATTTTTTAAAATTTTAGGCAAAGATGGAAAGCTCTGCAATAGAATTTTCATGGAATTCAAATCAGTTCACTTTTCTACACAAAATGGTTTGTTGTATGGTATCACCAGGGAGGTGTGAGAAGGAGAGGAACAGGGTTCAGGAAAGCAGTATACTCTGAAAAGCCACATTTTGAAAAACTGGAATTTCTCACCTAAGTAGGGACAGATGAAATGCGCTTCAGAATATTTTATAAAATGGATGAAACAAACAGAATGATACATGTTTATCATCTTTGAGAACTAATAAAAGGACACTTAGTGAAAAATTATGTCAACAAAATGGGAAACCAGGGAGCATAAGAGGGCATTATAATTGTATCAGAAGTTCTTTAAACAGAAAAATCAACAAGAGTAGAAAGGCAGAACATGTATCTCCACAGAAATATAAGAGCAGAGATATGTGTGAAAAAGGACAGAAACCCACAAAAAAATGTGACTTCTAAAGCCTAGTAAAACCTCTACTAGAAAGGGAAGGAAATCAATTATTTAACCAAATGATGTGCATTTAGTAAATTAGGGAAAACTGAGATACTTAATGTCTTCTTCCTTCAAACTTCACAGAAGAGGGATAATCATTGAATTAAATAGTAAATTAAAAATAAATAAATCTAGACTTGGGTTTACATCTATCCATAAAAATTTGTTAGGTTGCTGTTTTCTACTGCTCACATTTTTTATGCAAAACGTACTCTTTTTTTCAAACTGGCTTGTGTCACTAGTACACATTTTCTTGAGCACTCCACGGTGGGTTATTGCTTCTGGGCTGCTGAGTTGGTAGGGTATGATTCCAGGTTTTATTTCCAGCCAGTATTCTACATTAGTGTGAGCATATGAGTGACTTTAGATAACTGGTATTTTCAAGTTGGCCATCTAACCTAGGGGAGTAGAGTACTACATTTTGGAGCATATGCCTGCAGCCAAACATTTGACAATAATTAATTTCATCATTATAATTTTTATTTGATGGTTTTATTTTGCAAGCCATCAAAGCCATTGAAGTGACTGTGTGTTCTTATAGATATCCCATCCTGCAGAAGACGTACAACTGCTGTGAGACACCTGCCCTGCAATCATGCAGTGTGGTTCCTAGTGCAGTATATGCCACGGGTGGTGGGACAGCCTTCCCAAGCCGCTGCCAGGTGTGGCTGTGCACTGAGCAATTCCATCACTTCTACATTGTTCTGTTCCCCACGGAGCAAAATTTTCATGTTCCTCGAGAGGAAGATGATTGTCATAATAAGTGGGCAGCCTGTGTGTCCCGTGCCTCAGGCTCCTCTGTAGTTTGCTTTGCTTCAGGCTGACCACGAAATCAAAGGAACTGGCTGGATGGGCAGAGTGATTAGCGCTGAACCGCTGTGTCTTCAGCGAGTGGGCCATGAGGATGCAATCACCAGCCAAAGGGAATTCAGGGGGAAGCCAACGGGCTAGTTTCCATGAACAGAGGGCTGCTGCAGACCGGTGAACTTCGCTGTGGAGAAGATTAAATACTTCCACTGGTACTAGTAGAAAGCCCCTGAAAGTACATGAGCAACCATGCAGCCCTGGTTGATGATCTTCTGTGAGCAGGAGGGAATGGAAAATACCCATAGGTAATCAAACCTGGAGGAAAGGAGGGGAGCCAAGCAGGAGTCTCTCAAGGCTGTTTCTGGCAAATATTGTCATTAATGTAATCAACAAATATGTTAGAGGCTACATTTACAAAGTGAACAAAAGTATCAGCTCACCAGGATTGCAGTTTGGGAGGCCTGAATAAATTAAAAAGTAGTTTTGATTAACTGGAGGGGAGGTCAGGAATCAGTAAGATAAGCTGCTGTGGGAAAAAAAAAAAAAGTGGAAAATAGTATATCAGGAGGGAAATAAGACGAAATGAAAATGAAAAATACCTGGATAAGCAGCAGTTTGGGATTTAATAATCTGCAGATTACAGCTGGGCTGCAAACAAAATATGAATCAAATTGTGATACTGCTGCATAAAAAGCAAAGATCACCCTGGAAGATGCTAACATCAGTCGTGTTCATGTGGGGAGGGAGATAATCACGGCTCCAGGCTAAGCTGTGCAGAAGCCCGAGCTTGGCTGGCCCGGCTGGCCCACCTGGCCATGCTTTAGCGCACAATTTTGAAAGAGTCCAGGAGAGAAAAAAAATGGTTTTTAACTTGTGAGGAAAGAATTAAAGCACTTGGGTATGCTTCGTATGCAGGTTACCAGAGGGAGCATGATAACTGTGTGCCCGTGCAAGGAGGGCTGTAATGAGCTATTCTCAAAGGTCAGAGATGATGGGTGATGTTATCATCTTTGGCAGCAAGAATGGCTTATACGGGTGGATAGGCAAACTTCCCAAACTAACTGGAGGCTCCTTCTAGTGCATCTCAGGGAAATTACATCATCTTTGTCATAGAAATTGTACAGAACAATCTGGACAGTTGCTAGGAATGGCCTCCCTCTGAGCAGGGAAATAATGCATTAAGTAGTTAAATATCCTCCTGAAGCCCTGTTTATGAGTTCTGCAAATGTAGGTGGTCTAATTAAGATAGAAGCAAAGATAATACACTGGGAGAGGAGGACTGGACTGGGTGGATGGGTAGGAAGGCACTAGGAGGGCTGAAGAAGGTCCTGGTGAGATCTTGTCTGAAATACGTGTATGCTTCCAGTCACCTGTTTCCAAAGCAATGAACTCAATGGGCTGGTGAAGAGAGAGACTCTTAGAAGACTTCCATTCAGTGGGTAGCTGAGATGACCAGCCCCTGTATGTGACCAAAGACTACGACGAGGGAAAAGACTCATGGTGGTCACACCAGGATTGTGAAGGTCAGGTGAAAAGCAAGACTTCCCAACTGAGTTGATACAAGTGGACAGCAAGATGGGAATCCCTGTCTGCACACCTGAGGTTTCTAAATATAACTGCAATAAGGTGTTGGAACAGCAGTAAAGCTGTCCCCTTCATAATTAATTACAGTCAATTCTACAATCATGACACCTTGGCTTGATGTACTCAGTCAGCTATCACTACCAACTAAAACCCAACAAAACCTAGAAATATTCCCTACAGTTCCTTTTAGAGGGAAGAACACAGAATATGCCACTGGGTCCTCAGGATTCATAGCATTAGGCTATATAGAAACATGAAGTTTCTTCAGTACCAAGAACTCTTATTTGCCTCACATCTCTGATTCACTCACTCATGATAGACAATTAAGTCTCTGAATAAAAGAATTGGAGAAGCATTTAAGGGATGTTGGAATAAGACTATAATTGGATTAACACTATCAGATGCCCTTAAATCTGTGCTTTGCATGTTCATCATGTTAATATTCAGAGATAAATGCCTCTTTGGTGTGGAGGGAAAATCATGTTACAATGCAAGCTGTCAATTAATAATGCTCTCTCCCACTGACCTTATGTTGAGCTCATGATTTGCTCCTCCAGTTGGAGTTGCAGACACTCACTCTTGTTGCAACCCTGAAAAGTATTTGATAAAAGAAACCCCACTGGTTTTAAAAATGAGTCATCTTCGTTTTCTCCTATCTAGACCTCCTCAAAACTTGTCATCTTTCTATAACTCAGACCTATACAAATCTCAGCAAATGCCACTTTGGTAGCCCTACAAAAACCTTATAATAAAACTCCTTTTTAGCATTTTACGCTTGTGTTTCAATCAGTAGAACTCACACTACATAGGAGCCACATCTGCTAATGAAATTAGCTATTTATCTCTTGCTAAATGCCTCCAGCACAGGAAGAGGTAGATAAAGCCCCAAACCCACAGGTCAATTGCAGACACACTGCAGTAGCTTCTGAAGTAGCTTTTCCCATCTTGCTAAGCCTCTTAGAGGAATACAAAAAAGGAGAAAGGCAATGCCACTGTGAGTGTGGAAAACCACTGAATCACAGCATTTCATTACTGGAGAGATGTTGTCAGATGCACTGCAAGATTTCCCACTGCCCTGGAAGAATTAGCAAGAAAAGAAATACATGTTTTAGCACACACCCACGGCATTAGTGCGGGGGGATTTTTCTGGCACTGTTAGGTATTTCACAGTGCAGGAGGATTATAAATGCTCGTTCATGTGTGCACTGTGTCATTATCAATAGATCTGTCTATTACCTGTCATTGTAAGGAAGTACCAGACTTCCAAAAACTCTTTTTCACAATGGCAAAACCAACTGAAATGTTGCTTTATTATTATTTATGTTGCTATAACCTGGTAGACAGAAATAGGAAAAAGAGGATATTTAAAGAGTTGCTGTACTTTGTGGGCAGGTGCTCCCCTCCTTTTCCCACGTTCTATTCCATCCCCAAGCCCGTACTGCATAGACGAGTTCCTTCCCGTCAGCTCTATGTGGGCACTTACCCTTACCCAGGCAAGGCGGGGACACCCTCGCAGGCACCCCCTCGCACCGGCTGTCTGGGGCTGATAAAAAGGGACCACATGAAACGCATGTTGAGCCCCTGGTGCCGCAGAAATGCTGTGTCACAGGGCACGGGGCAGGAGTCGCTCTGCCGTCCTTGCCCGTGGTCTCCCCACAGCGACGGCAGCATTTGCAGAGCCAGATGCTGCCCAGGCAGGGGTAGATCACGAGGTGTTAAATGAGCTCGGACACCGGCCAACACAACCCTGCATCCAGCAGAGACGCCAGGTCGTGTCTCAGAAGCTGGATGGCAACCTAATACCACCATTTCCCTCCCTGTACGTGTACCTCGGGCCTCCCATGCTGGTGGGACTCTGCAGCTGCTGCCCCGGGCAGCACACAGAGCCCCGGCTCTGCTTTGGGAGGGGCAGGGCAATGCTGGCGTCTGAGCGTACTCACAGGGTCATCACAGCAAGCAAGGTACAAGCCAACCGTTTAAGATCTTTGTTTCCATTAGTTTTCTCATGGAAAATTCCCTGTAAGGCCGTCCTGGAGCAGCACGAGCATCAGTGAATCAAAGAAAGCTTTGGGAAGCAAGGGGAAAATACCCACCCGTGACCAGGGAGCGCACCCGGGTGCTAAGCACTGCACTTGGGGCTTGCTTTTGTATTGTGGGTGGAAGCTAAGTGAGAGTGACTAGTTGTGATTACTGGAGAATGAGGTAGGCTAGGTTTGTAAAGGGAGAAAAAGGCAAGGGAAAGCTTACTCTTCCAGGAGAGCAGGAGGGTGAGGGCTGGAAGGCCAGCACTTGGCTGTGGCTGGAGGTGGATGGCCCTGCTGTGGGAGGGATGCTGAGGAGCCATAAGCCCACCCACCTCCCCAAGAGGGGCAGCCCCTTTTTCAAGTCCGGTTTTACAACAAAGAATCATAGCAGCAGGCCTAGTTAGTGTAAGACTGCAGGCAATTCATACTTTTTAAAATAAATTGATTAGTAACCTTTGTGGACACAAGAAAGGGCCCCAGCACAAGGCGTTCACTGGCAATCCTCCACCGTGGTGCCATGCAAACCCCTGGTGACTTCACTACATTGAAGACACCAGCACTGGGGCCCTGTGGCACCATTTGCCCCAGCTCTAGGGACAGCCATGGGTATGACAGGCCATGAGCCCAGCTCTCCTCTGTGGCCATGCTGGGCACAGGAGGGATGGAGGGATGAAAGGAGAACACTGCCAAGAGGCTGGCAAGCACCTTAAATGTGTCTAGCACCTGAGAGATGGTGGAGAGCTGCCAGTGTGATATGGGAGATGGATATGAATGGCCATTGAAAAAGCTGCTGAACAAAACACTATGAAAAAAGGATTTGTGATTCTTTTGTATCATCAGAGAGCAGATTCTCCCTTGACAATGATGGTGGCAGAGCTGACAGCCCAGGCAAGATTGTCACAGCCACCCACCAGAGAGCTATTGTGGCGATGGCTGTTCCTGCTGAGGCTGGGTCTCTTTGCCTGCTGTCTTTCCCCCAGGACATCTCCCAGCATGAGATGCCCTCCTCAATGAACACACTTGTTCTCTTATTCATGCACACAGAGAGATCTAAGCAGCCTGGCTCCAGCTGTGCTTCACAGCTGGCTGAGGTTCCCAGATCACTATACAAAATGACAAACTGGATATTTAGGAGAGGGCTGAGGCTGGCAGAGTAGGGTTCTGTGGGAGACATCTATGTCCTTCAACAGGAAGGAGATAGGGTTACTACTCAGTCCTGCACAGCTCCTGAGTGGCCAGTGCATGGCAAGGGATGCTGTTGCATTTGCATCGAGGACACTTGGAGACCCTGGAGACAGCAAGTGATTGTGGGCATGAGTTTTAGATTACTTGGTGACAATTCTTTAGTTTTCTGTCATCTACAGAAATAGAAGTTACTGATGGAAAAACCAAAGGCAGAGGCAAATGGTGTATTGAACCCACATTTTTGAAGAAGCTGTAAATGTGTGAGGGTTAGGGAAAGGTGAAACTGGTTGCACTCCAATCCCTGTAAGGAGCAGTTGACAGCAGGGTTGATCCCTGAGCTGATTTGCTCCTTGTGGGGCTGTAGCAAATGAGCCTGAGAGTCCACACACATCTTTGGAGCAGCCAGGGCTCTGCACAGGGGAGGAGGCAGTAAGCATCAAACATCCCTGTGCTGGTGACCCCTCAGAGCCTGCATGTGGGCTTTGACCACCCTTTCCAAGCTCTGCTCCTCCCTACAAACCCCCCGGACACTACCTGGTGAGATGCTGTGGCTGTTGCTGGTTCCTGCTCACTTCTCTTGCCTCTCTTTCTGCAGATTCAGGAGAAAAAAGCAAAGCAACAGAGCTGTCCTGCACTAACAGTGCTGACAACTGCTCAAGGAGGGGAAGGGCCAGACCCTATTCTCTGGCCTTTAAATCAGTAAAAGGGACTTTCTGCTTTATAGAGCCAGAGGTAGTGATGGTGCAGTTTGACTGAGCTCTGTGCTGTTTATTAGGCATCTGCTGCTGCAGCTCCTGCCTAGCTGAGGAGTACCAGTCCTGCCCAGATGCAAAGGAAACCCAGCAGGTGCTCACTGGGCAACACAGGGAACCAGGGGCTTTGTTTATTTTGCAGAGGTAGCTGCAGGCAAGTCTGTGCTTAAAATACATAAGCAGGTGCACCAAACTCTGTGTTGATGGTCTCTAGGTAAGATTTGCCAACCTGAAGGCTGCGTTCTGCTGGAACCCCCAAGGGCTGACATGCCTCTGCACTCTGTCTTTGGTGCTATGGGGTGCTCTGGCCACACTGGGCTCATATGCAGGTGACCAAGGGCCCTAGGAAAGGCCCAGCTGAGTTAGTAGGAGCTGAAATATGCGCTTTTGTCTCCAGAAGCTGCTGGCTTTTGCTGTGCTGGGCTGCTGCATGCTGTGAGAAGTTCACCAGGGTGGCCAGGGCACCCAGCTGCTGGGTGATTGTGCCTCAGGCCAGCATGCTCAACCCCCAAGGACAGCAGCAGGCAGGTTTTACTGCAAGATAGGACTGCAAAGCTGTATTTCTAACATAGCAGGACAGGACCTGTCTGACCTCTGTGCTGCAGCTCATCAGATCTGATAAGTCAGCAAGCTCTTCCAGTTGCTGTTCCCTTCTCACTCACATTACAAAGAATCTAAATTGTGATTACTGTAAAGAAAATGAAATGATCCTGTCCTCCAAGTGCCTCATTATGGCTTCTGTTAGAAATAAGCCAGTGACAGGTGGAGTAAGTTCCAGACATCTCAGTCGCTTTCTAAACTTTGCATGAAATTCATTAGGAGTCCAAGTGCAGGGGTTTGGGCATGAACTGCTTTGACTTCCCTGCTGGCTCGTGCCTGTGCCCACACTTTCAGGGAAGATCTCACAAGAGCTGAGGAGGAGAGGAAAGTCCCTGCATAATTTGAAAACTCTCCCACCTGCTTGTTCCAAGTTTCTGTGCTGTGTTTAACCTCAAATCAGAGCTTCGGTGGAGACTCAGAGTAGGGGCACCTTCCTCTTCTCGCTTTCCTCTACCACCATGGCTTTAATCCCTCGACTCTCATGGCTCATCCAGCACCTTCTCCTGCCTGTAGTGTGGAGTGTGGGAACATTGCAGTGACAGTCATCATGGTCACCTACCTCAGTCCCATGTGCAGGTGCCCAAGGGAGCAGTGGGGGCTTGGAGGGCTCTGGGTGAGGGGAGCAGGGCTGGCGGAGACCTCCTGCTGGCCAGTGCATCCTTGTGCTGCCTCTGCCCTGGCCACAAAAGTTGGTTCAATAGCCCTTCTCCTGGGTTTTGTGGGTTTTTTTTAGAAAAATTGAATCATTTTGTATGTCCATCGTATAGACAATCTGTTCTGGGAAGAAGTAATAGCCCTCTTTACCCAGAGCAGCCAGCTGTACCTAAAGCCAGACTCAGCAGGAGCATGAGTGACACACGGCTGTTCAAAGCCACAGAGGGAGGCACTATTTTTGGGAACACATTTGTTTCCTCCAATATCCATCTGGCAGAGGCAGAAAAGTTGATGTCTCAAGACCTGTGAGCCAGGCAGCTGGGAGAGCCCCACTAGCCAGGGGGATTGGGCAGGTCTTGCTCTGGCAGTGGATGCAGACAGCATGGGAAACAAGGGGGCATAAACAGTGACCTCACAGATTTTTGTTTTAAAGCCCTTCCTGAGAGGGGTCTATGACCTCCTGGCCCCTGCAGCCCCAGCTCTGCCTCCTGAGAGCAAGAACTTTGTGCTGTAGCAGCTGAACTGGAGCTCTTGCCAGATGGGATGAGATGTGGTGGAGTATTGAATGAGTCAGGCAAGAAGCTGTTTCTCATTTACACCTGTGTAGCTGCTGACAAACTTTCAGTTAAACCTAAGCAAAACCTGAACAAAATGAAGGCAGAATCACAACCTTGATGGTCTTTGGAAAGGCACTTTTCTTGCAAGGAAATCACCATTTTCCCAGCTGCTGGTAGGAGTTGAGAGGAGAACCAAGAACAAGCCCCTGTCCTGCCCATCAAATAGTGGGAGGCAAATCTCACAAAGATCAAAGGTATGAAAGAGGTAAAATTCAACAAGACAGGTCTTCCCTGCTGTCAGAAAAACCAGGCTGGCATTTGTCCTCACAGGGAACTGAGTCAAAAAACAACAAATCCAACCCAATATGAAGGCATTAACCAAAGAGGTGCTTTCATTTAGAGGACCACATAGTAACAATAATCATGAGAAACTGTCTTGTGGTGAGCTGCCTTCCTTGGGTTCGCTGCTGGAAATCTGTCCTCAGCACAGGCTGTCCTAGGATGGAGCTCTCTGCAGAGCTGGCAGCTTGCGCTGATGTCTGATTGTCACTGGAGGACCTGAGAGTGATTGCACAGAGGGCCCTGGTCTGCAACGAGCCTCTCCAAGGAAGTCTCCAGGCTTAAATTCAATAGAAGCACTTGGCACTTGAAGTAATGCCATAATAACGCTCTGTGAAGCTGATGAAAATCTCTTTCAAGTCAACTGTTGACTGTGATGCAAGAAAAGGCTGCCTTGGAGAGTTTCAGCTTTTGTCATCAGCTCTAGTGAAAGAAGAAGGACAGAGCAGAGGTGCTGGCACCTGTGTATGCATGAGCATTCACCTTGGGTTTAGAGGAGGGCAGGTAGACTTGCAAACACAGTCACACCACCAAAGGGACCCAAATACTCCTGTCACTTCTTTCCCGGATCAAAAGACAGCCCCACAACCAGTGGATAGGCATTGGGTGGGACCAGCTGCCAGAGCAGCAGTAGGCTGGTGGCTGGATGTGTGCATGGTCAGAGGGTGGTGGCAGTGGGAGCTGTGGTAGGGACGTGGGAGATGGGTAGAGGAATAAGCACAGTACAAGGAGGTGTGGTCAGCCACAGTTGCCATGGGGCACTACAACACTGGTGACACCAGTGGGCAACGCTGGAGGTGCCATCACCCAGTAACCCCAGCCTGCTGGACAGCAAGGGGGCATGAGGGGCTCCCTAAAGGGGATCCTGTGGAGACATTAGTGTTGAATTCTTTGCAGTAATAGGGAAAGAAATTAAGCACAGTATCTGTTCCCAAAAGGAACAGCAAAGCCATGGAAAGCTATGAAGAGCATATTAAAGAAAGAAAACTGATGAGTTGTCACTGATCTAAAACCAGTGTTGGGGAAATTGCTGTCACAATGGGTCCTTCTCCTGGAGCCTGGTTTGCAGCCAAGTCTGTGTTCCTCCTGCAAGGGCAGAAGACCCCTGGCTGAGAAGCAGATGGCTTGGGAACATCAGAGAACTGTTCAAGGGGATTTGAAATTTCAATTAACCATATATTTTATTTTATTTTTCCCTTTTTTCAGCATATTCATGCTTTGCTGGAATCAAGAGTAACCTCAAAGAAAAGATGTGTTTGTGTATTAGTTACATATATTAGTTTATATAATTATACTTTATATATTTATCTATAAAATTAAATAGGGATAAGCTGTTCTAATAAGTGCATTTTCAGTTGTCCAGGGTTGGTGTAGGGTTCAATCAGTCAGCAGTTGGTTTTTATCAAATTGAGCATGTCAGTGCCACTACTATTTTATAGCCAGATCTGAAAGAAATATTGTATACAAGTTATTTCCCCTGGCAGCATTGCTTACTCTTGCCTAGGAGATACAAGGCTGCACTCCTCTTATGCAATGTCTCGGCATTTTCTTAATTAAGAATAAATAAAAAAGAGAGAGAAAAGAGTCTTCTCTCATCTGATTAAGTAGATAATAAAAACACAGACTACCCTTAAGCATAATCACTGATTAAACACTTGGATGCAGAACGAACAGGCTGAAGAAAATTTTAATACATAAGCTTGGGACTGATCTACTAAACAGCCAAAAAGTATCACTAATTGGGAAGACTCTGCACAAGGAAAAACAGAGTCTAAAGGGGAAAGCACATAGTTTCTGTAAACAGCAATCTACACGAGGGCCAGGTGGCTGGCGGCCGGTGGCTCGGGGTGAGGATGGGTCTGCAGTGCCGTGGCAAGGAGGCACCCCCAGGCAGCCAGGAGTGAGCCTGGAGGAGCCTTGCACTGCTGGGGCAGCTGGTGTGGGCAGGGGTCTGGGGGCTTCAGCAGGCTGGCAGCCCAGTGGTTTGGGCAGCAGGAGAGGGGATAGGAGAGCTTAGCATTTTCACAGCCTGGCAGTGGGACTGCCAGCAGCAACATCCTTCTACTCTTCACCCACAGGGGTGACTTGACAGGGTCAAGTCTGATTTTGTAATATTTTGAGGAGTTCAGGTGGTAGCATAAAAGTCTGGATTTGAGCCTGAAAACAGACCGTCTCCATTAATTTGTCCCTTAGTGCAGCATTTGTTTGTAGCAAGTGCAATCTGATCTCCAGCACTAACCTTACAAACCAAAAATCTCAGTAGTATTTATCTGCTTGCAGTACACTGCATTGCCACTCACCCAGAAGTGTTAAATAGGCTTGGATGCACCAGCAAGCTCTTTGCCCTATTCCTGATAGTGTTGTTTCATTCCCAAGCTCCAGTACTCATCCCTGTCCTGCTTTTAGCTCCTGCTGTTTCATTTTTAAGTATGAGTGGTGGCAGATGTCACTGGCACCAGCAGTTGCCATCCTGATACAGCTGTCAGCAATTGCAGCACTGAAAGGGGCAGAACCCTGGACTGCATCAGTAATGCCGTGAATCACGTTGGACAGTGATGAATTTGAAGGCAGCCGTGGCAACCTCCTGGCCAGAGGGGTGCAGAACAAAACATCCTGCAACTATGGCTACATGAGAAGACTTAGCTCTCACCTAGTTGAATGCAAGACAGCATCCTGTGTTTCCAAGTGCTGGGAAAACGGTATTATTTTCAATTACTAAATGTATTTTTTGTTTATTCTTTTAATGAATGAAATTAAATAGGAAATGTCTTGGAGGATGTGGGATAACTGATCAGATACAAACTCAAACCAATGACTTGGCATAATTTATTACAAAGCGTATCTGCAAGGACATTAGCCAGGACAGATCAGTTGGGAAAATTTTATTTTTCACCTGGGCAACAACTAATGTCCCCCAAAGAAAGTACTGTCTTGTTCTTCTCTGGATATCTCATGTCCTAATTAGTGTAATCTGTTTAGTCTGCTCTGTTTGATTTTTCACCTATAAAGGCTATGAAGCTTCTGCTCTTAAACTTGGACTTGCAGTTGCCTCCTCTGGGTAGCAGAGAGGGTCCTGTGCCGCATGGACTGCTCTCAGGAGCTGGGAGCAGCACTGTACCTCACTGGCCTGCCTCCTGCTTACCTCCCTGTCAGGAGAAGAGGGCAGAGGGGCAATGCCCACTGAGAGCAGGTCAGTGCTAAGGGAGACCAGAGCTCAGACGTGGGACATGACTGTGAAGATGTAACTGAACATGACTACATCCGTTACATGTCTTGGCTGCTCTATGCCTCGAGGTTTCCACTTTGTCCTCAGTGAAGCACTGGAGGAGCACTACAGCTGTTTCCACTTGGGTCTGTGCCTTCATGGCATGTCTCTCCCTGGTCACACCTAGAGATCATGGACCTCTGGTGACTCTTGTGTTCTTGCAGTCCCTGTCACAGGCTGTACACTAAGCACTGGCTAACTTGAGCACTGAAGTGGGTCCAGCTTGCTGCCTTCAAAGACTCCATTTCAAATACCGTGTGCATCTTTACTGTACTAAATCTGTGCATTCCATCCGGTGAATGCCACAGGTAGAAACTCAGTATTACCTTTGGCATGTATGGCAAATTTCACATATATTATCATGTAGGCTTTGGAGTTTTAATTGAGATCAAAACCATGTCAAGACAGCCAGTCTGGGGTGCACAAATGTTGAAAAGTGTAAGTCCTTATATAATGAGATGAAGGAGATGAAATGCAGCAGATATATCAGGGTTAGTTGTACCTTACTCTCTTGTTCTCTGGGTTTCATTGGGAATCCTGAACCCCCAGAGAGCTAGATTATTTTTAACTGTTTTGAGAATGAATTTCATATACACTACTCCGATTTTCTTGTAAATCTTGAAAACTTGCAAGCGAGCAGCCAACTGGTTTTGATCTGTTTACACAGGTGATAGTTGCATTAGTTATCTAGAAGGTGAATTTGGAAAAATACTGAGAGAAAATTTCTCTAGCAGCAACACTTCAAACCTTTTGGCTGCCTTAGTTCTGCTTTGTTGTTTCTTTTTTTAAAAAAATGTTATAAAAATGGCCTTTTGTTCTTTTGCTGTTCTGTTCCCTCCTTGTCAGGCTTGCTCAGATTACAAGTCAAAACAAGCTTTTTCTTCTGTTCTGTGGTGTAGATTTACTGTCAGGCCAAAATTGGCCTTTCCCTTGGTTATAGATGCTGTAATAGACAACAGACAGATGCTAATAAACCATGTGGAATTTCCAATGTCTTGCTGATGGTGCAAGACTCACAGCTCTGTCTAGAGAGCCAGGAGTTGGCCAGGAGCACAAAGGATTCAGGTTGAGACGCTACACCTTGTTGTGCTGGGTTTGGCCATCACCATATATTTTACGTGACAGCTGGTTCTCAGCTCATTTGCTGAGCGTTGTGGGCTGCACCAGGTTTAGGCTCACTGATAGCCAGGAAGGACGTAGGAGTTATCTTTTATTCACCAGTGATATTAGACACTGAAAGGATGCACTGATCTCCTCAGCTGCCTTGGAGAGCGGTGTCTGTGTGGTAGAGGGAGGCCTTCCCAGGTCCTGGAGCACCTGAATGGTGTTGGTCAAACCTCCAGCTAAAGCAGGGTGCCTTTTCTCTTCTTCTTTCCACTCAGGAGTTGCGATAAGAGACATCCTGATCTATACTTAACATAGGTCAGGGAAATTCTCATAATGGTGCCTTCAGTTGAAGGCTGAAGTGTCCTTTATTTTTCAGAACACAGATTGAAAAACTTTACATGAAGAAAAGGTAATCCATCTCTCTTCTCAAGTACAGCCATAGCCTCCTGAAATCCTGACACCTGATACTTGTTTCAGCTCAGGGCTGGCTGAGCTCCCTCTGACAGCGAGTGCAGGCATTCGCTATTCTGCTTTCTCATGCCTTGCAGAGAGAAGATCCTTTGTTGTAAGGAGGAGTCCTTTGGTGGAGCACATGAGAAATGTCCATCAGCAGGACCTGGTATGGGTTCATGTGACTTCTCCTCCAAACCACCTTCCCTGCCAGAGACACTGCCAAAAAAACAGAGCACAGAAGAGTGTTTGAGAGTAGTTTCTTTCCCCAGTCTGGAAAAGGGCAATACTGCTGCTCTGATATATGTGAGGTATGTGGTAGAGTGTGGTACCAGATCCCACTGCTCTACCTCCCTGCTTTTCCAACATGAGCACATCAAATACTGGATGAGCTCTCCAGGGATGTTGACAAACACATATCCTCTGAGCAGGTGAGGCACAAACATGCTACAATTCAGGGCTCTTATCTGCCTCTATGACCAATATGTTGGGTGGCTCCTGGGTCAGCGCTACTGAAATTCAGCAGCAGACAGAGCAAGCAGGGTTGCATGTCCTTTAGCATCTGGACAGGAAGATGGACCTTCAGCAGCAGCTAACCTGATCCATGTGTGTCTATATACACCACACACTCCCTAGAGCCCTTACTGTTGCTGAAACGCAACATACCAGCTCTAGCTTACCCAGACTGTGAAGAAGTGATCTTACCCAGAACACCAGGAGGTTAAAATGGAAACAGAGCAGTAGGATGGATGCAGAGAACAGCATAAACTCAAAACCAGGCCTAAAAGTCTGTGAGAATGATGCCAACTATCTGGTCTTCCCCTTAGCATGGCCCACATCATAGTACTTCCCTGAGTGGGTGGGGGGTAGGGGTCAGGGGGAAGCCAGTAGAGGAGACTTCCCACATAGATTTAAGGACAAGAAAAGAAATTCAAGCCTTTCACCCCTCCAGAAGGGAACACGTGATCTTCAATATACACAGAGTATTTCATCATCCCAACCCAACCATTTTACTAATGAATTACTCTGCTGAAAGTCCTTGTTTTCCTGCTAGCTTAAATTTATCCAGGATCAGCTTCCAGTCACTAGAGTCCCATTTTAATGTCTTTGTACAAATTGATAGTACCTGTCTTCTAGATTCTTCTACCTTAGGCCTCCCCCTGGATCTCAAAAACTTTAATGCCAAAATATAATTTGTTCTCATTAGCAGTATCTTGGGACTGCTGTGTGAGGGGACCAAGCAGGCTGGATGTATTAGGCTTTAGTTAAGATACAGAAAGGGATGCAGCAGCAAGCACAAAGCAGTAAGTGCTAGAGAGAAGATAAATCAGGTGCTTCTGTGAGCCTTCTCCCCAGAAAATAGGGTGATACAATGAAAAAGCACAGTGCAAGCCCTGTACAAATTAAAACTGATAACAGAAAATAGGCCTTTTAGGCTAGTTAATAAATCTTTGCCGCTCACTGCTCCCAAAGTGCTATCAAGACTTTGCCTGTGAGCCCCACTATTCCCAGAAGGGTGATGCCTGCTTTGCCCCCTCACCAAAGCACATGACCACCCATGCAGGAGAAGGCAGTGGTCCTTCTGGCCTGTGCTGGCACAACCACCCCCTGTCCTCAAGCTGTGTTATGACCTCATAAATGCATGTTAGGCCTTGGTCTTGACAAACAGCATCTAGGCTAAGCTCCTCTTAAGCTTGTCAGAAACAGTCTTCTTCCAGGAACTAGTGCTGGATAATGAGCTCCTGGTTTTAATAACCAGCCTGAGAAACTAATTTTTCTTGTCTGAATAACAACCCCCAAGTGGAACAACATTTTTGTTATTGACCATTCAAAGAAAGTTGCCAACCCAAATTGCAGCCAGGATGGAAAATCACTGCGACTAAAGCTGCCTCTCTTGCAACTCTATAAATAGTGGTCCTAATTGAGACCCTTTGAGCTCTCCTTGACCACAGTGGTCTGCGACCAGCAATGTGCCCCTGAGTGGGACACCTCTTAGAGCCAGCAAACTCTCAAGTTTGCTATACTCAGAAGACCATTGCTGAAAACTGACAATGGAGCATGGGCTGATAATCCCACTCCTTGAGGCTCTACCCTTTGCCCATTGAGAAGAAGCAAGGCATCCAACATGAGTACTTCAGTGAACGCGAGGAGAATTTTCCGCAAGCATATACCTTGAACATACTCCTTTAGGTCTGTGTGGATATGGGTGTGATTATGCCATAGTGAATGTATTATGAATGTTGCTCTCTTAGATTCTTAAGTACATTAGATTCATAAGTAAGTTAGGCCTATAAGTCAGTTACTGTTGTACTTACAGTAAATTCTATAGAATCTTTTGTTAAATTGTTTAAATCAGGCTATCAATCAAATGCTGTTAAGTGCTGTTAAAACTTTTACACCTAAAACCATCAGTCAAGTGCATGGCTAAGTTTGGCAAGAGGGTCCACACTGAACCTTGCGATTCAACAGGAGAGTCTCCCTCATTCCTTTTTATCCTTACCCGTTTTTCATCTCCAGTCTCCACGTAGATTATTTTAGATTGATTTTAGTTTTAAACTGATTGATTTTGATTTTAGTCTGATTTTTCTCTGTGTGCTTTAACCTTCTAGTAAGTAGTAGAATGAACCTTGCCAAGGAACTTTGTGCTTTCCCTTTTATATTAAACCTGCTTTTACCAATACCTTTGCTGGTGATATTTTAAGAAACCTAAAACGCCCAATCACAACAGGACCCCACTGACTGCCATTGGCACCATGGATGGGGGTCTTCTGATGTAAGGACTCCATTAACCTTGGACTTTTTAATATAGAAAAGTGATTGTGTGAATAGTATATTCTGCGGTATTGGGTCACTGCCTACCTCTTTAAAGAGTTATCATTGGCTGGGATATTCAGAGCATGAACACTTTCAGAAGATCAGCCTGAATGTTTATTAGGCTCAAACCTCCAAGGAAAGGGAGCTGCTGGGAGAGCTCTGAACACTGCTATTGGGAACTTGCTTTGGCTCCTACTTGAGTGGCCTCAATTTTCAGGGCTGTCAACAGGTTTTCTGGACTCTGCACACCTTCAAAGATCAATTTCTTTGGCAAAGAAATTTGCACATCTGTAGGATGGTAGAAATTAATGACTGGCAATAACAGGAGCAAGGGGCCACTTTTGGACTCAACAGCAGCAGACAGGCTGCAGATTAGCACAACTGTGCCAAAATTATCCATTTACAAGGCCTTTAAGTATTGACATGTTTTTATCTTGTCTTATTTCATCCAAGTCTATTTGCTGTATCAAGATGGCATGGTTCATTTTTGATTAATTTTATTTGTTCTTTCTCAAAGAAGCTTATCTTATAAGTCATGGTGTATTTCTGAAGACAGGAAAAAGTATCCATAGAGGCAGGAGGTGTTGGAACTGAAGCCAGCTACAGAGGAATCAAAGGATTTGTCCGCCTTAATGTTAAATGTCTGTGGTGCAAATATCTATAGATAAGCCCATCGCCCTGAGCTCCCTTTCTAGTGAAGAGTGAGAAATGGACTCTTACAGGGTGTGACTCAGTTGGACTATTTTAGGCATCTTCATTAGAATGAAGTGAGTTTTCAAAGGAGCTGTGCCTGGTGATTATCAAGGAAGACCAGCTCAGATGTGGGTATTTACACATGTAGACTGTGGTTGCCCTGACACCTCTGAGTCTTTTATCTGACAGCCCATGTCATTCGCTTTCATCCTCAATTTTAGTTTAAAAATAATGACTTTAAAACCAGCCATCCCAATAATGCAAGAGGCTTGAACCTTTCCTGCAGGTGCATGAGAATATGGGCTATGTTGTAGGGTGAAGGGCCCAGGATAAAGTGAGATGCTGTGCTTGCTTGCAATGCTGGATCTTTTCATAGTGCAGCTCACTGGGCTCTACTTCTGCCTGCAGGCAGAAATATAATAGAATAATAGAATTGTTTAGGTTGGAAAAGACCTTTAGGATCATCAGGTCCAACCACTAACCCAGCACTGACAAGTCCATCCCTGAACCATGTCTCAAGGGGCCACATCTACATATCTTTTAAATAGCTCTAGGTATGGTGACACTACCACTTCCCTGGGCAGCAGTTTCAGTGCTTGATAATCCTTTCAGTGAATAAATTTTTCCTAATATCCAGTCTAAACCTCCCGTGGCACAACTTAAGACCGTTTCCTCTTGTCCTTCACTTGTTACCTGGAAGAAGACACCAATACCCACCTTGCTACAGCCTGTAGAGAGTGACAATGTCACCCCTGAGCCTCCTTTTCTCCAGGCTAAACACTCTCAGATCCCTCAGCTGCACCTCATCAGACTTATGCTCCAGACTCTTCACCAGCTCCATTGCCCTTCTCTAGACATGCTCCAGCACTTCAATGTCTTTCTTGTAGTGATGGGTTCAAAACTGATGTCAGGAGTCAAGCAGCAGCCTCACCAGTGCTGAGTACAGGATAATAATCACTGTGCTAGTCCTGCTGGCCACACTATTGTTGATACAAACAGCACTGTGGGAAGCTGGAGCTAGTAAACCCTGAAAACAAAATAAAACCTTTTTAAATAGTTTAACTAAAAACTGCTTCTCTCAGTTGTTCAAATGTCATTCTCTTTGTATTACCAATATATTTGATCTCCAGCCTTGCAGAAAAATTACTTGTATGATCTGATTATATATCAGATCATATACACACCTAAAAGTACACAAATGCCCTATGAAAACTAATTGGAAATTCCCAAAGGACAAAGAAAAACTAAAAATAAAAAATCAGCAGGAACTATTATACCCTCGTGTGGGATGTTAAGAAAAAAGTGCTTATTTAGTAATGAGGCAGAACTGGTATGGCTTCTTTCCCTTTCAGGTCATCTTTAAAACATGTCCTAAACTGATTTAGTTTTGTTTAATCAAATGAAATTGAGTGAGGTCACATATTTAAGCAAGAAAATTTGCTGTGTTGAAGATCTTAATAGAAGATAATTGTTTAATACAGGAGGCAGTTGTTCACAATACTTTTCACAATACCAGAACATTTACATGCTTTCTTGCAATCTTTGTTTTCCTCATACAACACTTTAATTTATTCTTTCACACAATTTCCACACACCTGTACTTTCCTATTTTTCTATGCCTTTTCTATGGTGTTATTTTTCACCACAAAAAAATCTCTCCTTTTAGATTGGCACATCTCCGGAGAAAATACAGTGTGTTTCTCTGCAGCAGACTGGCCCCAGGTATTTAGCATTGCTTGGGAGTATTCACATCTCTTGGGCAGGAGAATGTTACTCCTCCTTTCTCTTTTATATCCACCAAGCAAAACCACTGATCTCCAGCCTTGATCACGTAAACACAGAACTTATGTCATTATGAAACACAAAGCCCAAAATCTGGTGAGAAGATTGTATAGTTCGACTCCACTATATCTGTGGGAAAGGTACCTAGGAAAATGCTAATAGACTTAAAAGCATTGGGAGGCAATTTGACATACTTCCAGGAGAAAACAGCAGTGTTACCACATAGGCATCAGAAAAGATAAGGCAAGATATTTTGCCATGGTTACAAATAAAAGGAAAATAAATAAAGCTGATCCTTTTCCAAGAAAACGGGCGAAAAATAACTGGCAAGGTGCCTGCTTCTAAAACCAATTTCAATGTATAAAGGGGTCTGTGAAAAGGATTCTGACTAATACACTGCCAGGCAGAGAAAAGGAAAAATCACTTCTGGAAGCAAGAGGCATTGAAAGTGCACCCAGAAATAAAATAATAAATCCTTCAGAGCTTTCAGGAGTGAGACTAACCCAATAAGACTGCTAGTACCCACTGAGCTAAAATCTGCATTTCTTATCTCTGGCAAACTCAGTTGACACCTTCCAGGAGCAGTTTCACTGCCAATGTGACCCAGGAATTATAACTTTGGCCACCTAATTCCTTTGCGCCTGGGAGCTGGAGGTTCAGCTGGAGGCAGCACTGGCATTGCTGGGAGGTCATTTCTCCTTCTAAGGAGGAGCCAGCAGAACTTTTCCTCTGAAGAGTCTATACTCAATTCCTGTAAAGAGATGCTTACAACAAGCTTATCTGTAGAGGCAGGTCGTTTTCTTTGTAGTTTCTCTTGGCTACATGGAGAGGAGATTGTTATAACTGTGTTGTGTCAAGCTGACACGCTTACTAATATAGAGCTACTTGCAGGTAGCTGTCATACCTATAGATAAACCCTGACTCATGCACTGTTTTCAGTCATCTGCCCTTGGTTTAAGTCAAAAGTAGAGGACGAGTCCTGTATGCTCCCTGATTTCTCATGTGTAGTGGGCTGTAGTTCTCCCCAGGTCATTCAGTCTTGTCCGCCCCAGCACATTAGGGAGAGTTTAATACTCTTACCTCTGAAAGAATTAGGACACCCTCTCCAACCTTCTCAGCTCAGCTCTTTGTGGCATGGCCAGACACGACATTTAGAGTTCCATTCAGGTAAATGTGGTAGACCTGTCCCAGCCTGGTGGACACCCTGCAAACTGGTGCTTCTGTGTCTCTGCAGATTAAGGGGGAGAGTGGTACATTTTTTTGAGTACTTCATATTTGCCTTGCAGACAAAAAGTATCTAGAAATACCATTTGTCTATGCAAAAGGCATGTGAAGAGATTCCCCATGCCACTTATGGCAGTTGGGTGCCTGACACCCATTTTTGTAATGGGGGGGGGAGAAAAGGCTTTTCAGTCTCAGATTCCCTAGGTGAGCATAATGGGCCAGGCACAGCACACAGGTACTTTAGCTCTCTTGTTGCATTATTTGCAATGGTTAAAATGATTGAAATAGCAGCTGTGATGGGGATAGCTTATGGCAACCTCTAGGTCAGAGCATCTGAGCAGCTGCATCCTTCCAACAGCCATATGGTGCTGAACTGTCCTCAGCTGCCTCCAGCCCAGTGACACTTGTGTCAGGTGTGTCAGTGATGCTATGACAGCTCCAGCTGAGTGAGCAAAACCAGAGCCACATCTGCCCTTACACATTCAGGGTGCACAGAGCAGTTGCACAAGCCCTGGCTCTCCCTAACCTTGCGGCAGCTGGCAGGCAGCAGGGACGGAGCCACCAGTGCTGAGGATGCATGGTGGCTGAGCACTGTTGAGACTCATCCTGCCAAGGGGATTGAAATAAAATAAATGTGATGATACTTCTCCACTTCCCAGTGCAAAAGGAGAAAAGAGTTAGGTTTCTGTGAAGTCCTGCTAACCAGCTTTCATTTTAACTCAGCTGTATGATTTCCATCAGAGTACTGGGGAGCCCTTCTCCAACAGCACAGGACAGTTTAAAGAATGAATCCTGAATTATATTCATCAACCAATTGCCACAAGTACTAACCTAGTCATACTTAGAAAAGTGGGATGAAACTTAGTTGTTGTTTTAATATATCTCCCATTGGAAATCTGCAGTTTATGAAGCAAATCTGAGGTGAGATTCATCATCTCACACCTAGGCCATTGCCAGGACTTTTTTGGCTAAGTGCCAGATACCAGTGTCGGTGAGAACATGAGCCTCAGTTGCTTGTGCACTCATTTGCAGCCATAAATAATGCAGTGTTTGGAAGCAGTTCAGAGTACAACTGCAATCAGATAGCTGCAATATTGGCTGCTCAGTGCTAGAGACACAGTGATTGAGCGAGTGCTCAGAGTAGCAGGGGTGAGAAATGCTGGGAGCTCAGCCTATGTGCGATTCCTCTATGAGTAAAACTGCACCTGTAGCCTTTGATCACTCTCCTTTCCTGTTATCCACTGATCTTAAGTGTCTCACATATTTGACCCCATTTACATAGGCATCTCTCTCAGGAATAATTCCCTAAGAGTGAGTGCAAGACTGTGTGTTCTGAGGTCAAGAGAAGCAAGATAGCAATTACAGAGGTAATTGTTTTTAATGCATTTTTCACCTACAGAGTCCCATTAAAATGTTCTTTGCAGAAGAACAGAAAGGAACAATGTTTTAATATTAGGTTTACAAGAAACACTTTCTTCTTCCTTTATTATATCCAAGTTCCTTGACAGCAATCATGAATTAATTTTCACATTGTGCAGTCTGATTTTTTGTGGAGCAGGATTTGCTCACTGCATCTGAGTATGGAAACTTGGAAAACACTGACAATGTTTATGGTAATTAAAATCAATTGAAGGACACTGTTCCGTACTCTCTAGCTAGGATTAAACTTCCTTGTATGTCTCTTAAAAATCACCTAGAACAAAAAGGTCAAAGTGTTAAGACCTATTATGCAGGATGCATGTAAACCATTTTTTTCCATCATTTCATCAATGGTGTTTGACAATTATCTGAATTAATTCCTATATGTCCTGCAACAGCTTTTGTCTCAGTCTCACCTATGTCCACAATGAACTGGTTATATTTTATTTGTCTGCTTCTTTGGTGTCTCTTTGGGTCACCTGTAACCATGATCTTGCTGGTCCCCACACCAGACAGGGGAAGTACTGCTGGAGCAGGGGGTGGGAGAGCTGGTGGGTATCTGCCATGGCTGAGATCAGGACAGAGGGATCCCCCTGGGTTACCTGTGGATGCATGAGCTGAGGGAGCACAAAGGGGAACTGGCTCTGAACCCTTTGAAGTTGCTCCCACATCAGCAGTCAGCAAAATCAAAGACCTGCCACAAGCTCTTGCTGGTACCTTGGTAACACCCAGTCTCACAAGCATGTGCTGATATCTGGGTAACACCCACTCTGCAGGGCCGGAGAGGTGCCTGGAGCAGAATTCAGGTTGTCACAGACTGGTAATATACCAGCGAAGCACCTGATGAACTCAAGCCCTTTGTCACACTCACTGAGGACAGACTGGGCAATGTGTCACGGTGGGATGTTGGTCTGACCCATTCCCACTGCCCTTCCTCTCCTGGTGATGGCCCCACTTCCCTGCAGCCTTCCTGGGCAGCACACTATGGCTGGGCCTTGCTCCGCTTGGTCCTCTGAAACCCCACAGGCTGCTCTGCAGGACTGCCACACACCCAGGGTCACACTCCAACTATTTGTGCAACTGACTGGATCTACGAGAACATGTAAAACTGTGGGACTTCAAGTGTCATTGACCTGTGCCTCTTCAGGTTCCTTAGGGTCTCAGACCTGATCATCATTCTCCCACCTTCTGTGACTTGGGTGGTGTGCCTGGAGAATTGGCTAACAAAGACTGAGGGAAAGAAGTCATTGAGTACCTCAGCTTTCTCCATACCCTGCATAACCAGGTCTCCTCTTTCCTTCCAGAGAGGACCCATGTTTTACCTAGTCTTCCTTTTTTCACTGACATATCTATAGATCCCTTGATGTCTCTGGCTGGATTAAATTCTATCAGAGCTTTAGCTTTCCTAGCTGATCCCTGTCTGTTTAGACAATTTCTCTGTATTACTCCTAGGTTATCTGTCCCGGCTTCCACCCTCTGCAGGCTTCCTTTTTGTGTTTGAGTTTGCCCAGGAGCTCTTTTTTCATCCACATAGGCCTCCAAGGCCTTATCCCATGACATTCTACCAAGTAGATCCCTGAATAGACCAAAATCTGCTCTGATGAAGTCCAGGGTATTGAGCTTGCTGTGCACCCTCTCCACTGCCCCAAGGATGTCAGACTCCTCCATTTCACAGTCACTACAGCTGGGGTTGCCCTTGAGCTTCTCATTCTCCATCAGCCCCTCCTTGTTGCCTAGAACAAGGTCCAGCATAGCAACTCTCCTAACTGGTCCTCTATCTCTTGGAGAAGGAGAAGAGATCCGGGAACCTTCTGTAATTGCACTGCTGTGTTGTCGTTTCAACAGATATTGGGGGTTGACATCCCCCCGTGAAGAGCAGGGCTTCTGAATGTGAGAACAGTCCTACCTGCCCATAAAGGACCTCATGTGCACAGTCTTCCTGGCCAGGCCATTGTCACAGACCCCCACTGTAAGGTACCTATACCAGCCCTCCATTTAATCCTGACTTGGTTGGCTCTTGGTTGGCTCCTCTTTCACCTCAGATGGAACTTCATGTGCTCCAGATGGTCCTTAACACTGAGGGTAACACCCTCACTTCATCTCTCCTGCCTGTTTTTCCTAAGGAACCTGTATCCTTCCATTTCAAAACTCCAACCACAGGAGCCATCCCATGACATCTCTGCAATGCCAAGAAGATCACAGTCCTGCCGGCATCTGCCCCAACTCTGTTTGATTATCCCCCTGTGGTGGGTGGATTTGCACTGAGGTAATTAAGTTGGGCCCCCAGTTAAGCCAACTCACTGGCTGGAGTGGCTGGAATTCCTTTGTGTTGCCCTTCAGGTATCATCAGCTCCCAGTAGCCCAAGTTTCTCCAGTGGGACACATGGTCTAAGTAGCCAAATCCCTGGCTGTGGCACCAGTCCTGTAAACATTTGTTAATTTGTCAAGTTCAACTGGCCCATTCAAATTCCTTCCCTTTGGGCAGGAAGACTGTGCTCACCTGCACCTTTTCAAGGTGTTATCCATCTGGATTCCTAATGAAATACCTTCTTACTCATTTAAGAAGGTATCAAAATCATCAGTACACACAATTAGTGTATGACAAACCTACTTGTATATTTGACATATTTGAAGCATTTAAAAATAGGTTGTTTGTGTGTTTCAATGCTGCTTCTGGGATTCAGAAATAAGCTGAATGATGTGCGTATATCAGAGCCTCCTTCCACCTCTTTTTAGTGAGAGATACAATTTTCTTTTATGGAGATTTCTGCTTCCTCTCTTCTATTCTGAAATTGTACATGCAGTTCTTGAAATATCCTTGGAGAGCATCCAACTTTCAAATTACATAGGGCTCCAACAATTTGAAAATATTTCATGTATTGCTGTACTTTCTAACATCTTTCATTTTTCTGTTCTTTCCTTTTGCCCTGGATTTGTACCATTTCCCCTCTTACAATAGCTGTTTGATCACTACTGGAGCCTCTTGTGAAAACTGTCAAAAATGCATTCTGTCTCCTCAGTATCACTTGCCATTAGCTTTCCTTCTGCAGTGAGTAGTGAACCAATGTGTCCTCTGATACTTCTCTTTCCAGTAATGACTCCACAGACTGTGGGGTTTGCTGTTCTTTATTTCTTTTTTCTCTTGAATTTGGTTTTCTCCCTTCCAGCACAATGTCCTTTGATATTCATCCTTGCTCACTTGACCTCATTCCCATTTCCTCTGTGCTTCTTTCTTGTATGAGTTTACTGGAGAGCTGAAATAATCCACACTGGTCTCCTGCTTCAATTTCCATTGTGACTACATGCTGGTAGAGTTGTATCATAGCATCATTTTGTACAAGGAACTGAAAATTCTCCTGAACTATTGTCTTTTAAACTGCTTTTTCACAAACTACTATTTATTATCTTTCTTTGGGTACTGAAATCTGTTTCTTGAAGCCAATTGACTTAATTCTGTTTGGTTTGGTTCTTCCACTTTCTAAGGGTTGTTACACTTAAGAATCTATCCCTTAGCATCAACCTATCAGCTGCACACTGATGATCCTTAAAGAGCTCTAGGAAGGAAGCAACAACACAATAAAAGCAGCCATGAAAATGGCTGTATTAATTTGAATTATGAAAAGGGAACTTAAGAGATTTCAAAAGGACCTGAACTATTAACTGACCTCCCACATCTGTGTGGGCTCTGCATGGTGCTTCTTAATGCATTTTATCCTTCCTAACATTTCACTGACACAGCAGGAGGCAAATTAAAACTTAACCTACCTGCACAAGAGATATATTCATGTCCTTAATGGTAACAACTGCAGCTTTACCTTCTACTGACATCCAGGGGGGAAAGACATCCCTAGACCACCTCCAAGATCTGTGCCTCCAAGAGTGCTGCCTCCCAGAAGGAGTGCAGAACAGCTTCAGCAATCACACAAGCCTTGCTGCCTGGCACATCACCCATGGCAAGGCTGCATTCTCTTCGTCAGAACAGTGATGGAGAGGCTGCCCAGAGAGGCTGTGGAAGCCCCATTATGGAGAGCCTCAAGATTCAGGTAGATGTAAGAGTTGAGGGGCCTGACTGTGTTTTGCCCCACTTGTTCTCAAGGATGGGCTGGATGCCTCCAGAAGAGCTTTTCAATCATCATGCCTGTGAAGCTTCTAAAAAGGTTTCCCACCCTCCCTGAGCCATCACAAAACTGGGATTAAAGCAGAGCCCCCACAAGAGGGGCTAGAACCTGCCTACTTCCAGAAACTACTTCCAGATAAGTTTGTCACTGAGGATAATTCACACTTCCAAAATGTGTGCGTGGCTGTGGTTCTTCTTTCTCCTCCTCTCTGCACATCCCTTGCTTGTTTAAGCCTTTCCTTGAAATTTACTGTTGACCAATTAGGTGTGATTGTGGCTGAGATTTCTACAGGTCAAGTCAGCACTGAAGGGGACGTTTTCGAGAAGCTGCACTAGAAATGTGGCATGGTCCAGGCTGCCATAGATCAGGAATTAGCAGAAAGGTGACATATGCATATAAGGTGGTCCCAGAAGGTGCAGGACTGTACCCAGCCACTGAGAAACATCTTTTGGAGGTCATGGAGAGGTAAGGCAAAGACAAGCTCTGGGCTCCTCCCTTTCTGTTGGAGGGCACAGAGATGCATCCTTGGCAGGCTGCATTGGTCTCTGAAAGCAAGACAAAACCTGACCCTTCTTCTTTTCTTATCTTTATAGTCACTATCCAAAGACATTCCTCAGTGACTGCAGACAACTGGATCCAGCCCCTTCCCAGTTAAACCAATTCCCATTTCAAATGGCACCACAAATATGCAGAGACAAAAAAGCCGCTAGGAACAGCTCTGTCATTAACTCACCAAATATTAAAAGGCATCAAAGCACTGCAGATAATATTATTTCAAGGGCTAATTACTATACCAATCCTTCTGGCTTTAATTCTGGACCTGAAATATTGCTGTGTTAAGAAAATAGGATTCATAGTACATGAGACATGTGGGAGAAGATTCAATTTGTAATGATAATTTGAAGCATTTTAATAGGATTTCACCAGCAATATGAAGATTGGCAGTTTAATAATCTGCGGAAATGAAAAAATAAAGCTCAGGCCCCATATAGAAATCCTTCCTAATATCCAGAACACAGTGCGGGATAAGCCAAATATCTGGCAAATTCCTGATTCTCTTTTCAGAATAAGACCTTCCCCAACTGCAGCATTCAGCTCTCACTGCAAAAGTTGAGTGCCTGAAGCTGACAGAGAAGAGGAATTCTAGGCTTACTCTCCAAAGCCTTCCTCCCAAAGCACTCAACATTCTGCCAAGTTTACAGCAGACATTGTAAGACTGTGTTTGAAGAAGCTGCTTGGGTGCTGAACCTAAAACCTTACAAAAGATAAGTAATTTTCTACGAGGACATCCTCAGTTCAACAGGAGAGCATCAGGAATTATCACACCAACCACCTGAACTTGCAAGAGCAGTGTCTTAAAAAACCTTTTGCTTAAGGGGCAACTTTAAAAATTGCATGCAAGGACTGAGCTGGAGCCTGGCCAATATTTCCTGTCCTCTACGAGAGTCCTGTGTGCCATGGAGCTTGGGTTGGTGCTGTGGGCTGCTTGCAGGGTGCCCTTACCCTTGAGAGGGGTCCATCTCCACTACCTGCCACTGTGCAGGTGCAAAGAGGGATGAGGATTTCTCCTCTGGTTCCCCAAGTGAGGACACCTGACTGCTGCCTTACAAAGAGGTGCAAAGCGCCAGCTTTGCCCTGGCAAACCAGTCCCTTGACTTAGGCAGCTGGGGACAGTGGTACCCCAGGGATCAACAGTGATAGGAACAACATACACATGGTCTTAGGCACTGGCAGTCACTCCAGTCTAGTATTTTCTGATCTCAACATACACATCTGTCCATGAACTCATGAGAGGCAGCAAGAGAGTTCAAGCCTGTTTTGTGCCATACATACCAATAAAAGAACATAGTTGCTTTATTTTATCTGTACTGCATTAAAAGATGCCAATGAAAAACTACAGGTTCAGCAAAAGTACATGAAATGTCTTTGCTGCTGTAAAAGGAGAATATTTTGTCAGCATGCTGGCTTTGTCTGGGGTATAGCTAATTTTCTTCACAGTAGCTGGTATGGAGCTGTGTTGTGCATTTGTGATGGAAACAGTGCTGATAATTCACGGATGTTTTAGTCACAGCTGAGTTCACACAACCTTTTCTTCCCCTCGCCCCACCCCACCAGCGAGGAGGCTGGGGGTTCACAAGTACTTGGGAGGGGACACAACTGGGACAGCTGATCACAACCGACCCAAGTGATATTCCAGACCATACAGCATCATGCTCAGCATATAAAGCTGGAGAAAGAACAAGGAAGAGGTGGAGTGCAGTCAGAATGATGGTGTTTGTCTTCCAAAGTCACTACTATGCATGATGGAGCCCTGCTTTCGTGGAAATGACTGAACCCCTTCCTGCTCATGGGAAGTGGTGAATTGATTCCTTGTTTTGCTTTGCTTGTGTGCATAGCTTTTCCTTTACCTATTGAACTCTTTTTATCTCAACCCACAAGTTTTCTCACTTTCACCCTTCTGATTCTCTCTTTCATCCCACTGTGGAGGAGTGGGTGAGTAGATGAGTGAGACTGAGTTGTCAGCTGGGGTTAAACCATGATACCAAGGAAAAAACAGGCATTTGAAGAAATCCCCTAACTCCATGTACTTTGCCAAGCTGTGGGAAAGCAATACTGCCTGAGAGAGAATGTAGTTCTGTTGGCGATATGATACAGGCTTTTAGGAAAGAAAATAAAAGAAAATTACAATTATTAAGTTAATACAAGAAGTTTGATAAGAAGCAATGCTATGTGCCACTCAACTGGTACCAGTGGGTTTGGTAAATTTGCTGAGGGGTAGGTTTCTTATCTCTGTTTTGACATTTTTTGAAAGTGACTGTAACAAAATTATAGTCTTGCTGAAATGCATCCACCACCTTTCAGTTCTGGCATTTCAAACTACACAGCATAAGAGACACCTAGTTTAATTTAGGCAAACCCCCCTATGTCAAGCTGTATTTTGGTACACAGAAGGTAGAAAATAACCTTACCTAAGAAATCGTATTTTCTGATTAGTTTCTCATTTACTGTTACTGCTAATTAAGAGCCTATTCCATGCAGCTGGAAGGTAAGGAATGCCTGAAAACCTGCTCCATTTGTGCGAAACAGGAGGAAAGAGTGGATCAAACTGAGCTGGGCTTTGCCAGGGTTGTTCACGCTCAGTATACATTTGCAGCCCATAGTTCTGAGATCAAATTAGGAGCCTTGTGTCTGCAGCCAGCAATAGCTCGGCAGTGAGTGTGTGACAGGCCACCACCTCCCACAGATGCCCAAACACGTCCCTTTGGCTGGAGAATGGATAGAAAGCCCACAGGTACCCAACAGTGGGCTGCTGGGACTTGGCATTCACACCAAAGCCCCTGTGAAGGATAGGACTGTGATTTCATTTGTGAGCCTAATCCGATAGTAAAATAAAATCAGAGAATCAGCATAATTAATTCAAATCTATGTCTGGCAAACAGGTTCTCTGTATGAGCCATCTTTCAAGTCAGCATAAATTGAAGGTTAAGCTGGCCTGCCCTGTTGTAATCAAAGCAACCCATGGGCGGCTTAATTTTAATTACAGCTCCTGGGGACCATTTAGGTGCTACTCTGGATGCTGCCTAGGCTTCATAAAGAAGATTATTAAAGTTGTCAGTCACAGATCATGAAAGTTCATAAGCACGGAAAGAATTGATTGATACCAGCTTGTCCCTATCCAGAGCATAAGGAGGATTAAATAAAAAGCAATGTTAAAGAGCCATCTCGGATCTGTAAAGCATTTTAGACTTCTGCCTAAAAGTTGCTATATAAATGCAAGTGATTATTCCTGATTTGGCTGAATGAAGAGGAAGAATGCTTGAAAATGAGGCACTAAAAATATTGCCTTTCAGATGTGAAGTTTAAAAGACGAGAGTAAGCTGCTTTCCCTTGCCTTGCCCCAATATCTGGGCTCAAGGACAGCAGGGGGCTTTCTGTGAAGTTGCAGGGTCTACGCTGGACTCTAAACTTCATGCTGGATCACGTACACACCTAGAAGGAAGTTAAACATCTCTGATCAGCTAGTCAATGAAGTTCTCCCTGTTATCACTGGGAAAGATGGGAGAGCCCATCTGTTCAGCCACCTCTGTGTGGGGCAGTTGGCACCCAGACAGGATGGAGGAGGGACCTGGGTAATCAGATTAAGAAGATGCCTAAGTTGTAAGGGTGTAAATTCGCTGAAATAAGTCTTGCTCTGTGTCCTGAGCAACCCGCAAGCCACCACAGAAATCCACTGTTGGGGATGGGAATGTGGCTGGTGCCATAGTAGTGGGGCAAAGGAGCCACTCAGCCCTTCCCATCCCTGTGCTCAGCACTGTGTAGCTCAAAGGGTACTTATTTTTTCCTCAGGCCCCTCAGAGCCTGTTCAAACAAAACCCCAAGACTGCTTTACTGTTGCTGGAGGGAAGCATTTTCATTAGAGAAGGGACTGTAAAGCACAACAGAAGGCTGCAGGATCTGCCCTTCTGTGCAATATAAAATCAAATATTAATGGCAAATAGGAATCTGATAATGTAAATGTTATGCAAACTATATTAAGAGCTGTACATGTACAAGATGGAAAATGGATAATGTTTGTGATTCTTTAAAAATACAGTTGCTGGCACTTTTGCTTGTCATTTCTCTGCACAGCCTTCCAAAGGGAGGAGGTTGTTTATTCTCTGTGCTTCAAGGAAAGGAGAGGAACATTTTTCTCATACTTTCTGCTCACTAGGTTTCCTCATGAATTTCAGACTCTCAATAATTTCAGGTTAATAGGAAGTGATAACTCAGAGCCCAAGTCATCCCTCTTGCAAATGCTAATGTTAATCTATAAATAAAACATGCATTGTAAAGAAACAATTCCTTCGTGATGGGGTGGGTAGCAGCCAGCCTGCTCTTAAATCTTCAGATCTGGAGTTTGGTACAGCATGAAACCCTTTGGGGTGATGGACACGAGAAGCATGCCACATTCCAGCTGTTCCTATGCCAGCATGGCTAGAGGTCTCCACTGCCTGATATCAGTGTTCCATTGAGGGGCTGGGAGAGATGTTATCCTTCCTCACTGACTTTTGGGGTGTTCACTGCCCCTGTGATATCTGGAAGCAGCTGGGTAACCATAGGAGGTGAAGGAGTGGTGGCTGAGGAGTTTCTTCTGGCCAGGGTTCAGTTAGGCTTTTGCAGACTATCCAGACTCCGAGCCCAGAGCCAGAGGAGCAGCTCGCAGCACTTGCCAAACATCCCTACACCCCGCCCAGGCAGAAAGGTACCACTGTACCACTGCTGCAGTGGTTCACCACAGCCCTGCAGTCAGATGCTGTCTGGCTCCAATCCTTATGGCACAGCTGTGTGCCCCAGACAGTGCTGCCCACTGCCTGGCTGCCAGGGTGGGCAGAGGAGGCAGAGGGAGATACCCAAAGCTGTTTTCCTCCACATCCCTGGGATCTTATTTCAGTGCCTGGTCTGTGGCTGGGTGTCCTGGTGGAGAGGGAGGGTGCTGGAAGTGGGATCCGCACCATCAGAGAAGAAAGACTGGGGTTTTCAGACACAATTTTCCCAATCCTGAGCATCAGAGTCATTCAGGCACCCACTGCAAAGTGGCTCATGGTTAGTATTTTAACTTTTCAGGTTACCTTTAAAAGATTTACCAGAAGTAAGAAAATGTAGGTAGCAAAATCTAAAGTGCATGATAAATTGATGAAAACTAGTTCTGAGAAAGAGCAAAGTGATAAATATATCAATAATACATGGGCATTACTAAATTAAGCTTTCTTCAGTTTATAGCACAAAACAGAAATTTGCATTACTGTCTTTTCCCTACTGGCCACAGAAATGCTGGTGGATGCAATAAGCAGTTTCAACTCCAAAACCAGACCCTGGCTCACATGTACTGGTACTGAGGAGAAAATAGCATCTGAGAGCTTTTAGCTGTTTAGGGCATTACTCACGCTTATATAAGTGTTGTTGCTGGTATGGAGAGGCTGAGAGCTGGTTTTGGACCCAACATTACACTACAGGAAGTACTGTCTCATTAATAAAATACTTGGAATAATTCTGACACATGGCTTTGCAGAGAACATGGCAAAGTTATTTTTGTTGAGTTGAAACAGCCCCTTGTGAGCAGTTTCTCCACAGGAGGCAGAGGAGGTTGAAGAGAATGCACATGGTTGAAGAGGTGTGTTGTGGAGATTTCCCACTCCAAAGGTTTTCTTGTCTCAAGGCTTTCCCTCAATGACTAAGAAATTGCTCACAGAGAAGAATGGCTGCTAGTCAAGAGGATGGAGCAGGACATGGAAAACTTCCCAGTGAAGCAGCAGTTGAGCATCCAAAGGGAAATTATTGGCTTCATGCAAGACTGCTTTTCTCTCTGCTTTTTTTATTGCTTTATGGAAACATCTGTCAGGCAATAATCTTTGGTTTTCATGTTTTCACTCTTGCAGAAAGAAATAAGAGCTTTATGACACTGAGATCTAGTCTCTGCTCTCATAATCTTTTTGCTTAATGTTTATCCTGCTTGGAGCAGGGCTTGCCTTTCTGTTGTGTCTGCAGAGCACTTTCCCCAGCAGGGACCTGTTCTGTGCCTCCACTGCTAGAAGCTATCATAATGAAAATAATTAATAACAATAATAAAATGTCATTTCTTTCTCTCCAAGGCTTGCTTTGTAGGTTTGCTATTAACCTGTCTGAAAGTGCAGCAAGATTGCAGCCAGAGACAAGGCAAACCAAACAGGGTAAACATCTGACCACTGTCATGCTCCCACTTCAAGTAGTGATTGAGGAGGTTTATTTAGGAGTCCCACAGCATCATTTGTGGGACAGTATTAGATGTCACTTTGAAAAGAAAATCATCACCTCTTGCCTCAGTGGTTAGCAAGAGGGACTTTGGTACTAAGATCCATTACTTAAATTAGCAGAATTTAATAATAACATGTGTGAATTCTTAGTCCCTAATGTGCATTAATTGAGGTGGGACAGGTTCAAAGACCTTGATTCCAAAATCATTTGGGCAGTACCTCTGGACTTTAGCATCAGCAATGATGTTTCTAAAGCAATTTATGTTGCTTCTCTGCTCATGCTGTGTAAATGTTTCCCTTCATGGCACAACCCCTCCTTACCCACTGGTGCTTCCACAGTGCTGTCAGTCACCCGCAGTAAGTCACAGGAGGGCATCGGAGAACCAGCAGTAAAGCAAATGGCTTTCTAGTGAGCACAGAGGCTCAGATATGAACGTTTGAAGGAACCGTAGCCTGGTATATCTAAAGAAACACACTCTGACATGGAAAGCTGACTCCTTCGTGTGGCACTGAAGCAGCCTCCATCCCAAATCCCCACCTGAGCATACATGTCATGTGGTCATTTTGTCACCTCTTGCTGAGGTCTGGAGGGACAGACCAGGTGAGAGCTGATGTCAGAAAGCCCCATGCAGGAGCAGATAGTTGCAGGCAGTGTTGGAGCCAGCAGCCACCCTGGATCTCACTGGACACTCAGCTGAGACTGACTGGATAACCCCATACTGAACTTTACAGCACGGACTATCCAGGCCAGTCTCTGCTATGGGGGCGCTTTCACTGTCACCTGCACATTTTGCTCTACAATTTGAAGAAGGAGGGCAACACTCAGCCCATTTTCCTTTCACAGACTTTGCAGCTTTGGAGTGTGGATGTCCTGCAACAGTTTCTGCTCTCCACCCTGGCAGAGACACACTTCTGAGATGGGCACAGCAGCTTTCCCAGCATAGAGAGATGCACACATGTAGGTACAGCACCCACTCTGTCACTAAATCTCACTGGGCAATTGAAACATGACCCTGACCATACAGACCCTCAAATGCTACCAGCTCCTCTCTGCAGCTTGAAGCATACACACTTCCAGGCCTCCCAGATGAATAAATGCCTAGGCTAGTGCTATTTAATATCTTTATCAATAACCTGGATATGGAAAAATATGCCCAAAACTCTAGATGTGTTCCTGGGAAAATCTGTAGTTAGCCTCACTCTAGCCAGCACAGGGGAGTTGTGCAGAGCTTGTTACACCCTCAGACAGCCTGAATGCACTTGGTAGATTACCACCATTTGTGTTTAGCTGAATCTTGTGTTCAGTGCTTTTAAAACCTACCAGAAAATTACAAGTATGTGTTCAAGAATAACTAAGTTTAAAAAAAAAAAAAAGGTGTTAATGAGAACTTTAAAAAGTTCAGTTTTAAAAATTGTATGCTGTAAGGTTAAGGAAGAACATATTCTTTGTCTACATAGATTTGGAGACTTTTTCTCCTCAGCTACTTTATAATTCCCTTGAGCAAACCCTGTTGGAGCAGCTGCTGAAAGTGATAGAAGTCAAAACACAGAGCTTCTGCCCATGGTTGTAACCTCCAGAGTGGGGGAAGATTGGCTTTGGTCAAATTCCTGGAGAGACCAAGGTATCTTCTGAAGGGATGGCATGGGCACCTGCTCCCAGGAAAGGCCTTCAGACAGAGGGTGTTGGGACACTAGAGCAATTTTCCCCAGCTCAACAAAAAAAAACATCAGAGTGAAAGAGTCAAGGACCAGTGACATCCCCTGAGCAAAATGATCAGTCAGTGCCTTGCTCTTGGCATCAGCACCAGAAGTTTCTTCTGAAAGCATTGCCATGTACTCAGGCAAGACAGCAGGGGTAAATCTCTAGGTCAAAACAATTAGTCACTGGAAACACATACCTAGATATACAGCAACATCCTATTCAGCAGAGAGCATTAAATCAAAAGGGAGTATCTGTCTAGCTATCTTCTAGTGGAATGAAGGACACAGAGCAGGTGCAGGAACTCTTTATTGAAACCCCATGGCTGTGTGTGAAGAGCATTATGCATGATAAAGATAGTCCCTTGTGGTCTTGAAGGATAAGATTTCCCTGAGACCATGTGCTAAAAATTGAGCAGAACAATATGGATAGTGCTTGAGGGAAGGAATGGAGTTCACTGTCCAATGAGCTTGTTGTGTGCCTCTTCCCCTGTCTGCTACGCTGGAGTCAAGTCAGCCTTCAGACAAAAAAGGAGCAACATGGTGCTCTGAACTGCTCAGTCCAAAGCTGCAGGTGGCAGAGAAGCTGAGAAGACGGCTGTGATATTTCAAAGTTTCTGAAAAGCACAGGAGAGAAACTTCACAGATTAAAATCCTTGTGTGTGCAATAACTACATTCTCAAAACCATTTCAATTAGAAGAACTAATGTCAGAGGACAGATTTCAAAAGTTATTTAAGCATCTGAAGAGCCAGTGAGGTTCCTCATATTAATTTTTAAAAATCCCAGTTATGTCCTTGAACTCCCACAATTTTCCCAGTAGACCTGCTCTTTCAGAGCCAAAGCAAGCAAGGCATTGTGGCTGAGCCTGATACTCAAGGATGTACAAAGTCTGAGCTGTGTTACCATATGGACAAACTAGAACTGAGAGTACTTTGGGTATTACAAATCAGCAAGGTACTGTCAGAAAGGGACTTGACTTGAAATAATAATAATAATAATAATAATAATAATAATAATAATAATAATAATAATAATAATAATAATGGCCAGACTTCGTG